>JAEAOA010000895.1:2585000-2785000 GCA_016746295.1 Potamilus streckersoni | reverse complement strand
ACATACATACATACATACATACATACATACATACATACATGGAATGTATCATTGTTCTCAGGTTGAAGTAAGTTATGATTTCGACTCTAACATTACATCACTGTTTCTATGGACTGTGATATAGCGTGCAAGTTTATATAATGTTATGACTACAACCTGTGTATTGCATCAGTTTTCTGCTGACATGATTACAATGTAGAATGTCAAAAATAGACAAGAGGGTTCAAAGCAGTACACTTGATTTCTAAAATGTTACTTATAAACAAAATACATGTTTATGTTCACTTTACTTTCAGCCTAGCTTTGAGATCCTGCAACATGTATATCATTATAAGCACCATATAGTCAGAATGCGACACTATGTAATTATGACTTAAAATTTGCATCCGTTACTTAGAGAATTTTATTTTCGTTGTTGCAAGTAAAAAGTGATTGTTTAAATCATTTTACATTGTGAAGTAGATGCCGTATGTTTAATGACTTTAAATTTGTTAAATGTAATTTAATTAAACATATCTTCAGAATTGGATGCCACATCGCCAGACATTGATTTTGTTGCATTTTGGTATGGAGGTGCATAACAATAATGTACAACTTTCACTTCGTATTCTGTGCATCTTAATGTTGCCTTTTCAAATTACAATTTCACAGTTTAGCAATTCTGATCATCCCATTGTACTTTGGCATCGTTTTGATCGTAACATAGACTCCTCCAAATGAAGCGAATTTGACAAGATGATCCTCTTAAAGATAAAGCCAAGAAACGAAGCTATCAAGATGACCCCAGCGGTATACAGTAAATATGGGTAATATGTAATAAAATCAATACATTTCTCAGTACACCTTGACCCATATAAATACCAGTTGAGGCATCATTGTGAGAATAGCATTTTAAGACAGCGTTGCGACTAAAAAGCTTAACCGATGTATATTATTATATGGTCATTGTTTGTCGTTTTGGTTGTTGGCGAGCAATTGCAAACGGCACGGCCGCCTGACAACTGTCCTAGGTTCGACTATGAGTACAAATTATTAGAAAGGCTCTTAAAATCTGAGTTTTCTCAGAAGGAAATTGAGGAGTCTCTTTTTCTACTTCAAAACAAATTCAAAAGTCTTGAAACAGAGCTAAGAGAATGGAAAGAAATAAACAGACAAAAAGATTATATGTCAAATGGTGAGTATCCATATTCAATTTTGTTCAATGCTTCTTACTGCAAGCTAAAGTGAATTAATATCATTTTCATTTTGCAAGCTTTAACATTGTCATACATTTATAGCAATTTCTATAATCGACCTGTTACCTTGTATATTTCTTGATATTTCTCTAGAATCGAGACTTGATAACGTCGATTAGAACAGTTCTTTAATGTATAGTGTTAGTGGCTTATTTGAGATCTATATATAACACGTGTAAGTAAATCACCTCATATTTATTTTAAAAAATGTCACATTCGAAACTTCCAGTGTAATCTTTTTGCAAAGGGCAATAACTAGATTTTTTCGCGCAAGAAAATGCACGCGAGTACGCAATTTTCTTCGCGGAAATTAGCAGAGGACTACCTCATGCGCTGAAATGCAAATTTTCTTTATCCGTATCCTTCCATTCATTAATAAGCCCTATTTGTATATAAAACATACATGTTCATGCAAATGACGTACGTTGTAAGAGATAATAAGAAAGAGAATACAAATATTGGCATCACACTGTAATGAACAATTTCTCAAACTTTGTGTAATGTTTGTTGAAAGATAGTTTCTCTTATCAACAATTATGTATTGTTTAAATTTAGCACCAGATATACAATCAATTTTTTCAAAATCACATTTTTCTTCTCCCAAAGGTATATTTTAAACATCTCAGTACAAAGCCATTAATATAATTTGTAAAACCAATTGTCCCTCTTTCTGTCATGCCAAGATAAGTCTAGAAGAAAAAAAATTGAGTAGTTGACATTAGTAGGATCGAAACCATTAACTTCAAAACAAAGAGAAATAAAACTTTCCATTCAGTTTTAATTGTGTCCAAGAACACACCATTGCTCTTCCAATAATGAGTTTTGTGACAGAATATTACCTAGTATACATGGCTGACTAAGATAAAAATGTATTGATGAAACTTATGATGCATATCTCAGTCATGGGAGAGATAATGATTTGTGTTTTCGTCTTGGAGCCCAAATTCATATCAATCATACATGTAAAATCACGACGAGCAACCATTATATAAGTTCCAAGTATAGTCGATCGTCAAGAGTACTAACTGTAAATATAGTCATTTTAGATTGCTGAGGATATAATAGTTTTTAATATTTTCAACTATTCGTCCAAGAAACAAAAGACTTTATGTTAATATGGAGTATTCTTACAAATATATGATATTTAACACAGGAAATATTGTTTTTTGAAAGAGTATAACTGTTTCTGTCTTTGGTTTTTACTGGCAATAATAATTTACTTTTTTAAATGTTTATTATATATGTCTTATGCTATTTATATAGAATCCATAAAGATGATTTCTTCTGTCAATTGTTTAGAATCCATAAGATGATTTCTTCTGTCCATTTCTTTATCGCCGTCTCACCTATTTTGCCTTAATATTCTCCTTCCGTAGATTATTTAGCAATATGGAATAACGTTAGTTGTACAGATGTGCAATAATTGTATGGAATCCTATTTGTATTAAGATGACACAGTCTGTGAATATTTCTGTCGATGAAATTCTTATGTAAGAGCTTAACATAACATGTGAAAACTTGTAGCTCAATCGCATTGTCCTATTTGTTTCAATTTATCTCAGCTAAAATATGTTTAAATATCAGCCGGCATTGTCATAATTGATTATTTGTTCAAATTTGTTGCTAAGGTGACCCAAGGCAACCCAGCAGAAACTTTGCCGGCCTAAAGTTGTGAATTGCTGGTTTAAATCTATCCCAGCATATGTCGAACCCACTTTTGGTACATTTTTACTTTAATATTTTTTGATACATTTTTTGTGCTCCTAGTAGTTATTTTACTGTCTTTTGGATAACAGCTGTTTTTCCCCAGAGGTTTAGGTATAATCGGAGCATATACAGAATGGCATTAGCTTGCATAATAAATTGATAAGAATCAATAATGTGCAATTGTATTTTTTTTAAAAAAAGATAGAACCTATGTTTGAAATATTGTGATTGAAGTTAAATTGTACAACCCTCTGTGTAAATATCACGTGCAAAAAATTGTATCAGATGCAGATAACTCATCAGGTAACGGAAGCTACATGATAACTGGCCAGAATGTTTCCCTTTTAATGAAGACCGTTAGCAGCAGGAAGGGCGAGCCCTACAACTTTTTGCTCGACCTCGTAAGCAAAAGTAAGGGTTCATACAGAAGCTGAGAAACCAAAGTCAATAACGTTAAACCAGCGCCGCCTCTAACTTGTCTATATTACCAGTAAAAATCATTTTAGTTAGCTCAGTTTCGTTAAACCATTATTGACTATTCTTCTTTCAATTTTTTTTTGCGATTTCATTTTCTTGTCTGGTCACTCAATTATTGTCTTTCAACCTTCCTGCTGCTATGAACTAACCAAAGATTTTATCCAGACCTATTCGGTACCTTGATATTGGGTCATGTAGATTTATTGTTATAAGTCCGAGACATATTTAAAATTAATTATGTCCATATCTTCTGAACTAAATATTTTGTAAAGTATAATTATCTACGCCATTAAACACACCCAAAATATTACAGTTGTTTTTGACCACCTTAGGTATCTGTGTGTATCTCTGAGTAACATAAATCACATCCGTGTTGTTATGTCTATCTTGAGAAACTATTTTAGCTGGATTAGATTGTTTTTCCAGCATCACCTCATCGTACACTACAAGGTTATTAATGAATCCTTCTAAGTCATCTACGGATAGGGCTTCATCAATATCGGTGATAAAATCAACAATACCGTTGCCATCTTGATTCAATAATTTTGCATTCTTCTTAAAATCATTAAGTACTTCGTAGCATCTTTGATCATCTAATGATGGTGCCACTAAATCTGATTTATCCCACTTCATCCACCACATTATCATATTAAGCAATACTTGCGTTTTACCAGATCCAGATGGACCTATTATAATCATTATAATGGAATTCGGGAGCGCTGGATGGTGCTGTACTGGTTCTTGATTTCTTGTCGCTCAATTATATCCATATAACAAATAATATGAGTTTATATTGTGTCCGAAGCAGATTACCCACCCCGACCGTTGGATTGACAACGATAGCAACAAAAAATAAAAGACGTGCAATTACAGATAAATGTGCAAAATGTTATACAAAACAATTAAAAATAATGTTTTACGTCGCAAATATCGCTTGGTGGTGATACAGCAGCAGCATTAAGGAAATTACCAGTAGCTCCATGGTCCAAATACCCAGTTGAGAAACACCTTCCTGGATATAATTACTGTGATCCTGGAACTCGACTTGGTATCAGACTTGATGATCAACCAAGACAAGGAGAGTATCTAGAAAATAAAATTGATCAAGTATGTCATGTTCATGACGTTGCATTTAAAAGCAACGATTTGCAGCAGTGGCATCTCACAGATGTGAAATTGATTCATGCTATGCATAACGAATCTCTCAGAGTAAACAATCGCTAGTTTTCTAGTAAAATCTGCTATGAAAGGTAAAATATTGCTCAGGGCTGGTAATTAATTACATGACTACTATAATGGAGTCCATTTATTATTCATCGAGAGGATATTGGATAGGTAAAGCAGAGATTACTAAACTTGCTGAAGCAGCAAACGTTACATTTAATGGTGGTGAAAATTGGTTAGCACGACAGGCAATATTGCAAATGTATCCACCGCCACCGAAACAAATTCAATACGCACATTTTGATGTCAGTACTCCCAATGAGGTTCATCAAGCAGATATATTTTTTTTACCACACGAAACTATTAAACACGTGGACCGAATTCACGCACGTACAAATACGCATTGACTGTTGTTGACGTTGCAAGTCGATATAACGAAGCTGAACCATTATCAACTAAGTCAGCATGTGAAGTTACATCTGCATTTGAACGAATTTATCAACGTGGTGGTTTACGATGGCCACGGCTATTACAAGTTGATCCTGGCAAAGAATTTCTTGGTGTAGTATTATTTTTGATGAAAAAACATAATGTTAAAGAACAGACGAGCATACTGAAATTCATCGTGATCAAGCAATTGTTGAACCATTTAATCGAGCGATTATTTGGATATCAATGCGCAAAAGAAATATCTACTGACTTTAAGTCGGGTGAGCGATCTCGTGAATCGGTTGGAAGGCTGCCAAGTGTGATTTCTGATTTAAATAATGAAATTACTCGTGCAACTTTTATGAAACCTTCTAAAGCAATAACAAACAATATATACCCCGTATCGATAACGTACAACGTCGTCAACATCCAGTACTAGGTAATGTAATTGTGAGATATTTATACGAACCAAGGGAGCTTGAGGGTGAGAAAAAAGAGCTACTGATCCTATCTAGAGTGTGACAACACATACGATTTCTAGTGTATTTAAATCCACTGGAAGACCTGCAATATATTTACTAGATTCTACAGCCCCTCAACGTGGATTTGTGCTTAAACAATTACATGTAATTCCTGCAGATACACAATTACCACCACATTCACTTATGTAAACTAGCACCTCTGCGTCGATTACATTTAATACAGGTCAGCATCACATTTTCACGTGTATGACCAAGATCACTATTAATTATATCTACGACAAATTGTCTTGGATTATTATTCGAATATTGCCATAACATTATTGTGTTACAGCTTGTACAATGATTATTCTGTAGTTGCTTTAATGTTATAATAAATTCAGTAACAATATCAAAGTCACGCTTATTTTTGTCACATTGTTTATAACCCGCTAATTTTGTCTTTATTACAGCAGCGTTATCAGTAATTTCCTCAGTTATCACGTAATAAATAATAACCCTATGTAGTCGAGGTATTCTTCTAACACGAGATACTGAAAGATAGATTAAGTTTGACCATTCGATACGATCATCTACAATCAAGACATTTGTATCAGAGATAGTAATCCCTGTGACGAATGAATCGTTATAGCGTATCCTAACGTCCACTGTGAGTTTTCCATGTTCAGTGCGCTCTCAACAACATCAATGGCAAAACAATGTCATTCAGTACACGATTTTATAATCAGAGAATTTCAGTGACTCCACCTGGAATTTCAGCTTCAATATTCTGTCGTCGAGTATCTGCTGGGCGATAGCACAAAGGTACATGTAGCGTTGGAAACTTTTCATTATGCAACGTAAATAATTTCTTAGGCAGTTCATCACGAACTGTCTTTCTACTTGCGACTATCAAATCAGTGGGTCTCCATAAAGTACAAAAATCATTCATTGTTGTCACTGGAATTGCTTTACGCATTATCTCACATTGTATTTTATCTGGCTGTAGTCTGATTAATCTTTTTAAGTTCTTTCAGCTGCTCATCAGTAGCTCTATCATCATCTATTTCTTCATAATAATCTACATTATTGTTTAGCCATTCATGTGGAAATTGTCCAACAAATGGTGGTGGTTGACCATGATCACCACACATAATCACAGCAGCATTCGTTGTCAATAATCATTCAAGAAATGCTTTTAGTGTTTCTAACGACACATTGCATATCTCGTCCTATATAATATACTTAAGTATATATTTTTATATTTTTACTCATTCGCTCAGGAGTCCATTTGTCTCCGCACCATCTAAATAAACTATGATATGTGTAGGTATCAAAACAATTATATCTGAACTAGTATTCATAAATAAGTTAATCGCTCGAGTTGTTTTACCTGACCCTCCACACCCATTAAGATAAACAGTCTTATATATAGCCACAGGATCGTACACATATGGTACAAATAAATCCTTATATTTTTATGTACATAAAATGAATCCGTAGCGACTCTGACAGCGTGATGAGGAAATACATTTATGATTGATAGCAAATTTATCGAAACATAAGCTAATATCGAAGATCTTAAATGAGTAAATTGTGGTAAGTCGCCATCAAGGTAGCTCATAATAGTACCTAGTTTTGTTCCATCTGATAAATAAGCATTACATCGGCTTATAAATGTGTTTTTCTCGTTGTATCAGCGTTTATAAATCTAGTTCAGCATCGTCCATAATCAATCTTGTACAATGTCGTTTATAATCGTATGAACCGCTTTGAGTAAACTTACCAAGATCTTTTGCAAGTTTTTCATAATGCTCGTTCCTGCATACACTAAATCTATCCGGTTCTGGTAACCAAACTTGCTTCTGTGAACTATACGATATAATTGTGTGTCGTTCACATTGCTAAAGATTCTAACATAAATTGATAAATAGATTTTACAAATCGGTAATTGGAAGGTAATGTGAATTTGTTCTCGAATTTTCTTAGTTGCAATATTTCAAAGTCAGAAAGAATTTTTTGAGGATCAAGACTATCGGACATTTTTTTATCCGTCATGCTTTAATTTTTTAATAGCATAAATAACATCATGAATATTTTCATTGTTCATATATATGTGCATTTCTTTAAAACAAAATATAATTGACATTCAAGTTATTAATTTTCACTTAAGCAATTGTATATATGAGGTAACTCCAGAGAGTAAATTAAACGGTTATTTCCCTTGCACAATGTATTTTCATTAACTAAACGTATTCGTCTGTCTGTGATTAACTGAATATCTGTAAGTTTGTTAAATTCCACATGTCGTAATATAATAAGGTTTCAGTTGATTTTCCCATAAATAAGAGTCGCCGCTAAAAAGGCACGTTATTTACAGGCATAACAAAACGACATACATCAGTAAAGCAAAAACACACGGACATGAAACCCAATTAAAACGCATGCACACACCACACGCACAAAGTATAAATAATTCTTTAAGTAATTAACACACACACACATATTAGAATACAAAAAAAACCCTTTAAGCACTTAACTGTACAGAGCGAGTGAGTACACCATTATACAAATATATTTTCAATCTAGGCTTTCAAACAGAGCAGCTTGCTATCTGATGGACATGCTTATTGATTTTTCATGTTCTTGTTACGCAGTAGTTGTTTTTATCTTCATGTCTTTAATTTTCAATTATTGCGTTTTATATATAAAACGGTGATATGTTTAATTCTGCATTTATGGTATTGCAAATTTAAGGGTCATAAGAAGCAAACATTACATTGTAGCAGGGCCAAAGAAGGAATTGCATCATTATACATATACTTTTTCGTTCTAGGCTTTTAAAACAGAAAAACTTGTGCACTGAGACGGATGTGCTTATTGATTTGCCATGGATTTGTGTCGCAGTAGTTATTTTCGTCTTAATGCTTGTAATTTTTAATTATTTCGTTATATATATATATATATATATATATATATATATATATATATATATATATATATATATATATATATATATATATATATATATAAATATATAAAATATATATATATATATATATATATATATATATACATACAGATATATACACACACACAAAAGGTGATATATTTTAATCGTTTCATACATGTAAATGGTTATATATCTTAATAAAATTATAAATATTTAGATTCATGTACAAAATCAGAGATCTAACGCTATTGTATGGTAACCATATGATAAATTCTCCAACGTATATTTGTAGTCAAAAATCGTTAGTTATGTGCGTGAGTGTTGGACTCTGGTACTGAACTTCGACTGATCCCCTACCATGCCCGCGCGGGGTGGGTCTCTGGTCCAAGGTTTGCCAATTTTACTAAGATTGTGGGGACATCCACTGAAGTTTCGATACAATCCTCACCACGTTACGCCACGTGCTACGGTGCTTTTGATCCTAACCATGTGGTGCGATTTGGTGTTTGTTTTTTTTTTTATCGAAACGGCAATGCCCAGGCAGTCCTCTGAATTTCTAATATTTCGCTTACGTCTATTAAAAATTCGCAGGGCTGTGTGACTATGCAAGTTGTCCTCCTAAAATAATCAGTAGCATGCCTGAGCTTTCTACCCCATTGAAAGAATGTTAGCCAAAAGAAACTGAACATGTAGTGCCCCATAACAGTCATAAGAGAGACGACAATGTAAGGACCCAATGAAAGGAGCAAAGGCTATCAAGGGGCTCCGTGGCGGGGAACCACTTAGGATGATACTGATTATTTTTGATCAATTACATACATACATACATACATACATACATACATACATACATACATACATACATACATACATACATACATACATACATACATACATACATACATACATACATACATACATACATACATGCAGACATACATGCATACATATATACATGCATACTTACATACATACATACATACATACATACATACATACATACATACATACATACATACATACATACATACATACATACATACATACATACATACATACATACATACATACATACATACATAAATGCAGACATACATGTAGACATACATGCATACATACATGCAGACATACATGCATACACACATACATGCATACATACATACATGCATACATATATACATACATACATATATACATACATACATACATACATACATACATACATACATACATACATACATACATACATACATACATACATACATACATACATGCAAAAGGTCAAAAGTCAAGGTCAATGTCAAACGTCAAGGTCAAGTTTCAAGGTCAATTATATTGTTTGCAAAATTTGCTCAGGCATCATTCTGCGAGCGTATTTGCAAATTGATATATAACGTCTGCCATCTAAGGTCCACGATGTTGCCATTTTTTGTGAGTTAGAAATTCATGTTTGACAATAATTGCTTGTATACACGCATGAAGACCTGATTTACTGGATCAGACACAATTAGCCATCTTAGTGGTACCCTAGGGTGAATGTATGTAGTATATATCCTTGCTGGGCCTGGTTAGACTTTGAAGGATCCACTTGATATGTACTATCAAATGCGTCACTTAGCATAACGACTGCAATCGTGGATATGATGTTAAAAATATTAGGTGAGATATGACGTCCTGAGCCATGTAAATCGGTATTATATTAAAGTATGATTGGAGGTGGTGCTATTTTTCTCCATGATTCAATTGCTCCTGGATAATATTCCTTAATGAAATGGTCGAGTGTTTTCTTCATTTCAGCGTTTTTTAAATCTGGTATAGTAAATATTTGTAAGTCTTGTTCTGTTATTTTATAATGATTAAGAAATAATTGCTTAAGTTCTGGACTTGTGTAACCATATCTACTTAGATCAGTGGCGATGATTAAATCAAATAATATACCATTTAAGTGTTTTATTGACTCAATTATCATATTTTTACACCATCACCATGATGTTGTGATAAGGAAATAATTAATTTTCTGAAATCATTAAAGGCTTTATCGTATTGCTATTTAGGAGCATCTAAAAATCTTTTTAAAAATCTTTCATAAACACTGTCTCTATGAGCCTGTGTCCTGGTGTCTACGATAACAGTAAAGAATGGTCTATTTGTCTTGGAGATTCTTTTACCGTCAAAATCGATAAGGTAATAATTATTTTCGTTTGGATCAAATTCAAAAAATATATTTCTCCATGGATATTTGTTTCGATATTCTGGATATTTAGGCTGCTGTTGCCATGTGTAATTTTATTATACACTCACGTAATTTATAATTTGTGCACGCAGATATCTTTTTATCGACAATACTGAGAATACCTGCGATAGTTGTTGAAGTTGAAACAATAATTGTTACAATTGTTGGAGCTGTCATTGTTATCGTTGAGAATAATAATCCAGATCCAGCAGCAATAGTAGAAACTGAGTAAATGACTATTTCAATGTGTGCGATATGCTTTACTTTACTGTATAATTGTCAATGACATTTTTTTAGTTTGGTCAGGCATTCACATACTTGGTTATATCTGTGACGTTGAACATCAATTGAGGTTTCAATCATTATACTATGACGTTATGTAATTGATTGGTGAATTTGGTCAAAAATTCCAGACACCACCAGTAATTAGCTGAAGCCATTTATTTATCAGATAATTTCAGCGTAAATGTTTCCTCATAATCTTAGTCTACATATACAGTTCTGGAAAAATTACCAGTTGATGGAGATGTAGTAAATATTCTAAAATCTACACCGCTAAGTACGGACAGCCTATAAAAACCAGCGACTTCCGTGGTGTGTTTGATATTTTTATTTTCTGGTGTCCACACTCCAGATTCAGATGCAAATGTATACACAATATTTTTAATCAGTTGGTGAGGAATTTTAGTCAGGCTAGTTTTTGAATAATATTGGGAATAATATCGTTGAGTTATGCAATAATATCAGCGAGTTTTATGTCAACAGCTAGTGGAGTTAAAAAAAATTAATTTGTGATTCTGTTTATGTTTGTGCGAAAAATTTTAAATGTACCTATGTGATTATTAAAATCAGTTTTGAGTGTGCTTATTTCATTGTTGATTTGAATTTCCTTATAATCGACGTATTATTTCGTAGCAGCATCAAAATCAGATTCTGGTGTTTTGAGATTATTAGTGCCATTATTACTCATGTTGAGAAATATACGCATTATACCACCATTGGATAGTACGTACAAAAATTCTTGATCATCGACGTAGTTTTTTTTGCTGCATCTGTATCCATGACTGGATTTCCAAGGTATGTAATTTTTTATGACATATGAATATTTCCACTAAATGAATCGCCAATATTATTGACATAATCGTTAACTGACTTACTCAAATCTTGTATTTTACCTTGATTAGCAAAAGTAATGATATTATAAGCAACTGCGGTAGGAATTCGTATAAGTACGGCTGGTAGTAGTATATTGCTTGTCTTTAATCGTCCTTGTTTATTCTGACAAAACGACTACTTCATTTGATCCACACTTGTGATATTTAATAACTTGTCAATCTCATTTCTGAGCTGACCAAGAATTGCATACTTAGATAAATCACTTTGCTGCTAAGCTTTACCATGAGCAGATCTTCTTAATATCTACCATTATATTTATCAATGTCTGTTTAAATGTGACAATGTGGTAAATTCATGCACGACATTATGAGGTGGTTTGCTGATTTTGATATAGTATCAAATACATTAAGTACTTCAGGACCAAATATTGGTGGATCAGTTAATGTTTGTGATGATGACGTAGAATACCAGATTGGAGCAGTATTATTGCTGACATAATGAAGAAATTATTTTGGTGGCGCTAATCCATATGAATCGAAATAAATAATTCCAAGTGGATTAATTGCATATCCAACCCAATGAGTAACAGGTCCAAAGTTTTCATCGAGATTGATAATACAAGATTCAATATTATTCAGTTGTTTTGGTAATTGATCGCGCATAAAAATTCATCTAAAGTTTTTGTTTTTGCTTTTAGTGTTTTATCAGCATTGAGTTAATCAAAATTGGACATAGGTGATATCAGTAAACTGTCCCAAGAACTATTAGGCCCTTTACGTACCACGAATACGGGGTCCCTGACAATCTGAGAACTCTTCCCTTTTTTGGATGTTCTTTTAATTCCCTGTCCGTTCGCTTTCTTTAATACAATTCCAGCAGTAGTTCCAACAGCGCCCAATACAGATGTTTTTGCAACAGCTGGGGCTTCAGCTGGTACAGCTGAGAGAAGTAGAAATATACCACCCACCCGTCTTAGCAATATCTTTGATGGCGCCTGCAGGAAGATTAATTTTGTCGCCTTTATTTGATTTTTTTTTTTGCTTCATTGAAATTTTTGAACTGACGCTTTGTCAACGATAATTTATTTGAACCGCACAGCTGTTCTCGCTTTAGCGGTATTTTTTATTCCACATTTTTTTAAATGCTGATTGCAGTCTTTTAATCTATGTAGTCAGGGAAACACTAAAGTGATTGTCTGACATTGTAATTATAGTAGATGATATAATTATGTGTTAGATATTTTCTTCTAAAGCATCATCGAATCTCATTCGTCCACCAACACCTTCAAGAATCATCGTCTTATCGCTGAGTATAACAGTGATTGCTCTATAATTTGCAATACCTCATCGTGTCGCACGAGTTCAAAAGATTATATCAACTACTGATTGTCCGGTGAAATCTAAATGTTTGAGCGAAAAGTAAAAATCGGATATAAGGTAGTAAAATCTAACTGTGATATTTGTAACCCAGTGTCAATGTTCTGATCATGCCCCATAAACGCCATAAGACGATGATATACACGTGCTACATGATTTTGATCAAAATTCAGTAATATATCCTCGGATGGTTCTAGATGTCCATTTATCATCAATGGAACTTCAGAAACACCGAGTTTATCAAATATCATAATACTACGCGTTTGATCATTAACTCGCGCAGCATCTTTTAATGCAATAAATATGTGTCTTGGTGTAGAAATAACCTGCTGAGAAGCTATTTTCCATGTAAAAAAATCCGTTAATATTACTTTAAAAACATATGTGATTGTTGTTAACCAAGATAACGTTGATTTACCACCTTGACTCATAACTGATAGCAACAGAACTTCTTCAGATATTGAAGGATTCATCGCTGACATCCACAATGAAAGTTTTGTAAGAATTACTTTACAAGCATCACCAGCGGGTCGCCATGTTGCATCATCATCGGTACCTTTTCGATATAGTACAACTGTATGTTTGACTCCAAAAAAAACCTTTCTGATATTTCTACAGAATCCAAAGATATGTGAGAGCGTAATTGCACAAGAAAATCTTCTATTTCCATCTTTCAACATCGCTCGACGTGATGTGAATTCTAAGTTGAAATTTGCATAGTACCATGAACCACAGGAGCAATGTCATCGTTAGCCTTGTTGGCGAAGTGTCTTGGTCGTCGTATATCATATGGTACTTAGTTAGTTGGTCAGAAGTGTTCTTGGTAAGCATCAATGATTGACCAGTTGATCTTGAATAATCGTCGCTGTATCTTGCAAGACCAAGTATCGTCGTGGCACCGTCGACGTCTTTCTGAATTGAATCAATATTTTTTTCCGTCAATCATGTACGTAGCGCTGTCAAGCAACGCAATAATGCCATTATTAACAAAACTAACAATAATTTCGGCTACATATTCAGTATTATCATTTTTAAGATTTCACATTCGACTCTCATAAATGCTTATGCGGGTAAGAAATATCTACTTGTATCCTGAACCTGTAATTCGATTCGTCCTCGCTGATTTGGCTGTCGTGCGTCATAAGAATAATATTGATAATTACGCACACTCATCTTTGAGTACCGGTGCATCTATGTCAAACGCTGGATCAGATATGCGTTTGAGCATCTTTATTATATTTACTATCGTCTAACACGAAGACCACTTCGAGAACTAAGACCACTTCCAGCTATCAGGCTAGCGGTTATATTTTTTTCGTTTTCTGATGATGTACATCAGGCAACTCTGCTAGATTATCATTAGAAGCTTGGCTTATTATTTGACTGATATTTTCAGGCATTACTTCAGTGCTAGGTAATTTTACAGGTTGAGGTTTTTGTCGTATTAATAGTGCTAGTTTATCTTTGATTGCTGAGAGTGCTTTACCATTGCCAACAGCACTAACACCTTTTTCACGAACAACATCAATAACTTTCATAACCAGTTGCGATGCAATCGGTACTGCTTTTGGGGCTATCCTTTTAAAAAGACCCTGAACAACAACCCCTAGTTCATCACCGTATTTTGTTTTCTGCATTGGTATGAGAATTTACTGCCCTGACCATGGTTGGTCCAAGTTGAAAACTATGGACGATCATTTTATTGATCATTTTATTATCATAACTGTATTTAATGACATACTCAATCCAGTGACTTAGTCACTATAGTATTCATCGGCGATTTCATTAATGAGAGACCTATATACATTGATATCCATAATTCCACCTGTAAATAATCGTTTGCAAATATCAGCTGCTTCATTAGTGATTTCTGGGGAATTATTACCAGCTCGTTTTCCTCATCAACATCAGCAATAATGTTATTTGGATAATAAGGCCACTTACTAGACCACTTCCAGTTGCACCAGGATCGTCTTGAAGTTATTTCTCTTCCTCTTCACTTGGTTTCGGTGGTGCTTTTTTAATTTGCTTAGGAGAAAGAATTGGTATTAGTGATTTTGGTGAGTATGGGTAATATCAAAGTGATTGCTCAAATTGTTTTGGTGTTTTCTGTTGTTGTTTTTGTTGTTTTAGCGATTGTTGTTCTCGTCGTTGTTTTTAGCAATTGTTGTTGTTTTGGCGGTAATTGAATAAACGAAATATATTTATCTATTGCATGAATATATTGTATATATCTTGGATTGCTGTTTCGAGCTTGATTAACGTCATAGTGTATTCGAGATATCCATCTGTATCAAGTATCACGATTTATATTTTTATCAGCATATTCAGATTTTAAAAACTGTCTTCGATCACTAAAACTTTTCACAGCAATCGCAACTAAATCTCCTACTGTTTTAGCACGTTTAGCATCAACAATAGCATATTTGATAGATTTGTCATTTAATTTAACTTTTTCTTCTTGTTCTGCTAGACGATCCTTTATATCACCTATTTCAGCACGAGCTTGTTCTGCATCCTCAATTATTTCTGGGACTGGTATTACAGCAGCTATTTCAGCTGGAAGTTCTCGAAGAAACCGTTTAGTTTTCTTAGTTATTTCTCCTATTTTTCCAGTTACTTCAGCTGTTTTCTCTAACACAGGTTGAATACCCATTAGCGGTCTCAGTGATATATTTAAATAATTGTTTTGTATCCTCTTCAAATTCAACCCGAGACTCCTGACGAGATTGTAGTTGTTGTTTAACTAAATCACGGGCGGGTAAATATTTTCTAATTGCATCTAGTCGCTCTCGAGCTAATCTAGCTACAAGTGTTTCTCCAATATTTATTCATTGAAATTATCTATAATGGGTATTTAATTCATAGCAGCAGGAAGGACGAACAACAAACATTGAGTGACCAGACAAGCAAATGAAATCGCATACAAAACTTTTAAAAAATAGTCAATAATGACTTAACAAAACTGAGCTAACTAAAATGATTTATTACCGGTAATATAGACAAGTTAGAGGCGATGGTTTAACGTTATTGAACTTTGTTTTTAAGGTTTTGTAGGAACTCTTATTTTTGCTTACGGGTTCCGGCAAAAAGTTGTAAGGTTCACCCTTTCTGCTGCTTCTTTTCTAATTTTGCTCTTATAAATTGAAGCCAAAATTATCAATATTTCCAAAGCAGTTATCTATTAGAAGCACGCTCTAGTAGCGCATACACAACATATCTAATTCTCATGAATACAATTATGTGGAACTCATTGCCCTAAGTAAATCATACCAAACGGATAACAGTTGCATTAATGTATAACAATCATTTTGAGATATGTATTTGAATTGTTCAACCAAATAAATAAAATCTCCGTTTGTCAGGGAAGGTTTTCAACCAACAATTTTTGTTAATTCTTTTCTTAACTAGATTTTCTTTATTGAAAGTTTAAGTATAAAATGTACCCAACTTTTCAAAACTTACACTTTGACGTGGTATGTCTTTTTGAGAAATATAGAAATATGATATGAAAAGATTGTTGTTGAAACAACACAAAATGATTTATAGATTTTGTCTCTATCTTTCTCGCTATCTTATATAAAGCTTCGCGCACCAATGAATTGGCATTTTTGATAGTTAATATTAGTGCTTTGCCCGGAAAAGGAAAATTAGATAAGAAAAGTACTTGGTATTCACACAAGAAATAAACAATACTTGTGTATGTCTGCAAGTGACGTGCATTTTCGCATTTTACAGTATTATATTTCTTTGGTTTAAAACACTGAAATAAATATACAAAATAAAATTTTCACGAAATATTCAAACAATCATGTTCTTCACTACAAGAAGTTGAAACATTTATTTAACTCGTTCTTTGTTACATTTGTGTTTCCATGTCAAACAACGCTAACATTCTGTATACACAGCATTAATGACAATATTTGGTACCATATTTGCATTGTAAAAGACCATATTTAGATCCTAATATATCAGAAGTTGTCTTGTATTTAAAACTGGTGGGAGGATATTTGGTGTTGTTCCATCTATGCATAGTCTTCAATCCAAAATGCTATAGAGATGCAGAAAGATGCTCAGTTTATCGCCTAGGTCATTGAACATTTGTTATTCCGAACTCTGAAGGAAGACGTTTATCTTTAGTGATAAGATTACCAGATTGTAATAGACCTCCTGACTTGCATGTGTCTTCAGATGCGTTTTGCTGTTATTACGAGTCTATGATCTTTACAAAAGTGACAGAAAAGAGTGAAGACTACAAGCTTTGTAAATTTAACAAAAAGTTGAGAAAAAGCACTTAGGGTATTGCATATTAAATCCAAAAATAATCCTGGAATTAAAGACACAAGTCCTAGCAATAAAAAGTCCTTAATGTAACTCAATTCAAGTCCTAAAGAGATTTAAAACTGAAGGCGATGATGTGTATGTTCTAGCCTGCGTCGTACTGATGTGTCAGCAGTCTCTGGTTTAATCGCAGAAATATTATTCAAGGTTTGAATTTGTTTAAATTCTAATTGATAACTTTATCCAAGAATTTTGTGTATTTTTTGTGTAAATCAATTAAAATCAATAATTTGAAGAAAATAAACGTCACCCCAAACTAGTTACAATTAACACAACTTAAAGTGCTAGATTTTAAAGCACAACTGGTAAATCCTGACACTCGCAAAATTATATAATCCTCTGTTTGACCTCAGGTCAAAATTACTTAATGAAAAACAACTTTCTAGCATGATTTAATGAGCCTTGTTTATATAAAACATAATACCCAATAAACTGCACATTGGAAATCCCAAACACCTAACCCAAATCAAAATGTTTACCTGAATAATAATTTAGTAAAAACACTTATACCCATAGAGGATAATGAAGCTAATATTAGTTGTTTACATCAATGAAATAAAACAAAATGTCAATCAGGTCAAACAAAACTGAACTCAATTTTGGACAAGGTCAAATCTAGCAAACAATGTAACATTATAATAACAAATATATGGGATACGATCTTTTTTTTTAAAAAAAAACTAACAGACAAACAATTAAATTAAATACACATGACACCATATTATGCTAATATAGGGATCTAAAAAATGAATGTGAGTTCTGTCTAAAAGTTTAGGTCGATCTCAACTCTTCTGATCCATATCGCTTAATAATAAAAAATATACCTGCGTCATATATGCTACGATAGCAAATAAATGTGTTAGCAAATTTAATAAAATTTCTTATTGGAATAAACCATATAAGTGAGGAATTCCAACCAAATATATAATTTAGGTTTATCTTCCGAACATGACATGTCCGCACCGAAATTCGTATGAAAGAACAGTACCTAATATGATGAAACCAAGCGTTATCAGAGCTGTGGTAATTATATGTTTTATCTTGACTGTAATATTTGCCTGATTTGAACTTATTGAAAACCCCTTGATAAATAATTTGTACTATCTCTTGAGGAAAAACAGACGGAATCAGAGTTACTGTTTAAAAACTACCAATAACTATGGAACTTTCTCCACTTTTTTTGACATGATTCATGCAACAAAACGAATTGTTTAAGTAAGGCCTGAAATGATTTTTCTGTTTTGATGCTACTTCTTTCTTGGGATTTTTCAACTCCATTTGAGCAGCTTGATATTCCTTCCTCATTTCGTCAATGCATTAAAACCCCGTTCAGATGTTTTCATTTTCTCATGAGTTTTGGAGATTTATTGCAAGAACTTTGCGTGCTCAGCAAACTCATCGGGCATGTATTATCAAAAGCATGAAACTCGGATGTTTCTGAATCGGTATGTACGTTAGGATAAGGATACTCTTCAATTTCTGTCAGTCTGCGTTGGATGATTTGGCTTAGTATCATGTGGGCCCTGAACTAAGGATTGCTTCAATGGACCAGAGCCAATTGCTACACTTCAGCATAGTTCAATATTTCTTTTCGACCCACGTACAATTCAATAATTAGACGAATACTACACGCCCGAGCCTTAAGCACATATAAGTTAGCTAAACTCAAGAATATTGATAAAAATGAATATTATTTAGGTCAATTTAAATTAAAGCTAACAAATGTGTTAGAAATTTAATTTCATACAAAAAATAACTTCTACTAACTTCTCATCTGAAATTCACAAGTATTACCCAGCCACACTTATGCCCGATATAGTTTATCGTTATCCTGGCTCAAGCGTAATTGATTCAAAACATTTTTACAAAGACATGCCAATTCTATAGGAAGAAAACGAAACTGAAAAGGATATTTATTGCAGGTTAAGTGAAGTTACTTCACTCTCATTTTCTCGGCACCAAATAGTTTAATATTATGTTATATTTTAACTCTAGCACAGGCATCAACCTACGTGAGATGGGGAAAGACCACATGTCCAGGCAATGACACAGAACTTGTTTATAAAGGTACATACAATACTGTCTGAATTTAAAACGAATATACACCAAACTGGCTGTATATTCATTTGGGCCAAATAAAGGACAATATTTACAATATTCGTTATCAAATCTGACTAGACTTCAATCATTACTAACAAATATTTTGACCAATTAAGTTGTTGTTGTCTAGATATTGAGCAAGGTTTGCAAATTTGCAAATCCATTAAATATTTGAAAATTTAATCAAGTTTTATGAACGAAGATCTAAGCAAACAACTAACTCAATATGGAAATAAATGTGCAAGAAAAAAATGCCCAACTTAGGAATAATTTTTCTTTTCACATTTATGTAACGTTATATATATATATATATATATATATATATATATATATATATATATATATATATATATATATATATATATATATATATATATATATATATATATATATATATATATATAATGAAATTATAGAATGATTCAAATATATAATTAAATGGGTATGTATTTCATGGATTTAATAATTAAGTATACAATAAAGATTTTATTAGATCATGAATAAAATAAAGTACGATATTTTAAATTTGAAATTTGTCCTTCCTGTATTGTCAGGGCTACGCATGGTTAAATTGTGTAAATAGTGTCGAAAGATATAAGTCCCTTTGTGCTATTCAAAATTAACAGAAGTAACTTTGG
This sequence comes from Potamilus streckersoni, assembly GCA_016746295.1. Taxonomy (NCBI): domain Eukaryota; kingdom Metazoa; phylum Mollusca; class Bivalvia; order Unionida; family Unionidae; genus Potamilus; species Potamilus streckersoni. The sequence continues at coordinate 2,764,773 of JAEAOA010000895.1, read as the reverse complement.
TTTAAACATTCTGACTGTGGATACTTTCCAATCATATATACGAAGGAAAAATACTTCCTGATCTTATCTAATTCCACTACTAGCTAGGTACAAAAATAGTAATTTATTCTTTTTTAACCAGGGTTTGCTGCTGGATCTCACTATACACATACGGGAGGAGCTGCTGACTTTCTTTGTTTACCGGATGCTCCGACCTGGGGAAAGCAAGTCGGTGGTACAGCATACAGCGGGTTGATGTACGGAGCTGAGTACCAACTGTACAGTGGATCTAATCCCTTTTCATCTGTGTCGATGGAGGATGATGCGTCATGTTGTGTGTGCAGACCTCCTCGAGAAACCAGCCTCATGATCCCAGGTAGAGTTGACTGTTACCCCGGATGGATTAAAGAATATTCCGGTTATCTGATGTCAGATTATTATATGCACATAGGGAATACAAATTATGTGTGTATGGATGAGACTCCTGATCCAGAATACCGAGGGTTTGCAAACAATAACGGCCATCTTCTGTACGTGGTTCAAGCCAAGTGTGGTTCTTTGCCATGTCCTCCATATGTTGAAGGACGAGTTATAACATGCGTTGTCTGCTCCAAATAGCGTCATTATGGATGCATGTTTATTTATGTTCAATGACAGGATTCATTGACTTTAAATTAAACATCATATCTCGAAGTTTGTTTTCTTGCTGTCTCCACTCCTCCCTCCAGTCTTTTGCTCATTTAGTCCAACCACATAATTAATTGCAGCATGGGAATTACGTTTCCAACTGACTTTTGCAAATACATAAAATACTGTGATTATATCTTAAAGAAATCTCTGTTTCAAATTCTTTATAAGAAGATCTATGATTTTGCCTCAAACGTACCTGTTAATAATCAATCACTTTCATGGATAGAAAGCATCAGAAACCTCAAACGATGTATTCAAAAAATTATGTTTTGCAACAAGTGTAGAGAAACTTTTATTTACTTTTGTGTTTATAAATTGTTCTCATATGGGTAATTAATTGATTGCCTATGAGACTTTTTTAATGTTGTAATTTTCTGCTTTAAGGTCTTAAAAATATTGTTAACATACAATTAAACAGACAGAATTATGAGCATATCTAAGAACAAGATTAATCTTTTGAAAGTGTAAACCAAATCTGGTCTCCAGTCTGCCTTTCTCGCCTTGTGTCTGTCTTCAGGACTGGCTAGTATTGCGTCACGGGACGACGTGATCTGTTGTCGTATCAAAACCCTGCAATTTAAGGAATCATAGTACCTTCCGCGCAATATAATCACTACCCGCCTACAATATTTAATTTACAAAACATTACATCACAATTAAAATTTGTAGAGAATATATATATATATATATATATATATATATATATATATATATATATATATATATATATATATATATATATATATATATATATATATATATTCTCTACAAATTTTAATTGTGATGTAATGTTTTGTAAATATTAATATAATATATAATAAATATATTATATTTATTATATTATTATTTATTTTATTATATATTATATTATATATATAATAAAATATTAATATAATATTTTGTAAATATATATAAGGAAGAAATTTATTTCTAGCCTCCTTTAAGCCTTTATTAGAAGTTAGTATCATGTGTCATTTGTAATTATGTCCATAGTTTATCAATTTCAGTTCACCAACTGATAAACAAATCAGAAAACCGAAACCCTATTTATCTCGCTTTTTCGTCTTCACATTTATATAAAGTTATTATGTTACACAGAATGCTTTCACATTTTGTCAGAATCTGTTACCAACATATACAAATCTCTATGTATTCAGGTGTATGCATGAGTGAGTTATTATATGTGTGCGTAAAACAAGTCTCGAACTCTGAATTAGTTGTACCAATCCTTATATGAAACACTAATATTCCAGTAAAAGCTTGGTAATACATCATGGGACATCTTTTTAGAGTGGTAACACAGTTGTTAGTTAAATGTTGAATATATTGTACAAAAAAATGTTTTGTTATGCGTGATTTCCTATAAGAATGGAAGAGAGAGAGAGAGAGAGAGAGAGAGAGAGAGAGAGAGAGAGAGAGAGAGAGAGAGAGAATCCATATGCTCCATGATAGTTTCATTCAAGTATGATCAAAATGGTCAATTCATTGTAATGCCCTAGTTGTAATATTTAATTCATTTTCTTCCAAAGGATAAGAATACTTTAGTTATTATATTCCTGTATAGTCTAATAAATGTATGAATGGAAAACATAAATCAATGTTATACATCTAGCTTAAATATACGCTAAATTAAGTACGTGTTTAGTGCTGTGGTTTATTATCTTTATAATAATTTCACTGAAGTTTGGCGAGTAAGCGCATAACGTTTCCATTATTGTAGAATAAAACAGACGCCTATTATAATGAATTATGGGGGGACAAATTCTCTTGTAATAGAAAGGTTTACAGATCGAAACTTTTGAAACAAGGAAAAAATGAACAAATTGCTTTGACCATCATCATGTTAATGTATATATATTAATGTGCAAGGTAACAATTCACCCTTCATGTGTCCTCCAAGTGTTGACTTTCACAAAGTATAATTACGTTCTGTTGAACCTGTGTTAGAGATCGATGGAAGTTATGGAGAAAAAATACACCGATTATTCACCTTTTGTATCTATACCACTGAACGCGAATCTAAGTTTTCGTCCCATGAAAACATCTAATTTTCTCGAACAACAAAATATATCTCAAAGTCCAAATTAGGTTATATTTAAGTTAACTATTAGTTATTCATACATGCTATATTAAATCTGTATTGATAACAAAAAGGTAGGATAGTTTGTTCAATAATCTATAAAGACCCATGTATTCCTACTTAAAAATTCCAGAATTTAATTTAGAGTCAGGTACATCCGAAAGAAAATATCTCAACGTTACATAATTAACATTGTTGTTGGCAAAAACTACAGGAGTAATACAGATAGCGCTTCCTGGCACAATGCAAAAGTTGCTTCTCTGCACGGCCCTAAACATGTGCAAATTATCATGTCCGTTGTACCATAATTACAAATACGGACTGTTCACAGCATTCAGCAAAGTTGATGATGCATTTTGATTTTACGGATGATTCCCTGCTCTTTTCAATATGTTCTGCTTGTATGAACTTTTAGAGATTGTATTCTGTTATCGGATGAGTCTGATGACTTACTGTGATGCTTTCTGCAGACAGGCTAGAAATCTACACTACCAGATTGGCATACTCCTGCCTCAACAAGAACACTTTGTATCAAGATAATCGTGTTCGTGTCGGATTATAACAAGAATACTAATGATGGTAACAAAAATACAACGTTTACTTATGAATGAATCAACGGAAAAGATTATGTTCAATTCTCCCGTATACAAGATCCAAAATGTTGGACTATTGACATAATATGCATGAACATGATAAGGTAACGCAATGCAAATGAAATGTGAATTGATACGAAGGAAAGAATTTTAAATAGTACATAGATTTATGATTCAAATTGATTTCACACGATGAGATCAAATGATTACAAAAAATAATAAGTGATATGGTTCAGTGAAGTATGATAAGCTTTACTCAAACAGTAAAATGTTGTCTCAAAGAGTGAAATGTATGGGTATGTCATTCAAATAATGAAATGCGAAATACCTTCTCAGCCCCAACGCTCGGTCAGGAGTTTGAGAAGCTCCAATTAATGGTCCGCCAATTCTGGTCTGCCTAAAGAACCATACTATCATTTGTTCTCTGTGAACACGTTGGTCCAGAAGCCTTGACCTTTATCAATAAACAAATTTAATATTCTACCGTCCAACGGCCCATCCGACAGCAGCACACTGGATATAATATAACTCAAATTAGCCCACGGCTAAATGACCCCTACAATTCAGTTCATATAAGGAGATCCAGCATATCACTCCTTCGCTTACCCAGCACAACATATGGCTCCCGGTCAATCAATTATCAGTCAGTCAACCCACCCTCAATCAATCAGCTGAAAATATATCCAAATCCGTATACTACAAATCAAATGAACATGCATAATGACACGTAATGACAACATGGAATATAAACGGGAGTTAAATCTTTTTGCATTATATTAGCGGGACAACTATAACAAGCGATAAGTGGATTCAGAAGTGAACTTGTTTCCGATGAGAATTTCATAGCAATTAACGTCCTTTAATAAAGGCAACGGTATTGCAAATGTAAATCGTTCTGTTAAATCACATACATGTAAATTAGGAAATAGACTCTCACATTTCAGTATACTAAAGAAATCGTAGTTATCAAAATACAAAATAAACGTACTAGTACAATAATATCCTAAAATACAAATAGGAAACTAATAAATAATTCACATACCTCTTCATCTGAAGTTTGCGAATTGTTAAAGTATACTGCTCACTGATAAGACTTCTCGTGCTGTATAATTTTCTTACACGGTGAGGTAATGTATAAACGGGCTATGTAGCCCTACATCATCTGTGAGCTTGAGGAACAACGGTTTTCCCAATGCAGGCACGAACGTCGTGCAGCATAGAATGACCCGATGTCACTGTTTCATAATAATATGTTATACACAAAAATCAACCTAGTGTAATGCTGTACACAAAAAAGAAACCCGAATACATGTATTGAATCTAAATGAAATGATAGATGTATACAATTCCGTGACATACTTTTCCGCCCGCTGTTTTTAATTATATTTCCAACCAATTCACTTCAGTGTGGCAATCTCAATATGTAATCCTTCACAGGTGATGAATCAGGCCAATGCCACCTGATGTCCTTGATTAATGCATATTTTGACTGATCGTAGTAATTTAATGTATATGATACAAGGGATTTCGAAATTTTATTGTGTCTCCGATATTATCCATCATATTAAGTTTGGTCAACACAGAATGTGTATTACCAAAGAGGATGAGTAATAGCTATTCTGACCCCACATTTCTGGCTTCCTTCCTGATATTCACTGAGAACTGGCTACAATATGCTTGCAGCATCGTTCAGAATTTAAATCATATTGTCTTTCTCAGTGAATTTTGATTATGCAGTAAAATGCGATCATCGTAACACAGTACATGGCGTATACAAAACTGATGGTTGATTAGGAAGTGGACTTTTATTATTTTTGAAAGCAATCTGGTTGAAAGTTTGTGAACGAGTCTGGAAACTATGGAAGTGTCTTCACCTTCACTTCTCTTATTTGAAGTTGTTCGTTCACCTAACATTCCTCGTCTGAGCTTAGATGCTTATAAATGGAAATGCAATGCCATTAAATAATTTGAGGCGGCGTTCCGAAACCAGGAAGGAAAAGGAATCATACTGGATACGCCGCCTTAGAACATTGAAACCAAGCGGTCTAAACCAAGAAGACTAGAAAATGAAAACTATGCACTAGTAAAATTTAACATTTTCTAAATCTTCTTATTATCCTTCAATTTTTACTATAAGAATAACCGGTATAGAATCAAATATCCGGGATATAATCTGCGTTACATATGTACAAAAAGTAAAAATAGATGTCGCTTTGGCTTGTAGACGTTTAGGGAATTATACAACGTTTTCAGTTTCCGCATCTAGTCTATACAAGCTGGTTGTACTTATAGTTTTAGCACATGTGAAGACAGCCATGTAGAGGTTTACAAACACAACGTTTTTGTGTTTATTTGTTTATCGTATATATGTTTTGTATTTGCCTTTGAAAAAGACTCATTAAGAGTCGAAAGCGCTTAGGCTAGTTAGTTACTAGTTTCGTACTGTTCGTCGTCAGTTTATTGCATCTATTTTAATTAATCCCTGACACACGTGATCCCTTGGTGGATCCAGTACGCTTGAAAGGGTTGTTATTCGCCATATGATTTGTATTATATATATATATATATATATATATATATATATATATATATATATATATATATATAAGCTGTAAACGATCTTCCTTATAGACCTCAGTGAAGATTACGTATCATCAGTAACCGCTTTTAATAATGTAGAAGAAACAATGATCTTACATACAACATTTAATGAATGAAGTACAATCTAGACTATTTTTTTAAGTTAACGATGTCCTCTGCTAAATCACCTGTTTAAAAGTGTAGTCTCGTTAAAACCAATACCGCACTTCAACTTTCAGTGATCACTTTTGTTATTTAATGACTCGTTCTATCGGTGCATGATTAACAAAAAAAATCAATCATTCTTGGCAAACCTACCAAGATCTTTTGAATATAAGTATATGTATATGAAATATAACAAGGCAAATAACATCAAAACAAACAAGGAAAAAAGTAAGAGATGTAAAGTATATGTAATATTATATCATATGTATAGAGAGACAATTCTTTCATGGCCCACGGTTTAATAACACATCTCAGTTCATCTCTACAACGATACAGGATGTCTGTTATTCACGTGTGAATGTCATTAGGAATTGAATACAATACAATATGAAATGACACATAGTAGCATTGCAAGTTGTTTCACATATTACTTTACTACAGTTCACCAAAAGAGTTATTTCTTGTCTGTATGATGTGGGCCTTATAAACCCATTCATATGTTGAAAATACACACTTACATGATAACTAATGAAAAGTAATATTTCCCCTCATTCCACGTCAAGGTTCCTAATATGTACCCCCATAGCATATACAGCGAATAGTAGTTGATACAACATAACAAGTGTGTTCGTATATCAAGAGGCGTTCCATTTAAAAAGCTCAAAAATGTAAATTTAGAAAACAAGCAAAACAAGAAGATGAACATCAATGATCAGAAATCGAAAGCGTTACTTTTATGTAGAACTGTATCCACACACACACACACACACACACACATACATATATATATATATATATATATATATATATATATATATATATATTGCTACGACTTTATGGTCTTAACGAGGTAGAAGAAATAAGCAAGACCTATACATTAAAAAAAAATGATCAACTTGTCTGGGTAAAATTTAGGACGAATTTACAGCATAGAGAATTAAATCCCAATTAACGATAAATATTCTAACAAAATTATAAATAATGGTGTTCTGCTTGAATTTTAGTGTTGTTCCGAATGAATTTAAAGTTTCAGATGTGCTAATAAACCAATGATCTTAATTGTGAAGATATGTTTACAGTCAAAATGTTTGACAATGATATAATCCAGAATATGTCAGCCCTAAAATCAGTGAGTACTTTGTAATTGCACGGGTAGTTTAAATTGGTAATTTAAATAAATAAGTCTTTTAAAAAATAATTACTGAACGTAACTTAAATATTGATTAACTAGACAGATGTTAAAATAGGAATCAAACTTTATGTCGATCTGCCCTTTTAATATAAAACACAAGACACGATCTAGGACCAGGATGTGTGTCTTTTTCCTATTAAATTCGTAAAACCCAGCTCTGTTTACTTAAAGTAAACAAAACAACCTGACAAATATAAGGTAGACTATGTCTTTGTTCTAAAGTGTATATAACGATCTCATTAACTCAAATTCAAGTGAAGATAAAAATGAGCATTATATTTAAATATAACCTAAAATAATGCACAAAAATTAGTTATCATTTGTATTGTTTACAAACGATTTTATATATATATATATATATATATATATATATATATATATATATATATATATATACTACGAAACTGAATCAATAATTTCCAACTTGCGAGCACATTCAATGAGATATTTAGAACGCAGAGAGACTGTCATTACCGCAAACACGTTCTAAGTACGACATGTAGTACCAGCATGTATTCGAATATTGATAACTGTAATTACTTGTATCCTTTTCGAACCGAAGTCACTGCAGTCAAACTATAGTATACGGTTAAGCACTTAGAATAAGGAAAATATGCTCAACCCGACATACCCCCACACAACAGGACCTATTCATTGCGAGTTATTTACTAGATCACCATGAAAGTGTGTCTGCAATGCACAAATGTTTATGCCTACTACAATGTTTCAGCCGTTCTTACGAAGGACACTGTATTGGTGTGTGCAGTCAACGCATTGGATTCCTTAATGCGCAGTGACCTAGATTCGATACTCCGCTGGACAGGATTTTAAAATAAATGATAATATACTTCATTCTCATACGATGTTCAATAGACATATCTGTAGCATATGTGAAGTGAAGCTTATTCATTAATGACAAGGTGTTCTATACCTTCTCATGATGTCATCATGTAACAACTGAGGCTGTATTTAATTTTTAAAATATGACCACGAGTTGACAGCTGCTCTTGCCAATGAACACAGCTTCAATTTCATATGTATATTTTACTGTAATTTACATTTGCATCAGCACTTCTATTATGGACTTTAGGAATGTCTCACAATAAATATGTTCTCTTGTAAAAGGCATGTGTTGGTAAAGTGTAGCACCATTTCCCGTTTGTAATTACTTGTACTGACATTTACGGAGGGAGCAAAATAGCAAAATACTGGCAAGATAGAGGAAATAACTCAGTAAAATTTATATCACCGATGGTATCTTAGATTGCTTATGCATAAGTATGTTTAAGTTCCAAACACCTGTTACGTATTGCTCGTTTAGAGTAACACAAAGAAAAAGTGGCTAAAAAGAAAAAAAGTTTCTAAAATAAAGCTTTGTAAATTTTAACAAAAATAATCTATTTCCTTAGAAAACACGGTGAAGAGGTAAAATTTGAAAGAAGATTTACGATTTAGGAAGAACACTCAAAGAGTGTCCTAAAATTGTGAAAACACAATTCCTGTGAAAAAGCAAACGTAATCTAAATTTCAATTTCGTTTCAAGATGGCGGATGAAGACGTCAGAGGAAGGCTAACACAAAGATTAGGAACTTCACAGTGAATCACAAACTGTATTGTTCTGTTCCAATTCTTCCAATTCATAAACTAATATCCGTAAATGTCTTTATCCAAAGCCAGCTGTATAGTTCTCCAGGGAAAACAATTATTATTTAAAAGGTAGTTAAAGTACAGCTATCAACAATAACAAAACACATGTTGTTTTTCATACGTACGAACGAACAACTCTTTGAATCACAATAATACCTTTCTTCTTAAGGTATTAGAAAATCAATGCTATGTTATGATATGATTGAATATATCGCAGGTACGTGGGTATTTAAAACAAACTAATACTTCATTTCACGTAAACATGCACGAAGGACACATGACGATTTCGAAATCACACCCTGCATTACAAACGCGTAAACAAGTATAAATAGAAATGACCTCGGTCACAGTAAATCATTTTCATTTTCCGACTGTTTACTTAGTAGGAAAAACTCATACAAAATTCGTGCTTACACGAGTCACAATTACGTTTTAAATAAATACGATGTTCTTAACAAAGAATCAGACCCTGCGAACATAATCATCATCATAATATTAATTGCATTTAATGATATGAACTTGAAACAAATAAGTACCTTTGATAGGGTATAGCATGCAGCCTTATATATAACTATGAGAAACTGCAATATCAGCTCAAACCTGATTGTTTAGCACCTTTATGACAAGGCAACCAGTTACAAAAGGTTAGACATGCATATCAATTTCTCATGACATTTATTGTCACGGTGATACTTTTCTATGCATTTTATATTTTCGTACAATCCAACCTCTTCTGGCAATACTTTACAACTATATCTAGCATATAAGGTGACTTCACACTTATATAATGTTTTTATTTCCCATTGCTTCCTATACTCATTGGTTAGGATTTAGTATATTTGTTATATAGTTATAACTCTACGGTTCTATGTATTTAAATTTTGAATAAAGTATGTTATCCTTGGTCTTAATGTACTCTTGATGAAAGGTTGTGTGCCGTTATGTCCAATTGGTACCTGATGATATATTAGTCTGTTTCAATTTCCTCCAGTCTTTTAAGTTCACACTAGGTTTGGTAAATAAGGTCACTCAATTCAAAGGTACTTTGGACTTTCAAGACAGGTATTTTCCTTTGTGCATTGACAACATATTCTATATCAAAGACAATACAAATAGTAATCACTGAGAGTTATCATTATATGTAGTTCATGCCAAAGGAGTTCTTAGCATGATAATATGGTGTCTTATGAGGCGGACAAGCATATATTTTTGGAATACAAGAAATAAAAGAAGAATTAAATAAATGTTGTTCCTGAAGACTAAGGAAAAATCATATCACCAAGATATACCTGCTATTGTTTAAAACAAAAATCAAAATGAGATGCTGACGGATGCCACAGTTCCTGGTCTTTTCTCTGACAAGCCATGCTATTTGTCGCCAGAAAATAGAGTATATGTATTGGCCAAAAAGTCAGTAACTGTATTGGTGGCCTTTTCCATCTCATACTTGCCATCAAGATGAGACATTGTTTACTCTCTACCTAATTTTGTAATTTTGTATGGTGTAGCAAAATGTTATATAGGAGCAAGAAGTTAAAGATGTTTGTACTTAAAATGTCCGAAGATGTAAATTTCTTTAACACAATTATGAAACAGCAATTGGTGTCCATGAGAAACAATATCATTGTAAATATTACATTTTTGTTAATTAGCTGAACCAGTGCCGTTTTAATGCATATTCACGCGAGGCACATGCTTAGGACTCCGCGCAGCAGGGGACCCGCGGCGACTCAAAAACAAAATTTCAGTGTCGGTTGTGTTAGAAGTTGAATCCTATGTTAATAAATTTAACCAAATGACACACATGTACAAGGAAATGCAATTCAATACTTTATATCTGAGACTGAGAGATTGAGGCTCAATTCTGGTTGCTTTTAAGGTTTGAGTTTGTGCCTAGGGCCACAAACGTCTTAAAACAGAATTGGCTGGAACATTTTAAAATGTTAATATATCTTTGAATATTTGTTAACTAAGGCTGAATGTCAAAATATAAATAGTTCAAAATGCGCAAGCACAAACACTTGGACCAAAATGGTGCATATCCGGTTCGCAATGTCCTTGGTTGTCGTCTTACACAACGGTGTAGTTTTTAAGTGAATCAAGATCAATAATCACGCATATATTGTATGCATTTGCATATTCAGGTCTTTAACGAAGATTTAAATATTACCTTGTTAAATATTCAATACTACTGAAACTAGATGCGTTGAGTTTTAATTTGGACTTCTTGACATCTGAGACAATGGAAATAATAATTATCTTATATATATATTTCATTTAAATAGAAAATTTTCCAAATTGTACAGCAGCTGTTTTTAACATCCTTTGCTATTAAAATAAATGTATTGATCCTGTGTAAAATGTAATTTGAAAACATGAGTTTGAAAACTCTGTATCAGGTTGAAAAATAAATTGTTGTACATTGTATAACAACTATAGTTAGATTTAAGGTAGAAAATAAAAATTTGTGCTTTCTGGGGAGCACACGTGTGCTTACATGTCAAACATTTGTAATGTTTGTTGTGAATGGTATAAGAGAGATATCCCCAAGGCACAAATTATGCTATGACAACGTTACACAGGCTTGTGTTCCAGAATGTTGGCTATGAAAGGCATGTACAAATTTTCAGTCTCGTATTTCATTCATTTTGCCCATACTTACGCTGAACTAAATTTAATGGGTACAAAATGGCATAGACGATATTCACAATACTGTATCAAATAATTAGCACCTTTTCAATCATATCTCTGATGCTTTTAAAATATTTATGTCAATCGTACATCTCGCCACGTATTACTGATAGGGCGCAACTGAAAGCATTCTAAGGAACAAAAGGCTTGCCGCCTTTCCTGGAAGAAAAGAATGAGTTCTGTCATTTTCTATTTCCATGGTTTTGCCTTTCACCTAAAAGTCAGCCAAATGCATATTGAGTTTATTTATGTCCATAATATGAGCAAGCTAATACATTTTCAACAGTTCAGCATTCCATCTGGAGAAATTTGGACAGATTCAATTATCCTTGGAACCTACATACTTTACCCTAAGTTTGTTTAACAGAGGTTCATATACATATTGAAATTATTATATTATCTACATTGCCAACAGACACAAAGGAATACAAACGCAAATACACACACATAAGAAGCAAGGTAAATATGTACTGAGTATTAAGCTAATGGGTATCCTTGAGCTGTCACCAATTTGCGTTTTTGATGTTATTATCTCAGAATGAATCTTATAAGCGACCTTGTATTGTTCTACCATTAAAACAATTATCAGATAAACTATGATGTGCTGTTTTCCGAGCACGTGTATGCTTATAAGTAAAATATTATTATATTGTTGGGTCCAAGGGAGTTAAACTAGTGAACCCTGTACAATATGGGTCTCAGAGTTTCTACGTGAAATGGACCGGATGCAGGATAAATCATATGAAAGGCAAGTACAAATTGCACACATTACCACCCATACCAGTATAAGATACATTTTCGTTGCTTCCGTAATTATCTTCCATCTTTTTATTTATATGTACTATTTCAGCCAAGAAGCACACAAGATGAGAGGATAATTGATGATGGAAGATGAAAACGGTTACGTTGCAGTCTATGCCAAAGTTAACGTTTTACACCTTCTGATGTACACGATGATGCAATTCTATATGATACTAATTGGATAAAGCTGTATGCTTACAAGCACTGTATTTAATGCGACCAGTGTAATGTGACGGGCTTATATCAAGTACAAAGTATACACCCTACCACTACCTAACAGTAGGATATATAAATTCCTATACTTCCATGAAACCCTGTATTCTGTTTCTTTTTTTTTTTGGTACTATTTTTGCCATGAAGTATACAAGATGAAAAGGCGATTGAAGCTTGAAGATGAAGAATGTTACGTTGATGTCTATACAAAAGGTAAATTTTCATGCGAAAAGGTTGTTCCATGTCTGTTATTTGGCTTGTCTATAAGCAAATGTCATAAAACCTGCTTTATCTGATGATAATGGGATATAGTTGGAATCTTGCGAGCTTTCGATTTAATGTTGATCTTACTCAATATTAATTACACATTCAACTTTATGGTCAGAACATTTAGTAGTGTCAAACAGTAACGTTTAATTCAAAATATTTTGTAATTGCTTAAATTTATAAAACGTGTGCTCCTGAATTAGATTACAAACAATGGACTGGTTTGCATTAGGGATAAGACAGCGGATCGTAGAAGTCAGCTATCTCATGACTTCATTTAATACTATCAATTGTGCATTAGGTGGCGATGTTTGGGGTTGTTATTAGTCTATCTTTAGTAATATATTAGAGTTTGCCAATTAGTGTAGGTGTTAGTAAAATTCAAGGAGTCTGGTGTTTTAGCAGGTATATATAATCCTCTGCAACCCATATGTTTAATAAATGGTTGTAACTATGTTCCAAAAGTTTGACAATTATTAATATTTCATGTGCTGATCCGACGTTTAAATCAAGTGAGTGAAAATAACACTTTGTATTTTTTTTAGATGTGACATGAATGGATCGCGATTCTCAGGCGTTGTGTCAAGCCTAAAATTAAATATTATTAGTCAGTATTCAATGTTGGCTTCTTACTAACACTAGTTGACTGCTTCTTTAGACGATAACATTTCCAGCGTTCATTATCGAAAACTAAAATGACTTGAAAGTCAAGATCCATATAAATTGTTGAGAATTGTTTTCCATCAAATCAGTGGTATTCATATAAAAAAATTAATTGTAAATATATTTGTGTGGAGGTTTGGAGCCCACAGCTGATCGTCGTATTCAATCTTTAGACAAACAGTACGAAGCATGCACTTAACGTGCATGGAAATCATAGCTTGCAGAAGAAAACAACGATGAGGAAAGTACTTTATAATGACAAACATGTATATCGTATATGTTACATCGAAGAAAAGAAGATACTTACAGAAAGATAACATTTGTACATCCTACATGCAATTATTAGTCATAAATTAGCTGAGATTCTCTGAGACACAATTATTGATGGTAAATTAATATGAGTCTCAATGTCAAAATATAGACCTGATCCATGTAACAGAGCTACATAAAATTGTACTTTCTTAACAGAGATTTGCCTATTGCTTCTCTCACTTTCCTAATGGAGGCCATGCTGCCTCTCTTTGCATGCCACTGGATCTGGGTAGCAGGTGCAGACATCCCAGATTTCACATATGGTGGTAATAAATGAATCTAATCACCAAAAGCTTACACAACAGTGCACATTGTATCTTAACAGCTCTTGCTATTGCAATGCGCATTTCTTAACAAAATTGCTCCAAATTTCAATTTTAAGTAGATCAAACGCCATTGTCTTTCCAAACTTATGTCTAGCACGCGACCAACTTTGAATTTGTCAGGGCGGAGATACCGGCGTATTAATAATGTTGTTAAGTAATGATGCAGCTACGCATTTTGTATTTAGTTTGGAATACGGCATGCCTTCAGTTACTTTGTTTCTTGTAGTGTAGTTTAGTTTATATGTTTAAGCCTTGGGTAGAATAAGAAAATGAGCATATAATAAAAAGGTTACTGCATTTGTATGGGAAAATATGAACTCGTTTTGTCAGATGGATGTATTGCACTTCCAAGGTCTTATAGTATAGCCATCCGAAAAACTCATTCATATTTTTTCATACAAAAGCAGTAACCTATAGATACTATTACGTGGGTTGGAGGAAATCTGGTATATAACAGGAATACGGCACCTCTATTTACACTTTTGTTGATCACCTCTCATAATAAACATGAAAAAAGAAAATATGAAGAACTTGTCAGTTATTGTAATAGCTAACTTTATCTGTCTCTCTCTGTAATATATATATATATATATATATATATATATATATATATATATATAAATAATTTTTTATATATATATATATATATAAATATTATTATATATATATATATATATATATATATATATATATATATATATATATATATATATATATATTACCACATTCAACACATACTTCTGTTATGTACATTACTCTGTGCTTGACGATAATTTTGCTATCCAGCGGCTAAAAACGATCCTACTGTATGTTGTTCCTATATACTGTGAAAGGTTTCATGCTGGGAATGCGAATGTCAGAATAGCATTCAATAAATGTATAAAGTTAATATAAAAAAGTTTTTTTTTCATGCCCAGACATAAGACAAAATAAATCAAGGGGTAAAGACATTAATTAATAATAAAAAAGTCGTAAAATTGTTTTTGATTTTAGAATTACATAGAGTTTTAAATCAATATCTAGATGAATTCTGATTTAATCGACGCGACAACTACTGTGTAGCAATGTATAAACCAAATATATCGACTAAGCACGTACCTTTGAGATGAATACCTCTTTTAAAATTAGACCATTTACAGTCCTTAAATAACAAAGTAAGCCTGACGAGTGTTGACATTTGATGGATAATATTTATATAACTGGGACTCACAAGATCTTAAATTTTCTGGAATATTTTATTGCTGCAATATATAATAAAACAAATAAATATACAGTAGTAATAATAGCTAGTGCGACAAGTAAGTGGACGTAGCCATTCTGAAAGAAAATTGCTAAAATTTACATTTATCAAAACCTAAACACATACTTTTATTTTTAGAAACCATTAATCTGTGAGATTTAATCCCATTTATAAACGTACTGATATGGAACATAGCGCAAGGTTAAGTTTGATGCGTATCCAAGGACATAAAGTTATAAGCTTTATCTCCTATTCAATATTTAAATTAGTTTTGCTGCTTTTCTAGTATGTAACTTGATCAGGCAATTGCACTAGGGTTTTTTTTAACTCTCCCTGAAAATCGTCTTAAAATCACAAACATTAGAACAAGTCGATTTGTGTTTGTCACATTTTATTGCTAATCATGGTACGATGTTCAGTTTAACACATTAGCACTATATCAACAAACATATAGATTGAATTTGGTGATTTGTTTTAACCATAGATGTATTTGCCAGGGTACAGAATAGAAAGGTGTTCCTCTATTGTAACAGTAGCACATAATGCCACTGAAAATAATTTATTCACAATAGAAATATGTTAGTACCTAACATTTACATTTTAAGTCAACAAAACGAGTAATAATAAATAACAAAAATGACATGGAAGTTAAATTCTATCGACATTCTTTATATACACTTTTCCTTTAAGTGTCATTATATTATAAACAATATATTAATATTCAGAAATGATATTGTCATTTATCAAGTTCTGTTGTTAAAGTTTTACTGACAAATGTTTTATCTATCTATCTATCTATCTATCTATCTATCTATCTATCTATCTATCTATCTATCTACCTACCTACCTACCTATCTATCTATCTATCTATCTATCTATCTGTCTGTCTGTCTGTCTGTATGTTTGTCTATCTATGGAAGATAATAACAAACTCTTAGCACTTACATATGCAAAAGAGTTATGCTAGTATATATATATATATATATATATATATATATATATATTCCAAAAAACTTCCGTATGGAGTGTGCATTTATAACCATATATCGATATTAAGTGAGAACAGACTGGTTTCCTCAGGTTGAAATAATGGTGCTCAAATTCATTATATCTACTAAAAAGTTAATGAGTCTAATAGCGACGATGTTAGCACACTTATCAAATGAATATGGCTGAATCAGTGTGGTTCGTTCGGTTCTGTATAGTTTGATTGTATATCAGCATACTCTTTGGAAGCTTTGCACAGCGAAATAGAGCCATTGATTAAACTCGTATTTACTTTTGTTATGCTAACAGGTAAATTTCAATCAAAAATTTACGCTGATTTTTGTCTTTTGTGATGAATTTAACAATTATGTTGCTGATGTTAATGACATTTTCCATGACCATATCAAAGTAGCTAGATTATTTTGCGAGGAAATATCGATGTAAAATTTGTTGCTTGGACGATGTAGTATTCTGCTTGATCTAAGATGATATAATATATCAACAATTTCGTTGTCCTTTTCTGTGCTCTGAATAATATCTATAGCATAAGAATGTAAGCTATTTCAGTGTTTGATGTAAAAATATTAACACCACTACCAATTTATGTAGCCATCTTAGTTTATTGCTCGTAAATCGTCAATAATATTTGCCAGTGTGCTCAATTTATTCCTGTGGTCGTCAAAACTTTGTTCGATTTTACTTTATTATTGATAATTAAAAGGAAAGTTCGGCTATAATATCATGCCGATATTAATTATACGGTCCGATAATTTCATACACATTTTTACTTGTTGCAATTTTCTAGGTTCATCCTAGCCTTTAAGTAGTACTTTTTCCAAAGTTCCTTTTAGTCTAACAATATAATTTTATTTAGCATTATTAACAGTACGAATATACACATTTTCAGTACCATAACTAGCATCATACATTTTGTATAAACTTATATAAACTTTGAATCCAATCATGTATTCTTTTTCGGCGTTTCATTTCTTTTTCATGATCTTCTTTTTCCATTCCTTCTTTTTCATGTATCTTAACTACCTTTTTATATGGCTCATCTTGTTACACAAGTTTCTGTTTCAGCTTTCTGTTTTTCATTGGTCCAAAACCATTTAAAGAAATAGATCTCTGAGCCAGAAACCTCCTGTTCCAAACTAATATTGCTGGAGATGATGGGATGCGGTCATCCTGGGTAGGGGTTTTTGAGCCAGAATTATTTAAAGAAATGAGTGTCTGTGCAAGAAATCTCCTTAACTCTGCTACTACAGCTTCTGGTTTCTACATTGATAGGAACATCTGACAATTAGGTGTTTTTGACACAGTAAGATGCAGATTTGTAATTTAATTTACTGGAGTGTATTAAACGGGTCAGCACAGGTAAATATGTTTAAATATCGTAGGCAAGTACCAGTGTGCATGCAGGGATATATGCAACGATACAAAAAGTATTTATTGTATTTTTAAAAACATAAACAATGTACAGTTTCAAAACTTTGCCTGATAAAGCAAAGCAAATCACTAAATTAGCTCCCATCTGTATATCTATATTTTATTTATTTTCTTCCTTAAGAATCGACCAACATGATCGGATGTTCTGTGGCTATTTTTTCTGCCATAAAATTTTAATAGAAGCTTTTGGTCTACTAAGCCGTATCTCAGATATTTGCTGCTACACAACTCTTCAAAGATATATGCCGTTTAAAAATATACGCCATAGAGTCGGATGACGACAATACCCTGACTAAAGATTTTAACAGTCCTGAGAGGAAACATTTTCAGCAGGATAAATATATGCCTTGTTTAGTTTCAATAGTGCTGGGAAAAAACCTTTTTGTCACTATCATTGGGCTGTTACCAATTCTTTAATGCATTGTACTGAGCTTTCTTGCTGACATCAGAAAGCTTTAGTAAATATTAAGAAAGATCTCATAAATTATGTCTACCGTTTTTGCTCTGAAATGTTTCAAGTTTTTTACTATCTTTATTTTTATGGTTCTGCAAGGGTCCAAAGTCTGTGTTTTGGCTGTTTGGATTTGACATTTGAAGACAACACCCTGAATGTTACCACTCGTCATGTTTACTTTGTTCATCATATATTAACAACTTTAGGATGATAAATGACACTCACATCTAAGCATAATTGAAATGCTATTTGAAGACAGTAAATTATGTTTATAACTTGAACACAGTTAACAACTGAAATATTACTTTTGAAAAATAGTGACAGATTTAAAGTTCATAGTCTTTAATCTTTGTTTTCACGTTAGATGTGACTGCTATGTATGATTTCGTGGGTTTTTAAAGGAATATATTCCTATTTAGCAGATTTTTGTATTCGGTTCCAGAGAAACATACCTGAGTGTTGTTTCACTATTTTTGTACAAATTAAGACATGTAACCATATTCTCATCAATATATAAACACATTAAGATATGCTAAACTCTTGCCAAAGTTTTGATATAAAATTATGAAATAAACGAGAATATATTCATGTAATCAAAGAGAAAAGAAGATCCAAATGCAGAGAGAGAGAGAGAGAGAGAGAGAGAGAGAGAGAGAGAGAGAGAATGAATTCAGAAATGTTATAGAGGATCAGAGAAAAAGACATATATTTGACCCTCATCCCGATATATCCATTTGCGTTACACCGTTAGTGTTTTTTCTCAATATGGTTATTTTAATGTAGAAAAACACGTAAATGGAAATTAGTTATCCATTGGGCAGAGAAATTAGGTGTCTTTTAACAAGGTAACAAATGTTTCATTAGTTTTAGTGTTATGTGGCTTTAAAAAATTTCTAACAATGAAAGACAGGTCGCGGTTTTATATTATACACCATTAGCTTTCAATTTAAACCTTATGCAAGAAATATTCTTATTGCAGTACGTGTTGAACCGATAAAAGACTAAAATAGCGTGAAATATACATTGTGATCAAACTGTGGCAGCCTCGTATTGCCAAACACTGCAACTACTCTGATGGTAAGTACACATTTTATGAAAGAACTGAGCAGTCTGATAAACAAACCGAAGCAGAAGACACACAATGGGGTTTTAATCTTGGACGTGTGTTTTTTATGCGAACTTCATTTGTCTTTTTGTAAAGTCTTTTCATCAAGAATGGTAAACAGATTTAAACTAAAACAAACTTACTTTCTATGATGTCATTCGAGTAAATATAAGAATATAATTATGTTCTCTCCGAATGAAAAAAAACAACACTCATTACAACTATTTGATGGCTTCTTTTATAAGCTATTATTTAATATTCTTCTATAAATTATGTCTTGAACTTCTTCACAATTGTCAACTTTGGGAACTGTTTGCCCTCTACATTATGAGTTCACAAATAAGTACTTTGGAGGAATTACAACAAAAGTTGTATTCAGTAGATTTAATAGCATATATTTAAGATACAACCGGCCCTCACGCATCTCTATTATGTTTCAACTAGTTGATATCAACCTGTTGCGGATATTGGACACAAAATAACAGATGTCGTTATGGCTCCTCGATTTATGGGTTAATATAAATATTTTCCAGTATCCACAACAAGTTCATATAAACTAGGTGAAACATGATACATTTAAAGTTTTAATTCTTATAAAAACGGTCATGTAAAGTTTTGTAAACACTACGGTTCTTCTCTTTTATTTCTTCTCTTGTCTATGTTTTTATATGCCTTTGAAAAAGACACATTAAGAGTCGAAAGCGCTCAGGTTAGTTAGATACAAATTTTGATCTGATCGTTGTCAGTATATTATATTTATCAATCAGTGACACACGTGATCACTTGCAAGATCCAGTGCACTTGAAAGGACTGTTTGATATGTGTGTGTGTGTGTGTGTCCAAACATCATTTGGATACATTTCTCTTTACGTATACTTATCGACTAAGTGAAACAAACCGTTTAACGCTTACACAGCGGAATATTCTACTTGAAATGGAACAAATGCTACAGAAACTATTTGATTTAGTTTGAATACCTTTTGCGCAATAAATCTTATTATTTTTTTCTCAAAATTATTGTATTGGAGTGTACAGACAATATTGCATACTTATTTATATTGCGGGTCGCGCAATGTACTTTGCTAGTTATCTTTCAAATATATGTAACAGTGTAATCTCTCTACAGTGAAAAGAATGATAACGAAAGTTAAAAATCAAAAACATGTACGACATCGCAATCATAACTCAATGAAGTGAAACATTATCGCACAAGTACTAATTGTTAGCCCACTCATTAGTTCTCATTCGTGTAATGTACGTTACATGTAGTGACATCCACACAGAATGTCATACATTTGCTGGAAATTAAAGTCTCTGAACATATAAGATTTGACTGTTTTTCACACAATTATTCATTTCAACAATACCTTGGAGTGAGATTAATAAGGAAGAACTTTCTATATTGGCTTCAGGACCATGATTTCAGCAACTGAGCCCAACGCACCAAGTCGGGTTGCTTGGTGTGTTAGATATTCACCTTTCTCAAGCTAACATTGAGATTATCTTCCGATGCTTATAACAGTGTTTACAATGGTCAATCACTTGATTACTTCTGAACATCCGATAAAACCAATCTGTATTAGGAAGAGACCATTTCAGTTTCTAAAGAAGGGTGGGGTGGTAAATGCATGAAATATATTGTCGTGTTCTTATTTGTAGTATTAAAACGACTCCGTGCCATACCTTGGTTTACTAAAAACAAATTCATCCTGTGCTGAATTAAAGAATAAAAATACCCATTCGGAGAGAACAATTTAGCCCCGAAACGTAAATGGCCAGTCCGTACATAACCGTGCAGCATGAGTTTGATTAATTAATGGTTTGGTATATGTATATTCAGCCTCGATATGGAGACATTACTGCTTAAGGATGTAACATGTGTACAGCATTTAAGTGTAGAGTGTCTTTGTTGTTTGTTTTAAACACAAGCGCATGTTATGTGGAAGTTGTTTGCCCATACCCTACATGATTGCGTTACATGCTTAAACAGTAGGAAAAATTTGCACTGTTCAAGAAATGCTCAACAAGGTGGGCCTATCGTCCGCTCAGTGTATAAGTTTGTTCAGATTCATTTGAATAACGTGAAAGTGTTAACTTATGGCAAAATAAGTCGATCAACATTTTAGACATGTTCTGTATATATGACTTTATAAATATAAGATAGAAATAAAGATCACTGATTACTGAAATAGAATTTGATTGTAAATCACTCATGATATTCTTTCTATCCAATGGGTGGTTTTCGTTCATTAACTGTTCAAATGACACTCAGGAAAGTCGACCAGCTTTACTACAGCGGAGATGCCAGAGTCGTGTTGGTGACTTGTCCGTATTTTGCGCCCCTCTACGTTATTGCGGAGTTGATTAAGTCAGCTACCAGGACGCCTTTGGTTCCAAGAAGCGCTTGAATTGTCCAGTAATTCCACACACATCAGCTCTGATTCTCACCAATAAACGTAACAATCACAATAGAAATGATTGCTATATGTATACCACAACATGGATATTTTTAATCGATGAGAATCTCTCTAAACACTATTTACTAATACCGAAACTGGTTCTAGTCTTAGATGATGGTAAAATAGATAAATTTGGTTTCGCACTTTCAATCTAATTTTACCGTATAAACATTATATAAATGATGATGATTTCGAATAACCAAAGAAAGCAAAATGTCAGGTATTACTTCGAAATATGATCATTCCGCACAAAAGTTCATACTGAAGAGACGCATTTCGCCTAAAGTGATAATCAGTGCCTTGTCTGAACAATCTTTATTAATGCTAATTGTCTTAGTGTGATAGCATGTTTTGCCTTTTGAAACTTCTTAAATCATCTGGAGATTATGTGCTATTTCTGGTGGAAAGCAAGCAAGAATCAGAGATACTGTTTAAATCTCTACCCGTAACAATGAAAATGCTAGACAGTCTCTAATCGTGACATTGATGTATTTGTCTCTACATATCTCGCATTAGTTTTTAATATTGATAGTTAAATTTCTTTGTTTGTAATGCTATAATCTATTCAATAAATTAAACTGTTTTGATCAGTCCTAATTAAACATTTGTGTTTGCATTTTACCATCTTTCTTGGAATTTGTCAACGCAAGTTCAGTCTTTTGAAGATCCTTCCCCATTCCTCTAAGGCCTGAAAGCTTCTCTCTTATGTTCACTGTTTGTAAGCTTTCATGTTCTCCTGAGCCCTGGAGGTGTATTGCTTGCGATTTGCGACCTCAGCATCTCGGTCATGTTTTTGTTAAGAAAACCACACTCATATGTTTCTGCATCTATATGTACTGTAAGATATTCCTTGATGTATGACTGAGCTAAACTCTGCGCTGGCTGCATTAGCTTACTGTTGCTGTAGACCCCCAATCAAGCATTGATTGGCTCACAAGTAAACAGTTTTAAATGATACTCAAAGAGTTGCTAGTTCCATGAAGAGGAAACGTTTCTTGGTGTATGTATTAGAAAAGTACATCAAGTCGATTCTCTCGGCACTTAGCACTTAATAGTTTAGTAAACCATCAGCCCTTCAAATGAATATGTTATATTTTATATGCAGGGAGTGCATCAAAGTTCGTGAGATGAGAAAAGACTGTACGTCCAGGCAATGACACAGAACTTGTTTACAAAGGCAAGGATAACTCAATTTAAATTTAAAAGCATATTTTCTCAAATTTGCTTTGGATTCGAAAAGTTGAAAGCAGGACAATATTTGCTCCATTATGCTAACTTTACTCGTCCTCATCTATTACTCACAAGCATTTTGCCAAATTAAGGCTTTCCAAATGTTCAGCGACAGGAAATATATAAAATATTTAGTCAAGTTCATGACGGAAGGGTCTGATCAGGCATCTAACTCATTATCGAAATAATAGTGCAAAAAATGTCCGGTTTATTAATAATATGAGGGGCCCCGAGTGGCCTAGTTTTCTAAAGCGCTCTCCGTTACGGATCACTGTCATCTCATCTCTATCTGCGTTTTTTCGAGTCTAGGTTTCGGCGAATGTGGATATGTGAGAAAGCTTGCCAGTAACTTCTCGTGGGTCGGTGGTTCTTTTCGGTGATTTCCCGGTTTCTTCCTCCACCATTAATACTGGCCGCCATGTATAGCCTATCGTGTGCTAAAAAATGGCGTTAAGCCCAACAACAACAATTAATAATCTGACTTTCCTAGATAACTGGATTTTGCACATGTTATTCAGGTACATATGCATTATCTCATTGTATAGAACGTGATCTATAAAAGGAAACACTACGAATTAACAACAATGGTATTGCGTTGTAGTGAGTGGGAAAACAACAACGATCGTGCGTTGTAGTGAGTGGGAAAACAATGACGCTCATGCGTTATAGTGAGTGGGAAAACAAAACAAAAGAACTGTTTAAAGTATGTCGTACCTAAAATGTTCGGTCTATTTCTTTGGGCAGAATGTTAGTTAATGTTGTCCAGATAATGCAATACGTACACTCGAACTTCATTTGTGTACTTAAATTTCCGCCTAAGAGTGTTTCTTTTCTGCAGTGGATGTGCTGTTTTGAGAAAATGAGTTATTAGGAGTTCCTCTTGTAGTTAACCTGGTTGTTTAGTAAAGGACATACCATATCTTCGCTATTGTTAATTATGCTGTTAATTTTGCTCATGTTGATGCAAGATGTATTTTGGATTATGGAGCATACATCTAGCCCTTGCTTGAAATGTGCATATCCCAAATCAGAGTTAACTTCCATGTATCATTTTCTATCATAGACATCAGAGGTAAATTAGAAATAAAAAACCCAAGGTGATTACATTGAATTTTGTTATATTTCGAAATTTAACTGTTTGCACTTACAATAGCTAAATTCGCATATCCTGGCAAAATTCATATTGCCTATCCTTATAACTTCTAGACGTAAAATATTTTGGACCAGACCACCTTACTATCCGCCTTAGGGCAAATGTTGTTTCCTAACACCACTGATGCAATTACACACTTCATTTTATACCCGTTTATCTTTCGCAATTATTTAATGACTGCAGAGTGGAACCAGAGTTAAGAGACTGACAATCAACAATATTGAATATACGTGATAAAGAATCATTATTTCTCTACATCAATATTGTAACTGTCATGTGAAAAATCTTTCATAAATCAAAAGTACATTATTAGACTGGGTTGAGTGAAACAAATTTAGCGAGGTATAACTTCTATGACTGAGATTAGATACAGTTTTCATTTATTGCACAACTCACATAATCCCGATTTCCCAGCTGCAAAATTAATATAACATATATATATATATATATATATATATATATATATATATATATATATATATATATATATATATATATATATATATACAACCAAGAATCGCTTGGAATGATGCGCTATGGTGTTTTCATTTATGAGGACATATTTAAATATTGTTTTATGCCACCTACTTACGAATATAAAAGGTGTTAATTCATGACTAATATAAACTATGTTTCGAAATTGTTTCTTTGGTTTAGTAATAGCGCTCTCAAAAGTATATGTGATTTCGATGGTGTATAAAAATGCAAAATCCTTTGAGCTTTTCACAATTAATGGCAGAAAATTGGGTAGAAACATTACGTGACGAGATTGTTGATGCTGGGTAATTTCCATTAACTTTGGCAAAGATGAATATTTCGTAAAATCGAATCGAATTTTACTAATCACTATATGCGAAACTGTCATGTCTGGTTCTGAGTTATACTAAAGGAGCAGTATATGTGGTATTAAAAACTCTTGAGGTCCCTGCCGATAGTGGAAGAAAAGGAGGTAAACCAAATGTGACCAACATTACTGCTTATATCCGGTCAGTCTTGAGATTAGTTTATAATAGTCGCTTTTAGGTGACAGGACTTTAACCATATAATACATTATTCTAATACATATTTTAAAGCTTCATGTTAGTATTATATAAACATCACACAATTCTTTCTTATGTAATTCAACCGAATTGTCACAATTTTGTAATAATGTACTGTTTAGACTTTCATTTTGTGCATAAATTGACACTTTACTACCGTCCATCAATCATTCGATCGATCCATCCATTCATCGATCCTTCCAACAATGTATGAATACATACATACATGAGCAAGTGCTCACTGACATCGTTAATAAATATTGTTCTTGTTATACGTTTTCAAAAAAGATCATGACATTTCTAGCACTGTAGTGCACTTATGGGGTTTGAGCAATTGTACAGTTATTAAGTAGACTCTATTAGCGATAATAGTGCTTAATGTAAATGTTATTAATTGGGTGTCCCTAGTGAGGTATGAAAGAAAAACAAAAAACGGGATTTGGATCTATATGAAGAAACAACGTTGGCGTTTGCCTGAAATCGGAAGTATAGAACAAAATTGTATTACATGGAGAATAATAACATCTTTTGACATTGAATAACATGTACACAAACTAGACTCATCATGTACAAGTTCCCTATCATGTAGTTTATATATTCGTTTTCAGTTTCTTTTCCAATTTGAGAAAATTGGTCTTTTGAATCGTGTCAATGAGTGTAGGTTTGCCATTTTTGTTTTAAACCCATTTGGTTAATTCTTACATTTTTATTTTTTTATATATGTGAAGCATATTCTGTTTCAATGTCGTAGCTTGAAATGTTGTCTTCGCCACTATGAGGATTTGAAACGTTACCTTTTGAATTGTTACAAAATGCTATTAAGAGCTTAACTGAGTAGCATGTAACAATAGATTTTAATTCCCTTCCTATTATTCTGACAAGATTGTTTTTATTTTAGCTGTGCGTGTGTATCTGTGCGGGTATACTAGGTTTTCGCTGTGGCCGTATGTGTGCCTGTTTGAGGATGGAAGCAGGTTTGACCATCAAGGTCATAGAAAAACGGAATTGCTGATTTGTAAACTTGTGCTGTTAAGTATATGATTAAATTGATAGTGTGTAAGTTTTAAAATTCTTTTTTATTTCATTACATTTTATTGTAATGAACATTGTAATCGGATATTTTCTTTTAATAAATGTTGCTTATTTAAGAAAGAGAAGAATTACGCGAGAATTATTTTTAGCTTCATTGGGATGGCAACAGTGTAAACAGGAAGTTAAAATGACTGGTCATTATCAGGGGCATATTATCTTAGTGTGATCACCATGTGTAAACAGCGCTATTTAATTATTGGTTCCTAAGTTAGAACAAATTGGCATACGTACTAAACTTCGTGTAGTAAGAAACCACATGTCCAATCTCGCAAGACTTGAAATTTTGTTTTTGAGCTTACATACACATTTTTAATATTTTAGACAGAGTCATTCTAACATCTCGCAGGAACACGGTGTATTATTTTATTTGTTGCCAAATTGTTTGTTCTTCATCTGATGTTTGGATTCAATAATGTGTTCTCCTTGAAACTCTACAAGTTGTGTTTTTTTATAAAACAATTCTGAAAGATATTCATGGAAATGTATTCTGGAATTATTGGAAAAAAAGACTGATTCAATTGAGAAATTGTTGATAATCGTACATTGGACTAAATCTGACGTCATCGCCTTCCATATTTCTAACTGAACTATTTAGTGATAGGACTTGTGTTTTCATTCTTAGGATCAAAATTTGGATTATATTCACGAACTGTAAGTTCTTATTACCAATTTTTTCATTGTGCTGCAGGGAAATAATTATTTTGTTAAAATATACAAAGCTTGTTGGCTTTCACTCTTCTTTGTTACTGAGTACGAGCCCTAATCACGTAACAATGCGCATGGTGGATCCACGAAGAGTGTGTATCGCCAACACAATTGTGGGCCAACCCACGAATTCAGAATAACTGTGTGGTTTGACAATGGAAACGTAAATCGGGTCAACATGTTTCGTTTGCAAGTTTTGCAAATATTTATGAGTCATACTTGGTTATGAATTTCGAGTTGTACAAATGCTGAGTTACGAGTTATGTGTTTGGTACAATTGTTATATTGATTCAATTGATCATAATTTTTCGATTGATGAAGTTGTTTCAATGGAATACAATTGTTTCACTTTCATTACATGAGACTATTTGAATCTTACTTTCATTACATGAGATTATGCGAATCTTACTTTCATTACATGAGATTATGTGAATCTTACTCTCATTACATGAGATTATTTGAGACCTACTTTAATTGCATGAGATTGTTTGAATCCTACTTTCATTACATGAGATTATATGAATATTACTCTTCATTTTTCAACATATGAATCACATTTTCTTTTCATTTGTAAGTGCTTGTGTTAAGTAATCTAATGAATCGTGTGTTTGGAGATTGAAAGAATCACACTGTATATATTATATATATATATATATATATATATATATATATATATATATATATATATATATATATATATATATATATATATATATATATATATATATATGAATTTATTTTATAAACTTTCATCTTTCATCATATTGTGTTGTGTTTGCATTTAATCCAAGCATCCATTCAAGTCAAATCCTGTTACAATAAGAAAAAAATAGTTTATTATTAGATTACAGTATGTGAGCATATCTGTGTGAAATGGTTACATTCAAATAGACATAATTGCTAGGAAAATAAATGAACTTTACACCATGGAACTAGTTTTGTGTAAGGGGGCAAGAGAGAGAGAGAGTACTGACAGTTTTATGTACCAAAATATTTAACTGTCATAGTATTTCGAGATAAAAAAAAGACAATAACTATAGAAACAACATATTATTTGGTTCCATCTGCTGTCTAAGGTTCAATTATGAGTATATGCAATCTGATAAACATTCATAAATTTAAAACTTTAATAACCAATTTTCCTTTGATGTTAAAGATATAATCACAGCACATAAAGATGTCATACAAATAATTGCTCTTACATAATTGTGAAATTTATTTTCATTGTGACGCCAATTGCTGCGGTCTAAAAAAACTTACGCACGTTTTGGGTAAATGTTTAAATAAGTAAAGATTTCACAAAACAACCAAGCATCAATCAAATGTATAGAAAACAAAAACGTTTACAGTGCTCATATATCAAAGGCCTTGTGGAGGCATGAGAATCATTTATCATGATGCATCTATTAATACGTGAAAATAAAAACTTTACAAGTGATGACATTCCAAGCATATGGTTTAAATGTCTAATGAAAAACGTTTAACAATGATATGCAACGTGCTTGATTGAGACCATAAATAAACCCCAAACAAAATCTTAATTTAGGCATCAAGGAAGACAGTTATTCTGACAATAAGTATAGTATCCAATTTCCAATCCATATTATCCTATTAAATAATTTAATGGATAAATCTTCAAAAGTGCGCTTAAGTCAGGCAATAAAAATGGGGAAACATAAATAAAACATCACTATATAAGCAACATTAGCAATTCAGTAAGAACAATAAAAACTGATATAGAAGTCTACAGATAAACACAAGCAGTACCAAACTATTCAACTGTGCAAATTCTATCGAATTCTGTTGAGAACATTTTAAGAGTTGTATTTAAAGATTTAAACTGTATTTGGATGCATTTTTAAAAATAATAATGAGTCTTGATCATGTTATTGGAGAGATTAAAATTATTTGATCATTTGATCGTGTTCTTTAACACAAAGTATTGACTGTTTTCCCTGTACTCTTAAAGTAATAAGCTGTAGAAACATTTGCAACAAATTTGCAAACTCATTTGCATAATTTTAGCAACATTGAAAATTAAAGTTTCAGTCAGTTTCATAAAAACGGAGTTATTAATTTCTTTACATTCTATTAATCTGTCAATTTGTATTCATATATCATTGGATAGTTTTTTGACACTTTAGGCTTCTGAAATTTTAAGATCACTAATAAACGTATATACTGTCTTACTTTAAATCTAGAAATGGCACTTATATGGAAATTACAATAGGACAAACATCCTACTTTCAACCAAGAATAAGATGTGGGAGGGAATGTGCATTATAACTCAGAGTATTAAAATCTCTATTTAGTCCATAATTGATAAGAGGCGATTTAAATTATTAATATTGAAGAGACACAGAAATCCATAAATAACGGTCAAATTTAGGTCATCTTTACTAAACTTACAGTAAAATTTTCTTTAAAATCTGGTCAGTACTTTTGGAGATATTCATATTCTGAGCCTATTAACACTAACGAGGTTTAATGAGTTGAGGTAATAGATTTAAAATATATCAGAACGATCTTGGTTTTGCGTTTTGACAGATAATAAAGTTACTTGTTTTGCAATGCTGGGTTAGATACGTGGAATATCATGAAAATCTTTTGCAATGCTGGGTTAGATACGTGGAATATCATGAAAATCATTTCATATTTACTTGGATCATAGTGGCATGAATAAAACTCTTATCAGGTATGAATTACAGGAAAACAATCACTTTAGTCAGCCATAGTTGAGCAGACTGTTTCATACAGTTTGTATCGGTCTAGAGTCCAGTCTATACGTGGTATAGACGATTTTCTGCTATAATATTTCATTGTAAGCTACTGCGTTATTGTGTAACTGACATATCATTCATGGTTATAAAATTGTGTTCATGCATGTGACTTTAAAAATAATCTTTGATGTGATATGCATATGTAAATTATATTTTATTTCTCAGCCCGTTAGAGGCATAATTTCTAATTAAAGAAACCTACCCCATACTACATTATAACAAAAGGTATGTAGGCGAATGAGTGTCATATATAGATGCGATGATTTAGCGGTGGAAAACGTATCGAACTGGCTGAGGAATACAATAATCAGATAATGATTTTGTTTGGTACATGCGTTCCTAAGTTACTAAAAACACGCTATATAGCAGCCAATGTTCTTTAAATTTAAAACTATCGAGACTAATTATTTCCAATTAGTAGGAAGGATACAGGGTACAAAAAATGCAAATAAAATAACACGACGATGGTTCATAATTGCACAGTTTCGGGTTACTCCTAGAATAATATTGATTGACAATGGGAACAACGATGGTGGTCTAATTCAGAAAGAAAATACAAACCATTAAATTATCTTCAAGTTTCGAAAGTTAGTCCAATGATATAGGAATCAAATTGTGTCGTTGACAGAGTGATGATGCAATGAAGAGAACTTATGTTCGATTAAGTAACATTTTGTCTAATAACACATTTTATCAGGTCTATTGTAAAACAATCTACAACTCTTTTTCTTAAATTTGCACAAATTGACAATACTTTGTGTTACAAAGTATAAATGTACTCTACAATTTTTAAAAATCTTTTCTTTGACATTATCAAACAAATGATTATTTTATAGCTGGAATGCTGTTTTGTCCTCTGAAAATAGCAAATACTTAAGATATCAAAACAATGTAAACCTGTAGCAATATATACCTGTTATTGATGTTCTGTGTCTTCTGTATTTCTATATACAGTCTCACACTTGATAGAATGTATCATAATCTAAATTATTAAATAGGTTTATCGGCTGATCAATCGTTACGAGATTTAAACATTGTGAAGTTGTTCCGTACCTTATATACATCAAAAATTGTATTCTAACGAAAGGACAAGAAAACAGGCCCTTCCTCGGTTACAGGTACCATCATTTGCATAACATGTAGTGATGCACTAGAGAGTTTTATAATACTTGTACGTACAACTTAATTCTTCGTCAAACGTTATGTAAGACACAGGGTGGACTTTCCGTTATATTATGTTACTGGATCACTTACTTCTTGGATTATTTTGCCTCTAATCCGATTGACACAACAGTGGTCTACTGTGTCTTTCTATTCCAGGTCATTACTGTATATCAGACTTTTCTTACTGTAGCTCGCATGCTCAGATTGAGAATTTCGCTTTGAAAGATTGCGAAAAATAAAGAATGATCCAACAGTATTAGTCAAGAACGATAGAATCCAGCTGCATCTATAACAGGATTTGAAATCCATATAAAAAGACACTAACAATAAATAATATACAACAAAAAAGGATTTGGCATCATTTATACCAATAACAATTATTAACACCTGCGACAATTGATACCAAGCAAATCGTACATACCAAAAGGTCCCCCCCAAAAAAAACAAACAAATCTAGCAACATCGAGACAAATATCAGATTTCACAGGTAAAAAATTTAGTAAATAACACCACTCAGTAATATAGGAACGATACAAACAACAAATAATCTGAACGAAAGCAAACCTCAAATTACATAATCCAGCAAAACACACCAAGACATCAAGACCAAAAACAAGAGAAAGAAGATAAAGACCTAAGTCGAGAATAGCGCAAAGAGAAAACGTAGGAAAGAAACTGAACTGAAAATACAAACGTCGATTAAACCCATTCCTGCAACTAAACTCATCATATACCTAGAACACAAACCAAGCACAAATAAACCCTATGAAAAACATCGTCACAACACAGAGCAAAGATACATCAGCCAAAAAGATAACATTTATACACCACAATTATTGCAATGTAATATAAAATATTAAACAATTAGGAAGGATCGTAACGAAAGCCAAAACAAAAAACAAAGTTCCAAACAACTAATGTCCAGCAGCACATATTCATTAATAACCCAAGAGAAACATATACAACATCGAGGCTGGGAACATGTAATACGTCTTTTATATTAGCAGAGAAAATTGCAATTTTGTGTAGATGATATCGATATTGCTGTTCAAACTGCCCAGAACGTTGATTGAAGTAGAGTGTACTTACCTACTGTTTCCAACAATTGCCGAATTCTCGGAGGAAAGTAAAACTACTAGTGTCCATATGTATGTATGTATGTATGTATGTATGTATGTATGTATGTATGTATGTATGTATGTATGTATGTATGTATGTATGTATGTATGTATGTATGTATGTATGTATGTATGTATGTATGTATGTATGTATGTATGTCATTCTCTAATGCCATTGCTCCTGGTCATAGTTAATGACATAACATATGGATTACTGTACAAATTTTAACCCTATATCTCCCTATAAGACATCCTGCAAATAAGGATTTCGCGTTACCAAACAAAGGCAATTTGAGTTCTAACTTCCCAAACATGAGTCTTCGTCACCATCTTCATACTGAGGAGCACTATTTAGCCTAAACAGAAAACCGAGCCTTATCGGCAAAGTATTTACTAATGCTAGATGTCTTATTATGTATGCAAATTGTTCGTGATTTAAACTGGCTGAAATCACCTTGGTGAGTAAGTATACTACTTCTAGAAGAAAGCATGCAAGAAGCATACCTACTGCTTACAGTACTGTCCACAACTGTAGATGTGCTAGACAGACGCTCTAATCCAATATTTGTCATATTTCACTTCTCTAGATGACGCGTTTGTCTGGAACAATGGTTATAATTTCCCTTTATTTCTTATCCCATGATTCGTGCAATGAAACAGATTGATTTTGTAATTCTTGATACGAATTTTCTGTTCATATTTTACTTTATTTCATGGCATTTGCCAACTTCAGTTCAGCCTTTTGGAAATCCTTTGTACTTTCTCAAAGGTCTTAAAGCTTCCACCTTTCATAGTTTCACTGTTGACATGTCATGTTTAACTAAGTTCTGGAGATGTCTTATTCGAACTTTGCATGATACAAGAAGATCAACTGTTTACCAAAAACATCAGACCCAAACACATATCCTATATGAACTGAAGGAAATTCATCAATTTATATCTGAGCTAACGTCTGCATTGGTTGCTTTGGCTTAGAATTTTTTTAGTCCCCGAAACCAAAATCACCTGAACAGACTGAGTCTGATGGTTCAAATTTTAGAGAAAAATCATTTCTAATGAAATCTTCTGTAGTTAACCTAATTGTTTCAAAACGTCAATCTATATCTTATTTATTTTGGAACAAAATATTGACAATTTGCTCCAAACTTGAATTGCCAAATCAATTTTCATTTATTGCGCTCATGCTCACAAAATGCAATACTCGATTTCATGCTGCAAATGTAACGAATATATGTATACACAATCCAGAGCCGAGTCGTGTAATGGGTTATCTTATCTTCATATGCGAATATAAGAATATATTACTTGTTTGAACGTAAAATTATAAATATGATAAAATTTGAAACATAATTGACAAATATTGTTAATTTAATACTTAATTATGCAATAATTAATGCTTTCAATACTGAATTAATGGAAGGCAATTTAAAATAGTAATATGTCGTAACAATTTTTTTTATCGAATACACTACTAACTAAATACGAAAATATTACTTTATTCTGTTTTAAACCAAGCTTTGCTGCTGGCGCTTACTGCACACACACAACCCACCCCTACCCCACACTGGATGACTTGCTGACTTTGTTTATCAGATATTCCAACCAGGGAAAAACACGCTGGCATAGAGCTTACAACTAATTTATATTTGACACTGAGTACAAACTGTTCAGTGATCATATCCCTTATCAATTGTGTATATAAAAGACGACGCTTCGTGTTGCATCTTTAGACCTCCCCAGAGAGCTCATGACCCCAGTTAGAACTGACTGTTACCTAGAATCATAAAGATACCGATTATTAGAACTCAGATTATTATATGCACGCAGGGACCATAAATTATGTGTGTTGATGCGATTTCTGATAAGATATTCAAGGTTATATAAATGACAACGGTCACATTATGTACTTGGTTCTAGCGAAATGTG
This sequence comes from Potamilus streckersoni, assembly GCA_016746295.1. Taxonomy (NCBI): domain Eukaryota; kingdom Metazoa; phylum Mollusca; class Bivalvia; order Unionida; family Unionidae; genus Potamilus; species Potamilus streckersoni. The sequence goes on along the minus strand of JAEAOA010000895.1, from coordinate 2,730,672 downwards.
AGTTTTTGCCGTGTCCTCCATATGTTGAAATTTGAGTTATAGCTTTTGTGTGTTCAAAATAGTGTCACTATGTCCGTCTGTTGATTTATATTAAATAATACTATTCATTGATTTTTTTATTGACTCATGTTTCAAAACTTGTCGCTGCTGCTGGCTATATGCTTCATTCCAGGCATTGTCCGTTGTAATCTCGCCGCCTATTTAATGGCAGGGTATGAATTAAATTTCTAATAGTTTTGAAAATAAATACAATACCCACAAATATATCTAAAAGTATCCTCGTTACGAAATTATATGACTTTGTCTCACACTAACAAGTACAAACATTTTATTAGGCACCGACTGTCACATGGATAGAAGATATCAGCTCTATGTGTACCTACAGTTTAATGTTTTGTAACAAGTATCAGACATTTGCCATTTGTATGTCGGTCCCTTAAAGGTTTGGTAGATTTAAGTGAATATTTGATTGCCTATGAGGAGTCTCTATCTCTATGGATACTATATTTCTCAGATCGAGCAATCAGAATATTATGAAATGAAGGCCTCATAACAAATCGTCTTTGTGAGACTTTATCCTCATATGGATTCGAGTCATTAAATGGCCACTAACGTAAGGACGTTTTGATATTTTCTCATCTATAAGCGTTTGGTAAACTGACATAAGAATAAATATGTTAGTTATTTGAGTCAGTCAGGTTATTATATGGAACGAAATATTGATATCTGGCTTAGTCGTAGGCACTGATATTGCATACTTATATGAAGTATGATGGATGTAAAACCATTCGATCTTGTATTAAGTCTGCTGAATGTCTTATTCATAGTTTGATTAAAGTGAAATTATTTTTAGCATGTGTATTTAAGAACCCATCATTGGACACTGACTGGTGTCTTGCAGTATTTGTCAATAGGAGAAACAAGGCCCTCAAGCGAAACACTTCAATGTTGTCTCCATTCCTGTTTTTACCCTCTCAGTCTTGAGATCGGCTAATGTTACCTACCTTTAAGCCCAGACGTATCACAACATAATATATTCTACATATTTATTTTAATTCATTATTTTCAGGTTTAAAGATAGTATTATATAGACAATTATATCATTCGTTTTATGTATTGCACAGCCTATAATCACAATTTCATATTTTTTTTACTGTTCCGTCCTTCAATATGATCATTAACTGTCTATTATTTATCCATTCATCAAGCCATCAATCAACACATACATGATTGAATGTTCACTGATATATTTACGAAATTTGTTTTCCAGATAAATGTATTGATCAAGTCTATGAAATTTATAGCATGGTATACTACTTTTGTCTAGTTGAATTATCTTATACATGCATAAATTATACAGAAAAAAGATCATATAAAACAATTCTCTCCAAACATGAGATTTTTGAATGAAAAATGCAGTGCTTACTTTGTCTATAAGTCCTTCAGACACGCAGTCTAGTGGTGTGTACCATATATGTGTGTGTATATATAAAACAAATAAGTCAGAACTACATTATGTCCCATTTCAATACCTCTATGTTACTGATTTTTCGTCCAGCATCAACAAATATGTCTTCACTCGATAGGAGATTCTTTGGCTATTTTTCTACCATGAGCTTTGGATAAAGTTAATGGTCTGTTAGACTGTAACTCAGATATTTGCTGATATACAATTGTTTCAAAGATAGGTGTTGTTTAAAGATATTCGTCATTTAGTCAGAAGCAAACATCGTTTCCACTCAATGCTTTTACAAGAAAACATTTTGCAGCAGCACACTCATAGCCCTTTCTCAGTGCCAGTTCATGGTTGCATAAAAATACATTTTTCTGCCAACATTTCATGTTACAAAGCTTTAAAAATCATTAATGACGATCTCATAGCTTCTGCCTTTAATATCAACATTTTCTCCTATGAAATCATCCAAATGTTTAATTATCTATAATTACAGTCCTAATATGGTCCGAAACCTGTTTTCTTACGGTTTTGAATTTACAAAGAAAGATACCACCTTTAATGTTACCACACGTCATGTTTACATTGTTCTTCGCGTACTGACAATTTTAGAGTGATAAATTACACACAAGTCTCTAAATATCTGAACATCTATTTGAAGACCGTAAATTGAATGTTTTCTTTATCTTGAGCACAGCTAGGAACTGAAATATTGTTGTAATCAATAGTGACAGATATACAATTCCACTTCATAGTCTTTAATCTTTGTTTGCACGTTAAATGTGGCTGCTATGTATGAAGTCACTGATTTCTTTGAATACAGTCCTATTAGCACTTTTTGTAATCGATTGCATAGAAACATACGTTGATGTTATTTCATAATTGCTGCACTAAGACATGATCCATATTCATATCAATATGTAAAAACAATAATGCATATTAAAGGGTTGCCAAGGCGTTGATATAACATTATACAATACAGGAGAGTATGTTCATATAACAAGCATCAATCTATAATCACAGTCAGTGGTAATATATTAAATGTCATGATCAGTTTATAGCAATGTTCAGGGAATGTTGCTCATAAAAAATTGATACAGTTTCTTGACTGATATAACTTCACATATTTGATATGTTTGAAATACATAAAATCTTTCCTTTACCTATCTTTTTAATTGTGATAATGGTAAACTAACGGTTTTGTTTAAATGAACACACAAGGACAATGAAAGTGTTTAGTTACTAATAAATAAAATATTACATTTCAGTCTCCAAACACTAAATTTGAGTTCCCTACAGAGATAAGCTATAAAAATTAAAATCATTTCATTAGTGTGGGTAAATATGAAACAATTACCCAAGAAATCTAATTTCAATATGGTAACTCGACTTACTTCGTCGATTGTAAAACAGTAAACATTTTGTTTTAAACCAGTGCATGTGAAATTTTAAAGTTTGTCAAAATAGCAATATAAATATGCAAATGCGTTTCAAAACCTTTAATATTTTTTTTCGAAACGGCATGCAAAAGTACCGATGACCTGATGTTGAAATCGGTTACTACTCTGACTGAACTTCCTTACATATAACTAAGCTTATATAAGACATTAATACGTCGTTTCTTGTACACATGCACGAAGGACACGTGCATGTTCGCAATGCATCTGCACAATAGGAAAGCCTAAACAAGTATCAACCAATTATTTGCATAGCTACTTCTAAATGTTTACTTGCGACGAACTTACTATCATACAAAGCTCGTGCATTCATGTGTCACATTTACGAGTTAAGTAAATACTATGTTTCTAAGAAAATATTAGAACCATGCCAACATGATAATAATAATAATAATAATAATAATAATAATAATAATAATAATAATAATAATAATAATAATAATAATAATGATAAGAAGAAGAAGAAGAACTACATTTAATGATATAAAAATGAAATAAAAATGAAATAAAAAGATTTATACAGAATTCATTCCTTAACACACATGTGATATAACTACAAGGTTGTGACAGTTGTCAATGCATTTTGTCAGAAGGAGGAGAACACTCTTGATGCATTTGCCAAAGTAACTTTTGCCGGTGCAATCTATGTCTGGTGATCAGTATTAACTTTAACATTGAAGTCACCAAAGCTGATGAGCATGCCTGCCGTCGGTACTTCTGCAATATAATACCAAATGATTTCGTAAACTCTGGAGTCGATCTCATATACGTTGACATGGTGGTGCATGAGCAAAGATGATAGCTGAATGGCTTTTTGAAGCAGTGGGAGTCGCATTTGCATTGGTCATTTTTACGAAGCATTAGAAGATAATTAATCAATACAAATTATCGCATGAAACATAATACCATACTTTTCAGTGCACTGAACATTTGAACCATTGTATAGCGACTAAAATACTTTCTTACGCATAGTGTTTCATTTATTCAGCATGATGTTTTAGGTCATTTTAGTATTTACAGTGTAACAACTGTATTCATGGCTTTTCGTATATCTTAAATGTGCAGCGGTATATTATATAAAATTAAGATCGTTTCACTGTGTTAAAGGTATAAGCCTAAAAAAAATTAACAGTGCGCAGCTGTTTAATGATCAAACGCCGCCAGAACTGGTACTTGAAGTGTACAACTTATAAATACAGACACGTTCTTCGATCTGACCATCGCTTTAGGTTACCTCAGTGTTTTAGGCAAAGTGATAATTGGGAACTTAGAATGACATCAATTAATTAATGAAGCTTTTTGTAGTTCATATTAGATAAAACAATCTACTTGACTATGGGCAACACATTTTAAAATTCTACAAGATATGATTTAGACTTAAAGTTTATATGTATCATGTACAAGGTTCCATAATTTTTTATTTACAATTCAGCAACTGATTTATCAACCTTTTTGCTGCATTTTGCGATAAGTTTCTTAAGATCAAATGCAAACATAAACACAAAATTTCATTAACAATATCTTTACATATGTTATTATATATATATATATATATATATATATATATATATATATATATATATATATATATATATATATATATATTTATTTATTTATTTATTAAGTGATAGTGGTTTACATATTCTTCAAACATACACCAAGTATTGTGAGTACTAGGAGTAATTATGATTAAAGTAACGAGTTCAGTTTACCCAAGGCTGCACTTGCAAAATGCTTACTGTTATAACACCTACTACCGTGACTTTTCTGTATATTGATTGCGCCATACCTAGGTCACTTATAAAGACAGGTCAAATACAACATCAACTGTGTCAGGAACCAGTCCCCTTTAAGGTAACAATCCCCAGCTATGTATAATATAAAGTTACATACTCCATTCTCTATCAGTATTATGTCATTTTATATTTTGAATCCTCCAGTATTTATTCTAAATTTTACATTAATGATGTCCACGACGTACAATGACAGGTTAAATGACAGTTATTATATAGAACATGGTCTGTTTAAAACTAATCCATTTAATAATTCCACGGAACTACTTTCAGTTATCTGGATTAACGTTTTTGCAACATATGTGATCGTGTCCTCTTGATGTCAACATTATCAAAAACCTAATTAAGTAAAACATGTATAATATATATGTGCGTCTGGACAAATGAATAAATAATTTCAATAAATAAAATTCCATCCCAACAGAAGAATAATAAAATTTATTCTACAGATTTCTTACATCACGAATGAGTAATTTCTAGCCAAACCAGATTATAGTCTTCTACTTGACTTCAGATCACAATTATCATTTTAAAATTAATATTGTCTAATAAACAATATCCTTCTAGAAGGGTAATTTACAAGATAATATCTAATTAATTTTTTACAAAATGTGGTAAACACAATGTGAACTAAACACAAATAATAATCATAATAGTTGACCCATACTCAAACAGATAATATTTAGCTATATATTACCTGTTACAGTATGAAAATAAAACTCAATGATTCATCTCACATTCAAAAGAAATTTGATTTTCGACAAAGTCAAGTCCAAAGTAAAATTATTCAATACAAATTTTATATATAATTAAATAAATAAATAATAACCAATAAAAATGCAGATTAAAAAAACATAGCAATACGAAAATACTAGCTGTATTTATTGACAATGTTGGATAGAATAAATAAAATTATAGTGATAGGAAGTGGCATTGAAAAAAAAACATACAAGTGAAGAAAACGGAGCATGTTCTTCGAGATATAAGATATGTTGGTAATACAGTAATTTAGAGTAATGTATTGTTAGTATGACATAACAAGATGAGACATTTTAAGGATAAAATGAATGAATGGCACCGCGGCATGTACTTATCAAGTGCACATTAAAACAAATGACAAAAAAAGCACAATATAGAACAACGTAGATTATCTGACCGTCGATTAACCAGATTAGCCAATCGTACAAGATGCATGTATCTAGGAATAAAATTACTTTGCTGATCCAGACTGAGATACAGGATACAGAAAATATAACCTCACACAATTAGTATTACAATAATGCTATAAAAAGCAAAATTATCTTGATACACTAAAATTAAGAATAATTAGAGCCAAGAAAGATTTCGCTATGCCAATAAAACAATTGATACATACATCTCAAGTTAATCAAGCTTACTTAAAAATGCAGAATGGTCACGTCAAAAGCATCTGAGATCCAAAAATACTAAAATAAATGTTGAACGATGACTGATTGTGACGTAGTGAGTAATAATGATTGGGACATGTGTTAAAAAGATTTAATTCAATCAAATTTAACTTAATCAAAGGTCTTCCACGCATTTTATTCAAAGACCTATGAAGAAAATATTTTGTATATAATTTAAATCTTGTATCCTGTTATTGGGGTTTATGATCTTGGAATATAATTGAAGATAATGTTTTGCGGTAAACCAACAGAAATAAGCCGATCTCTTCCACTTGGATCATTATACGTGTTACCCCACCACCACCACCACCAGTTATCGCGTTTAAGACTTTAAAATAATGTCCAACGAAGAAACTGTATGTGTTGTCTTCAATATCCAAAATTTTCCATTCAACTTTCGATCAATGTACATAGCTTGACACATGAGTGATCTTTTCTAGGAAGCGTTTTGTGCTGGGTTAGAGGTTCTTGTGTATGTGTTTCGTATGGAAAGAGCGAGACTATTTATGTCATTTTTGGTACCATGTTTATATATTATATATTTTACATTTATATTAAGTACGAAGCGCAAACATCTGTGACCTAAGGTGAAAATAAACAGATCGTAAATGAAGTGAGTGACCAATGGGAATGTATCTCTTATCTCTCTTTATTTGCCAAATGGAGTTTTATTGACTGGTTGCGAGGATTTTCAAATAAAGAACAGAAGCATATATTTTTCAATGACTCAATAACTCTCAGTCGTCTTTTACAGACATTGCCTACTCTAAAACTCCTTGTCCAAAGGACAGCTACGTTTTTGAGACTGACTATAGACATAGAAAATGTTTTCAATTCTATGTTCACTGTGCGCTATCCTCGCTATAAGTAAGCCGACTCAAGCGATCCCATCGTTAGAACCAAACGATAACACAAACCGTGCCATTGAGAAAACAGTTTTAGAAAGATTGATAAGGATAGAAAGAATAATTCAGCGACTGGTGAAAGATACATCACAGGGTGAGTACTAAACCTTTTTACAATCTTTTGCATGCACCCTATTGAAATTCTCGAGCTACTAATTTGGTACTTATTTGCCACACCTCGATAAAATATGAGAAAACCCCACACGAATAAAAGTATACTAGCCATAAATGTATAACTTAAAAAACTTCATAGATTGTTGTTTGTCTTTTTCCATGCCCGACATTGACATACAATAATTTTACTTAACGTCAGTTATATAAGCAATTCTAAAACTGCGCATGAATAAATTATTCGGCTTAAATTGTATGCAATGAGCGTTTTTCTGCCATGTATCTTTTTCGACTTGCAATATATATATATATATATATATATATATATATATATATATATATATATATATATATATATATATATATATATATATATATATATATATATATATAGATAGATAGATAGATAGATAGATAGATAGATAGATAGATAGATAGATAGATAGATAGATAGATAGATAGAGAGAAAGAGAGATAAGAGTAGGACAATAATATTACTGAAGCAATATTTTCATCCAATCTCGTATAAAATTAGATTTAACATTTCAATATGTGCATAAGTTATCATATAATAGTTTATTTGCACCTAGTGAATGAAAACATTGATAAATGAATTCGAGCTTGAATTTTTCTCTCTGGCAAGAATAAGGGATATAACATTTAAAATAGTCCATTTTTCACAAAAGATTAAAATTAAAATTTTCATTAAATATGTTACCAATGTTCAAGAAGGGTAGTATTCCATAGAGAATTGTGCGTTATACAAAATAAGAAGGATCAGAAAAAACTGGAACACTTATAAAGGCAGATTATCAATGGGCTTTAAAACTAGTATAAATCATAGGTTTTCAAATTGATACAAATAATTCAAAATAGGTTTATATATATATATATATATATATATATATATATATATATATATATATATATATATATATATATATATATATGTATGTATGTATGTATATATATATGTATGTATGTATATATATATATATATATATATATATGCGTATATGTTTTTGTCGGAGTATCAAAGTATGAGAGAGGAGGAGCGTGCGCGCGCGCGTGTGTGTATGTTTGTGTGTGTGTGTGTGTTAAGGCGTTTATTTTATGTCTGCCAGTAAATTATGATATATGAAAATAGGAAACTACTAATCTTCCGTTTGTCTTTTACAGTCATTGATTTTTATTTAATTGAATAATTGTGAAATACACTGTGGAAAAGTTATAGCGCTTAAGTAATATTTAAATGTGCCACCTACTTTTGTCCTGATGTATATTAAGTGTACATGTTGGTAATTCCGTGGATGTCCCAGGCATGCTTAGAACAAACAATCCCTTGTTTCCCTTGAAAATAAATAAACTGGTAGTATTTAGGCAAATGTTCAGGTCATTGATGCCAACACTGCATTTGCTGCATAACCAAGTCCTCCTAATCTCCATATGATTCCTCCTGGAGCTGATATTCACTCATATACTGTTACATCCAAATTGCCCTACAAAACATAGGCTATTTTATCTGTCCGAAATAGTAATCTATTTTTCAACGAATAAAAATGGAAGTAGATATTGATATAGTTTTAAGGACGCATTTTTGTCCTACATATGCGGTTGATCCAAACATTGTCGTCAGGGTGTTCAAATCCTTTTAAAATCTCTTATTATATTGTCAAGTGGTAGAGGCATTCATTTTTTAAATAAACTAGTCCTGAAATTTTCCAAACATTTATTAATGCTAAACAACCAAATAAATAAAAGGTCTTAAATTTAATACATGTTGATTTTAAATCTCCAATTGCTGTCTTTTTTAATTTCGAATTAAACTTGAAGAGTAGTCAAACTCTAATACAGAAGTTAGGAAAATAAATGTTCTTACACTTGTTAAGAAAATTATTTTAATGCCTCAAAATCTTTGTGTGTTTTTTTTTAACTTTTATAAATATTACATTACATTGGATAACATTATTATAGAACATGATATATAGTTTTACCTCTGTTATACATATAGCGTAGACTATTGCTAATTGAAACTTCTTTTTAAGTATTCTCTGAATTTCATACGCAATATAACTATTTTACCTCAATAAAAAGTGTAAAGAAGAATGAAGAGGTGGAATGTAAATTCAGTCGACATTAAATAAACGTTTTTGTTACGTGTTGTTGTGTTAAAAAAGCAATGCATTAAAAGTCCACAGGTATCATTTACAATAAATCTCAGCGGCGTAATATATCACCCTATAATTGTTGACAAATGAGGTACAAAGAAAACGAGACAAGTGGTAAACGTATTTAAAACGTCCAGTAGAAATTTTGCCATGGTAGGTGTTTTACGTTCCCTTAATCTGCCAAAATACAAAGATACGTATTGAAACACTTGACATGAGAGAGGTTACCAACTGAAAAACTGAAACCTTATGATCACTATTCAACTTAAATTTAATTTGACTTGCTTTAAGTTTAGATTGGAGATTAATATGGAAATTTTATTAACACCAATACCGGTACCTGCAATCTGCAATCATAGGTGGATTTGATGTACATGTTAACGCAATGACTTGAAATTATTCAGTTGATAATTGAAAGTTAACATTTCAAATATAATTATTAAAATGACACAGTCCATAAATGACGATCAAAACGAAATTAGATTCAATAACCAACAGTAACATTTTCAATACAATCAGTCATGAACTTTTGTGATCATGACATTTTAATATTTTTAATACTAATGACGTTTGATGAGATAAGGGAAGATAATTAAAATATGTCAAAGGTTTATTCGTCGCTTGTTTTGTTTTTAAAAAAAATAATTGCACTTGCTTGACATGCTGAATTAGTGAAAATGTGAAACATCATAAAACTCAATTGAATAGTTACTTGGATCGTGTTTGTATCATTAAAACACGCATTATCAGTTACACGAAATCGCTTAATTATATCTGACTTACCGTAGTGACGTGTTATGGCATTCTTTAGAAGTTTGTTTTTCCAAAGAATATAGTTTAAGATAAACCAGTTTTGCTCAGTCCATTCGTGCAAACTCAGACTCAGTTTCTGAAAACCTAACCTTAAACTATAAGATATTCAAACAACAGGAACATGCATTTATTCACATTTGCAAAAGTGTTGATTTGACAATGAATTCAAATCATGTTAAGAAACTAGTGTGTTATGCTGTGCTAAGATATACAAATCATATAAATCAAGATTAGATATAATTTTAAGATGTGTTTTCCTGAAAAAATCTATGCACCAGATCAATGTACAGTTTGACTTTCATGACACTTTTCGAGGATATATCCACTTCTTTAATGATCTTAAGTGTTTAATGAAACGTACATATGCATTGATATGGTTGTAGTTTACACATATGAAGAGAGAAAGACAGTTCCATTGAGTATACAAATATTAACATAACACTGATATGAACTATTTGTTCATTTCTTGTTTAACATTTGAATGAGACAGTACAATACAAAAATGAATCATTCTTTAGCAGAAATAGTTTTATGGGCACAATATATATCATTATTTGTATGTTGCAGTATGATACAGGTGATAAAAGCTTTGTCTCTACATTTATCTCGAATTGGTTTAGTTGCTTCTACTGCAAGGGATGTATATGCTTGAAAACTATTTTCTTATTCTGGTTTGTGGTACAGACTTACAGACTGAAAATGATGCCATTTCTTCTTTTGCTTGAAACAAATTAATTTATTGATGAGTGAAAGAGCACTCTAGTCCAAAAGAACAATATGCCCAATAAGTTGAATTGCTAATCACTTACAGCACATATGCAGTCAAATTGAGTTAGTTCATGGTTGTGTATATTTATTTGCATTATTGAAATTGTATCTTAATGTAGAACACTCATGACGCCTCGGTGTTTCCATGGGTGTCTTTCATATTTCGCTATTCAAATATAAGTCAGGAAAATCGACCACTGATTACATTAATGCCCTTTGTGCTAAATATGGAGCAAAATCATTTCTATATCATTAGAATCGGAGCTTCTGTGTGTGTGTCTGCAATTGCAGAGGAGAGTGTGCCGGAATCAAAGATAATGTTCAAATCGCTATCAGTAACTGTGAAACTGCTAGACAAATTCTACTCATGACATTGATCTATTTGACTCGTCGCATTTGTCTTAAACACCCATAGTTGTTTGTTCTAATGTTTTATGCCTAAATTTATGCAACAAAATGAATTATTTTGGTAAGTCCTGATTTAAATTTATTTTGATTTGTACCTGCTTCCTTGGCCTTCGCCAACTCTATTTTGGTCATTTTGGCAAACCTTCTTCATTCCGTCAAGACTTTAAAGCTTCTACTTCTCATTTTTACTGTTGACGTTTTACCGTCGTTTCTGACTTATCTAGAATACTTTCGTTGGTCACGTGTTTGTCAGATGTTTCTGCATCTATATTTTCTTTAGGATGCTCTTCGATATTTCAAAGACCTAAACATCTGCGCTATTTGCTTCAGCTTAATACCAATAAATGTTGACGCCTAAACAATCACTGATTATATCATAAGTAATTATCTATAAATGGCATAAACAGAGTTGCCCGTTCCATGGGAAGAAAATGTCTCGTAAAGGATACTTGGTGTACGTCTTAGGAGAGCACAGCAATTCCGCTCTCTCCTTTCTTAATAGTGTAGTAAACCATGAATCCTTTAAATGAATATGTTTCATTTCATCTCTAGGACATGCATCAACCTACGTGAGATGGGGAAAGACCACATGTCCAGGCAATGACACAGAACTTGTTTATAAAGGTAAGGACAACTACATTGGATTTTAAAGACAAATTTTCTACAAATTGATTTTGGATACGTGAAACTAAAAGCCCAGGTCAGCATCTACTCTATTAGTTATATAATATTACTCATCCATAAGTCTGGTTCATGAGCATTTAAACCATTAGGGTTGTCTTTCCTAGATATCGAGCTAGGTTTCCAAATTTGCAGTGACATGAAATATATAGTATATTGAAACCTATTATATGACGGAAGAGTCTGATCATTATGGACATACAATAAAGTAAGACATAGCAGCAGCAGGGAGAATGGTTATTACGTTTCCAATTAGAGATTACGCTGTAAACTAAAGTTTCCTACGAATGAAAAAAAATACAAACGTCATCAACGACGAAATCTAATTTTGAACCAACCCGAAACTTTTCCGATCAAGTTAGCTTATTTCGGTTACTTTGATTTTTATATTTTTATGGCGCGTTTTGTTTGCTTGCGCCCTCACTCATTAGTTTTCGTCACCCTCCCTACTGCTGTGTGGTTTTAAATTAATTAAATCATTATTATACTAATAATGAAATCTCATACAGTTAGATCAGCTCTACAGCTACTATGGTCACTTAAAAATGTATACCCCTGTTCGTGATATTGTCAAGCGAAAATTACCAGAATGTCAAGAAACACAGGAAAAATTTGCCCAAGAAACAGAACAGTTATGCAAACCGGTTACAGAGGCTAGCAAAGATATCTTTCCCAAATTAGAGCAGACCGGTAAAGCAACTGAAAAATAGCAGAGAGAACTAAAAAGCAAAAACGACAACTACTGCATACAAAAGGTAAGGAAAAGGAACGATAAGATTCAAGTTTTTAACCAAGCGCCACCGGAAGTGGTATTGGTACAGATACCAGGGAATGTGATCTTATGCCTCATGCCCCAATAAAACCCTTGTCGATGTTAAACGATTAAAAATTATGATTGGCGGAAAAAGAGCTGGTAATAATTTCAAAGAAATGATTAACGAAGAAGCTGATAAATTACAGGTAGTATCATGGATATTAATGTTTATAGATCCTTCATTAATGAAATAGCCGATGATTACCAAAGTGATATTAATAGTACTGGATATTGCTTAATTTAATAATAATTATATAAATAATGGAATCTCATACAGCTAAGCTAGCTAGACAGATACTAGAGGCAATTGAAAAATTTCGTCCAATACGTGACTCTGTTCAACAAAAATTACAAGCACGTCATGAATGTCAGGCGGATTTTGCAGAAGGTGCAGAACAATTATTTAAACCGGTTACGAAGGATGACAAAGGCCTTCTTCCCGCGTTGCAGCGAACCACTACAGCAACCAGAAAAAATAACAGAAAGAACAAAGAAAACAAACAAGATTCTAAGAGAACTTCCGGATGAAGTGGTGGCGCTACAAATACAACAATAAATACAACTAGTACTTGAGAGTGTTGACAACGTTCGTGAGGACGTTGGTCATGTAAGGGATTTTGCTGTGCCACCCCCCCCCCAAGCAAAGCATTCTCGGCAATCAAGGACAGACTAGAACGATTAATACGACAAAAACCTCAACCAGTAAAACCTCAGCCAGTAACATTACTTAACACAAAAAATATGCCTGCAGAAGTTAGCAAAATAATAAATCAAGCTGCGAATAAAACACTATCAGAGTTGGCTGGTGTACAATTATCAGATAAAGAATAAAAGTTATAACTATTAGTCGTCTTATAACAGGAAGCGGTCTAAGTTTTAGACGATAACAAATATAATAAAATGTTCAAGCATGTATCTGATCCTGCACTGGACATGGACGAAAAAGTTCCCAGAGAAGAATCGGTACGTGATTTCCAGTATTATTTTTATGACGTACGTGTACCTGACGAAAGAGGAATACCTGAATTACAAGTTCAGGATACAAGCAGATATTTCCTACCCGATATATTACTGGATTTTGATAACAATCATGTTGTTCGTGCGTATCATCGTTTGATGACATTCATGAGACGTGATCAAAATGTTGATACTTGGTTTGCAAATATCTCAGCGGGATTTTACAACACTGTACCCAATCTATTATTTCTCAATTTGATTTGTTCAGACAATCAGTAGTTGACATGCACTTTCGAGCTCGTGTAACAAGAGGAGTGGCTGTTGCTAATTTCAGAGCAATGTTTGTTATACTCAGCGATAAAACAATGTTGCATGAAGGCGTTGGTGGTCGAATGAGAGTAATTGTTGCCCAGTCGAAAACATGTAATTCAATAGCTCATGATATTATAAGGTCATATCATCACGTCAATATTACTCTAATTACTGGTCAGAATAAAGAAAAGCTGAAATCAGTATCAGGAAAGAAATCAGGAATGAAAATATTACTGAAACGAGGAAAGATTTCAGGTGGTCCAAATAAACTATCAGGCACTTCATTGACGCTAAACGGTCAAAGACTGAAGTACTACTTAATCTGTCGGCCGGTGCTATTAGCGACATTGCCAAGACGGGTGGTATATTTCTACTAATCGCAGCTATACCAGGGTTGATAGCCACTGCAGCTCAGCGTTTGCAAAAGCTGCTGAGTTAGGTACTATTGGAACTGCCGCTGGGATGACCTTAAAGAAAACACCAGAAAAAGGAATAAAAACTTCTAAAAATGGAAAAGGTATAAGACTACCAGGAACTCCTTATTCATAACATGGATAAAGTCTAAGACTTCCCGGGTCACCTCTTTAATTGCAAAGCGTCCCCTTCCCATGTCCAATTTTTATTTTTTTAGTTACTTCATGTTGCTACGCGAGTACATATCAAAAGCTTCAGAAGTGTTTTAATGTGTGATAAATAACCAAAACAACCAAATCGTGTTGAGACCGGTATCATTAATCTCGATGGAAGTTCTGGTTGCATTGTGTTGCATACGCGAATTATTCATTTTCATTCGTATGGTTTGAAGAAATTTTTAATATATGTCAGCGGAGTACAAACTCCCGTATAATATTCAACACTAAAAACACAGACAATAACCGATGCGCCAATTTGCGGCCGTGAATCACTTGCTGTACTCGATGGTTTTTCAAAGTCTTAAGATGAACCTCATAAAGATGCAATTGTGTACAGCAGTATTGTTTTAAATAATCACTAATTGTATAATGGTTGATATTTAGGGAAGATCCTATATCAACGACAAGAACAAAGAAGATATCGATTTGTCGAAATTCGCTTCAAGTGATCAACTCGCAGAGATTATCGATTTATCGGGCGTTGACAGATGAAGCTGTCGTTTGTCATGATAAATACGGTGTTCTAAAAGCTAGTAATATTACGTGGATCGACATAATTTGTAGAGTTCTAGGTGCTAACACGGATACTATTCCAGTATAGACTTGACGGTGGCAGAATCAGAGACTCAAATGTGGCAATTGGAACTATCAGAAATGAAATTACAAAACCTGTTTCTGATCGTTTGCGACCCACCGATGATAATATTACGTGTACACAACCTGGATGGAAATAAAATTGTTGTTTTAAGAGAATCTACAAGTGACGAAGATGCCGAAACAAAGAAATATGTGGATAATAAATACAAATTAAATACCCTACGAACCGAGCATGTCGTTCATATAAATATTTTTAAATACTCATAAAAAGTTTCATAAACTTAACAAAATCGCAGATGATTCCTTCAATTGTCCAAATTTTGTTGATATAAAACCCTCTAAAATTAACACAAAGCTAGGAGATGTGCAAAATTTCGGATATCTACCACATTTCCATGGCGTGATTTAACTAATGATTTTTCTGGAACCGTGTCTTATGTGTTAAATAAAGATGCCTAAGAAATGTTTATACTGGAATACACGCACATGCCAAATTATCATCGATGCTATCATCAGGTCTCAGAGACAGAGCAATATCAGATCACGATTTCGCAGAAATGAATAAGTTTTATTACGACATCGACAAAGAAACTTTACTTCCTGATTTAAAATCAAGTAAATAAAAATAATAAATAATAATAAGGAATACTCCACAAGAACTCCACCAACAAATCGTCGTTAATACAACACCACCGTAAACTACGATGATATCGGAGAGCACAACTAATCCTGAATTCGAAATTATCTTTCCAACGTCACTTCCGGCCAACAAAATCACATTAGCACAATTGCGGGTATATCGCAGTTGGCGAAATTTCAGATCAAGATCATTCAGTGGATTACCAGCAAATAACTCATTAGCATATTCTTATAAAAATTACCCCGATGCAACTCCCGATTGACAAGTTGTAGACATTACCACAGGAAGTATTAAATAGAACAAATTAATGACCAATTTAAACCAAGTTTTAAATCTAAACAGGACGAGAATGAAAAATTGCTATTACGGTTCATGA
This sequence comes from Potamilus streckersoni, assembly GCA_016746295.1. Lineage (NCBI taxonomy): Eukaryota > Metazoa > Mollusca > Bivalvia > Unionida > Unionidae > Potamilus > Potamilus streckersoni. Next base: position 2,714,360 of record JAEAOA010000895.1, on the reverse strand, counting down.
GCCAACGTTATCTGACATCAATCAGAACTGTAATAGAATAGACAGATGTTTCACTGGTTTAGGAGGGACGCCCAAAACAAATCAAAGCTGATTTTCTCACAGACAAAAGATTTTTTAAAAATATCCAGAATATGGAAGATATCTAAGAATGAAAGGGACTAATATTGTAAAACAAACTGTTATCACGTCTACCGGGGAAAACTTCCTAAATTCGATACATTAATATTTGGTATTGACAGAGATAAAAACTGAGCCTACAAAGATGATATTTATAATTTTCTCTTCCATAACGATAAATACGAACACGGAGCAGAAAGTAATAATCTTGAAAAGTTATTTTCAAGTATAACACAATATTACAGCAATAACGTAAAACAACGGCTCACTGAAACTATACAACATCTAAACCAAGTTGCATTATACCGACAATTTATCAACCAAATCATCACCGAAATAGTAAATGACCAAAGTGTTTATTCTTCACCATTTTCTCCAAAAAGACAAGCAAATGTTAAAATATTTCTCTATCATTTATAATAACCGAAAAATAAATACCCACATTTCCAAAAATAGACTTAAATGCCTAAGAGCTAAATAATACCGTCATTAACGTTGATTGATGAAAAGTTTCCAAAATTATCGCACGCATGAAGAAACATAAACTCACCAGCGAATATTCTCCGACATAACAATGATCAATAGTCAGCGGTTATCATGTATCAACAGGTGTTATAAATATTTCATCAACATCACAATTTTTAGTGAATGATGCTATTATTGGAAGTAATCAAGTTGATACAGAAAAATCTAAACAAGTACAACAGGGATATATCGTATATTCTTTTACCACCGAAGCATCTCCTGGCTTTTTAATTGCGTCTGTGCCAGTAAATCCGGTTTATCGGAGATGTCATAATCCCCTGTTTTCAGGAATCCATCTTAGAATTCCTGACCAGGCCAGACACTTGCTTCTCCTACGACAGGAAGTTCTAGATGTGATCATGTGATGTGATGTGATGTGTTAATGATGTGTAACGTAGCTTTAAAATAGTTTCAGTCACATCACTGCAATGTCTTCAGTGTGGCAGTTTATAGCAATATCTGGCAATGGGCCATCATGCTGCAGACATGTAGAATGATGTTCCACCCAGTCACATTATCCTGACGACAGGCCGATTAGTCATAACACTAACCACTTAATGCTGAGCGCCAAGCAAGGCAGCTGTTAGTATCATTTTTGTAAGTGTTTGGTATGACTCGACCTGGGTTCTAACCCGCACCTCCTATCTATCTATCTATCTATCTATCTATCTATCTATCTATCTATCTATCTATCTATCTATCTATCTATCTATCTATCTATCTATCTATCTATCTATCTATCTATCTATCTATCTATCTATCTATCTATCTCTGTATATATATATATATATATATATATATATATATATATATATATATATATATATATATATATTTATATATATATATATATATATATATAATCAAACTTTATATATATATATATAATCAAACTTTATATATATATATATATATATATATATATATATATATATATATATATATATATATATATATATATATATATATATATATATATATATATATACCTTTGGCATAATTATAATATGCAGTAATTTATGAAATTATTAGCGATTAAGCCCTGTAAAGCCAGATTCGATCTAGACAGAATAACAATTATTTACCAAGGCGAGCGTTGGTTTATTTAACAACTAAAATTTTAATCAATCATATCAGTGAATCAAATAAATAATTTCGCAATGATGGTGAAGCCCATGCTTGGTCAACATTCAGAGTTGGACGCGGTGCCGGAGGCGTTGTCAATGCTGCAATAGATGAAAAACAAGCAGCGATAATTACTAATTATCTCAACGCTGCAGGAAAATATAGTTTTCAAATAACATTTATCGTAGCGACCGACGAAGACATTTGGATTATCGGTGACAAACGTGATCCTGTTTACGTGTCTCGTCTCGACATGGTAATTGTCAGATTATATCCTGTAACGGAAGTTATTTATGCGATATATATATATATATATATATATATATATATATATATATATATATATATATATATATATATATATATATCTATATATATATCTATATCTATCTATATCTATATATATATATCTATATATATATATATATATATATATATATATATATATATATATATATATATATATATATATATATATATATATATATTCACTGAATGATTAACCTATCGTCGATATGCTTCTAGCAATGAAATTTTCTTTTTGAATTATGTTGCTGATACTGGAACATCCATCAAGGATGATGATGAAGTGAAAAAAAATATGATTTACAATAAGAGTGAAGACAATAACCGTAGAGATTTCATATGAATCGAACTCCAAAACAAACGGAACTTTGATAGAAATTATTGATCATTATTTACATACGTGGACTTCAGATATTACAAAATTTCCACAAAATCGAACTGCTAAATTTTGTAACGGCGATATGTTTGATATTATCAAAAATATCAGTAAGAGTGACCCTGTATTTGTGTGGTATTTTTAGAGTTAAGAATCTGTAAATGGAGACGAAATTCACTACGGTAAAAATCCCTATGATCAGTTTGTATGGAATAATGGAGATATTTATCGTTCATAATATCTCCAAGACGAAATGAAAAATTACAAACTAAGACCATGCCAGCCAGATAGAATTCAGTGTAAGGCAGTGCATTAAATAATTTCAGAACTCCGATGAATAATTTTTGAAATTTATGGAAACCGAGTGATTTTATAGCCGCAAGTTGGACACTTCAGGAAAAAATATTTCCGTCACACAAGGAGTTGTTTTCAGATTTGCCTGTTACCCTTTTTCATCGTCAAGCAGATACGCTAAAACAGAATATAAACGTTGATATTCCAGGAACGAATAGGAAACAACAACTCGTTCTTAATGATATTACTGTTGTTGATGTTAGCGCAGTTAAAAATGCTTTGAAGGTGAATAAATCCATGTTTACGTTAGGTAACGATATAACAATTCACTCATCACAACAATTGACTGTTTGTGATACAGGTGTCTAGTAGATAATTTGTCATAGTGCCGTGTCGTGCTAAAAAAACTTCGCAGCAACAGAACTTGTTATATTTGCTGCATGCGTAATATGTCGTTGTTGTAAATTTTAATTTTAGTACACATCATTATGAATATTGCACGCTTGATTAATCGCATTTATTGGATACTCTCCGGATCATGGTTGGTCTCGTTCGTCAATTTGTATATCAAGTTGGGTACCAGGACTACAAAAATTATATCCTGGAAGATGGTGTTCCTTGTAATTTTTCTGTGTGATATCACCACTTATCTTAATTTTGTATTTGTATTTGCTTGTACCACATTTCAGGCGATTGCCTACAAGTGCAAGATATTTACTTTTGGTTGTTATTGTTGTTAATCCAGCGGTGGGGGTGGATGCTTTGCATCGAATACAATAAAAATTCATATCAATTATTATATTTGTACAACATGGATGTCATTGATTTCTCAGCGACTCAGAGGCACGTGTCAATCAAACATCATGCAGATTTAACAAATTCTATCAAAGCAATTTCCATAGCTCCATCTGGGTCTGGTAAGACGCAATTATTGCTTAGTCTGATAATGAGATGAGATGGCTAAAGTGGGATAAGTTTTATTTAGTGGCACTATCTGTAGATGGTCAGTGATGCTACGATGTGGATAAAGATTTTAATGAAGAAAAGAAGTTGACTGAAAATAAAGAGGAATATGATAATGATATTGCTGATTTTAACACCAATATTAATGAAGCTCTCGTTTGACCTGTTAATAATCCAGTAGTATATCAGATCAGATGCTGGAGAAATAATGCAATCCAGCTCGGATATTTTCCAGAGGCAGACACAAACATACAGACGTAATTTATGTTACTCAGCGATATACACAAATACCTAAAGTGATCAGCTACAATCGCAAACTTTTAGTTGTGTTTAATGGAGTGTATACAATACTCTGCGAAACATTTATCAGACTCCGTTTTCAGGGGATAAGGAAATGTTTAAAGTCAAACATTTGTCTCAAAAGCGCAAGATACCCCACACGGTTTTATCACGAAAAATTTACATGATACTCATTCGCGATATCGTATAGGTCTTGATTAAATTTTTGGCAAAGAAAGAGTGAGCGGGCAAGTAAACAAAACAAAACAAAAATGAAGTAACCGAAATAAGTTAACCTGATAGGAAAAGGTTAGAGTTGGTTAGAGATTAGGCTTCGTTGTTGTTGACGTTTGTAGTTTAATCTCCGTATGAAACAAGTTTTCAGCGTAATATCTAATTGAAAACTGTATATGATCCACCCTCACTACTGCTACAGGTTATGCACAATCTGTCTTTACTAGATTACTGAATTTTACAGCCGATATTCATAAATTCGTTCATTATCTCATTTAATAGGGAGTGATCCATAAAAAAGGAAGCATATTAAGAATTAAAGGATATCATCCTTATAGCACTAAAACAGTTTTTAGTCACGTTGTTGGGCAGAATTTAAGCTAATAGTATCCAGTCTGATGCAAAACGGGCACCCTTAATGGGCCATAGATCATAATTTACGTGTATCAAATGTTTTGCCCTAGAATTTATTTCCCTGAATTGGATTTAATGTATAGAGAAAATGAATTCTCCTGAATTTCCTGTTATAGTTAGTCTGATCGTTTAAGGAAGGACTCTGTATATATCAGAGTTGTTGTTGTTAAAATACTGTTGATTCATTCATGTTGGTTTATGATTGATGAGTGTAATTTGGATTATCTATTGTACATATAGCACATATTTCAAGTGCGCATCTATGAAAACAGAATTAGCAGTGAGAGGTCATTTTCTATCATGGCCAAGGGAGGTAGGTAAATTAAAAACAAAGAAAGAAAAACAGCATATAACATTTATTCTTCTTACATTTCCCAAATTTACTTTCAATAAGTAAAATTGCATACTCTAGCAAACTTTGTATTCCTTATTTTTAAAACTTCTAAACGTAACGTATTTTGGACAAGTCCACGTTACTATCTGCCTTCGGAGAAGGCTGTTTGTCTTATACAATTGATGCAAATGTATGTTTCATATTGTACCAGTTCCTCTTTGGTAAGTTTTTAATAACTATAGAATAGAAGCAGAATCAACGAACATTCAATCAGCTACTAAACATAAGTGATAAAGATTTATTATTTATCTATATCAACATTGTAATGCTCATGAGAAAAACCTTTTATAAATCCAAAGTACAGTATTAAACGGCGATGAGTGAAAACAAATTTAGCAAGGTATGACTTCCATGCTTAAGATTAAATGCAGTTTCCATTTATTGTTCAAAGTCATATAGAAAAATGCCGGTTTTCCCTGCAGTAGAATTAATATAACATATATACCTACAAAATTAAAAACTGCTTGGAATGTTGCGTTATCATATTTTCATATCAGTACATTATTAAATATTTTTCCAAAGCGAAATTATAGAGTTGGCAAAATATCAAAATATGTGTGCACTAGTTATTATGTCACCTATTAAAGTGTACAGTAGGTGCAACTAATAATTCATAACTCAAAATATGATGTTTTGAAATTGTTTCATTCTTATGGTTTATTGGCTACACACGTTTACATTGTATCAAAGATACATATTTGTTGTGCTATTTACAATTCACGGTAGTTAATTTGGCTTAAACATTATGAGACGTTATTGTTTATGATCGGTAACTTACAATTGCATTTGGGAAAGATAAATTTTACTACACACTATATGCAAAAACAGTAATTTATTCTTTTTTAAACCAGGTTTTGCTGCTGGATCTCACTTCCAACACAGTGGAGGGGCTGCTGACTTTGTTTGTTTACCGGATGTTCCGACTTGGGGAAAGCACGTTGGGGGTACAGGATACGCTGGTTTTATATACGGCGCTGAGTACGAACTTTACAGTGGATCTAATCCCTTTTCAACTGTGTCTATAGAAGACGATGCGTCCTGCTGCGTATGTAGACCTCCGCGAACAACCACCATCATGGTCCCAGGAAGAACTGACTGTTACACCGGATGGAATCAGGAATATACCGGTTATCTGATGTCAGGTTATTATGGACACGCAGGGAACTCAAATTATGTGTGTGTTGATGCGAATTCAGATCCTGGACTCGGAGGGTTCACCAACTATAATGGCCATCTTATGTACGTGGTTCAAGCCCAGTGTGGGTCATTGCCATGTCCTCCATATGTTCAAGGACGAGTTATAGCCTGTGTTGTCTGTTCAAAATAGCGTCATTAAAGTAGATTGTTAATTATATTTAATGATGGCTTCATTAATTTAAAAAAAAAATATCATGACTAGACATGTTTCTCTTCTCTTCATTCGAATCCACGGCTTATGTCCTTTATCCCATTACTCCATGCCTTATTTAATGACAGAATGTAAATTGCGTTTCTAAGAGAGTTTGCAAAGAAATAAAAGATGTGAATATATATATATATATATATATATATATATATATATATATATATATATATATATATATATATATATATATATTGGCATCCGTCCATCTTCGAGAGACGAAGTTGTAGCTCCCTAGCTCCTTGTTTTGGTGCCTTATCTGCACTGTCGCTTGTGGTTGAAGAGTCCGACCCTTGCGTGAAAATCTTTGTTGCACTTGCTGCCGGTGAAGATTGATTATTCTTGAGGCAGTTGTTGTTTCGCCTTCCTCTTGGCTCTCTTTGTAGCAAGGTTTGCTTTTATCCCTTCCTCGGCTTTTTGAATGCCTTGTCTGACAGCAAGTCGCCACTTGTAGCGGTTGTTAGCACAGTTCTCCCAGTTGTTGACGCTGATATTGACCGTTTTCATGTCCGTCTAGCAGACGTCTTTGTATCGCAGACGTTGCCGTCCAGTCGGTCGTGTTCCTTCTGCTAGCTCGCCGTATAACAAGTCCTTTGGAATGCGGCCTGAATCTGTTCTCCTGACGTGGCCGAGCCATCGAATGCGCCTCTCACTGAAGATGGTGAACATGCTATTCATGCTGGCCCGTTCCAGAACCTCCGTGTTGGGTACTTTGTCCTAACAAGGGATGCACAGAATGATCCGCAGGCATCTCAGATGGAAGCTATTGATTTTCCTTTCGTGGCTCTTGTAGGTGGTCCATGCTTTGCTACTGTAGAGGAGTGTGCTGACCACACATGCCTGGTAGATACGCAGTTTGGTCTTCTCATTGAGGTTGAGATTGTTCCAGACCCTCTGGTTCGGTCTTGCCATGACTGCTGCTGCCTTAGCAATCCTTTCGTTCACCTCACCATCAATGGAGAGCGAGCTGGAGATGGTGGACCCAAGGTATGTATAGTTCTCAACAACTTCAAGGTTGTACCGGTCAATGGTGATGGTTGAGGGGAGTCTACATCCTGCAACATGACATTCGTCTTCTTCAAACTTATGGTCAGTCCGAACTCTTTACAGGCGAGGGAAAGGCGACATACCAGATGCTACCGTATGTGATGTCAAAGCTGCATCGTCAGCGAAGAGCAATTCGCGGATGAGAACATCTGTGACTTTGATCTTTGCACGGAAACATTTGATGTTGAACAGTTTGCCATTTGATCTGGTGTGAATGTACACTCTCTCGCTGCAGTCCTTGAAGGTGTCCTCCGATGAACCTAGACAGTGTGGTGTCGGCTTCGTTGTAAAGAACACGTTCATCGCCTTCATTGAGCCTCCAAGCACTCAGGATTGCCAGGAAAAATTTCTCAGCGAACTGTCCGCTAATACGTCAACACCTATTGGCTGAATCTCTGCACTAGCATACAAACAGCTTCTGACACTGGAGATGCAAGAGGCATGTACGAAGGCATCAAGATGGCGACTGGTCCCCCATCTCTCAAGACCGCCCTCTCAAGTCCAAGACGGGAGTAATCATAACAGACCAGGAGAAACAGCTGCAGCGCTGGGTTGAGCTCTATCAAGAGCTGTATGCAACCCAAACCGTCGTCACCAATACTGCCCTGAACGCCATCCCAGACCTGCCAATTGTGGAGGAACAAGACACTCCGCTGTCCATGGAAGAGCTAAGTAAAGCCATCGACTGTCTCGATTGTGGGAAGGCCCCTGGGAGCGACGGTATCCCACATGAAATCCTCAAGAACGGGAATTCGGCACTACTCCAGCCCTTGCACAAACTCCTCTGCCTCTGTTGGGAACAGGGACACATGCCAACATCATCACTTTAGACAATAACAAAGGAGACCGCAGCGACTGTATCAACTACCGGGAGATCTCCCTTCTCAGTATCGTCGGAAAGGCTTTCGCACGTGTCGCACTGGTACGCTTGTAGACCCTAACCTCCCGTTTCTACCCAGAATCCCAGTGTGGCTTCTGATCTGGCCGGTCAACTGTAAATATGATCTTCTCCCTTCGTCAACTGCAGGAGAAGTGTCATAAGCAGCAAATGTCCCTCTACATTGCCTTCATAAACTTGACAAAGGCGTTTAAACTCCTGAAGAAGGTCGGCTGCCACCATCCTCGATTGCTCGCTGTCACCACATCGTTTCACCAGAACACTCAATGCACAGTGTGCTTCAATGGCGCAACATTGGAGGTCTTCCCAGTCAGCAGTGGAGTAAAGCAGGGTTGTGTCCTTGCACCGACCCTTTTTTCCATCTTCTTCTCCGTGCTCCTCCAGTACGCCGTCAAGGATATATATATATATATATATATATATATATATATATATATATATATATATATCTATATATATATATATATATATATATATATATATATATATATATATAAACTAGAGGTCTAAATCTTAAATCATCTTTAAAATCTTACCTAGCCTTAATGGCGCACATTCTAACTCGTTAATCTAAAGATAGAAGACATGAAACAATTCTAATTTGCTTTTTTTAATCACATTTGTGTTCATAAGTATGGACATTTTTGTATATCATCAAGTATAAGCGCTCGTTTAGCGGAGATAGGAATCATGTGTATCAGGTGTTGGGGACATTCTTTGAAGCAAATGGGTCGAAATATTCATAAATTGCCTACTGTTACGTCATCCCATTGTGATGAAAATAAAACCGTACAGATTTGTCAGTTCTTAATTTGATCAAAGGTATATAACCTGTAGTACTAGCTCCTTGAAAACCCATCATTTAACGTTAATGGTACTTTGATGACACTAACAATAGTAGATACAAGCCCTTTAAGCTAAACGGTACAATTTTTCCGCTAATTATTGAGACTGATTTATACTAGTCGAATTGAGATCCCCAGTAAAATACATTTTTCAAGACACATGTCTCATATTATCAAATTGAATGTTAGCATGTCTCCTTACCGATGCCAGAATACACTCCTAACCTCAGCGTTGTCTGTATCTACATATCGTTTGTCACAGGATGACCAAACAAATGCACTAAATTACCAAACTTATGCGCATAAAATCAAATACTTGAGGTATTGCAGTAAATGTCAAATTAGATAGTGTTCTGTGCAGATAGGTTAAAAAAAAACAAGAAAAGAGGAAAGCGTGACACACCTTTAATTTGTGCCACGGAAAATAAAATCATTTAGAAACTCTGTAACCAGATAGTGTGTGTCTATGTGAGTGTGATTTGGATTTTTAATATAGCTTTAAAACAGTTCTGTCATTTCGCCACGATATCTGCATTGTGGCAGTTTATAGTGATGTCTAGCACTAGGTCATCATGCCGCACAAACGAAACATTATGTCACAACCAGTCACATTGTCCTGACACTAGTCCGACCAGTCCTAACACTAACCTATTATTGCTGATCGTCAATAGAGGCAGCTGTTAGAACCCTTTTTATAAGTCTGTAATATGACTCAGCCAAAGATCGAACACGCAACCTCACTTAGTATGTAATTATCGCAATATACTTATTCCCATCCATTGTTTTGAAGCAGCCTTAACCTAGGTTACAATCAGGTCTGATATATTATGTTGTTTGAAACTCGTTCCTCTTTAGTGGTTTCAAGACTAGGTCTAGCCATTTACCCGTTTAGTTTGAACTCGGTTAAATTGTGTTATTTGAAGTAACCAGAAAAAAAGATACACAATGCAGTTGCAGCTTAATATAGTTGTTATAAAAATCTGATACTCTTCCATTGTATTATGTATACAAAAGCCCTATAACATCAGTCCATTATAGCAGCGTATTGTTTTGTTAACAAGCCAATAATCATCGTGAAGTTTAAAGCAAGCAAAATAAAGGGTAACTTGCTGTACTGTTGTGTAAAATACCTTGTTTCGTTGACAGCTGATATTTGTCACAATTAGAAGGTGTCACAAACTGTATACAAAGCGGATTTGCAGTATATACTTTTGTTTGAACTATGATATTCATTAAAAGAAAGTGACTCTTTTAAGCCTTTTGAAACATGGTAAGCAGAGAGGCCACTTTTGTGTTTTAAACGTTTTCGTTAATCAAAGCAGACATAAATCGGTCTACCATCAAGTCAGTTATTGGAGTAAGGTTGTTTTGGAATCTGATATTCTTGCCTTGCTAGAGTTCAGCATATGTATGACGAATCTAACGGGAGCTCCTAAATTACGTTGTTGTTTCCATTAATTGTTGCATCCGTGTTATCAAGTGTATATTACAGTTCATGAAGGAAATCCACTACGCATCGGATATAAGTTCGTTGTATATATGTTCGTACCAGGTAGTGTTTTTAGAGAATTTATGTCATTTAGTTATTGATTCTAGGTCTATACTGCCTCTTTCTTTAATTGTAATAGTTACAGATTATAGAATTACACACTTATCATTTTGAAAATAAATCGCTGGTGATATAAACCAATGAATTGCCTGGATATATTATCTAGTAACAGAATTTTACTTACAAACGACATACCTTTGCCTGAAGGAATAAAAGTCGTGCTATTAGAAATTGTTATTTAAACTGTGTTGCTACAGACCTAATTCTAGAACTATTTGATATAAGGATATAATAAATATTGAGTAAAACAATACTTAGATATTTAACAACTCAAATATCATAACAATGACTTTTTCCATGTTTGTCTGGCTTTTCTTCTTTTAAATGCAGCAGGGGTTAGGGACGGTTATGGCAAAAGTCTGTAAGGTGGAATTTTTGTGTGGATCGTTCAGTGTCTCCTTCCATTACAAAAGACGACACATGGGATTTCTGGGAGATGCAACAGTCTTCAAACAAAGAAAGAAAATATATAAAATAAGAACGAAAGATAAAAAAATAGATAAATAAGTGATGTAACAATCCGTAATTATAATAACTATTTCTTAAATGTAGATTTAAAATAACTACTCTGGTACTTATGAAACAATCCGTAGTCATAATAACTATTTCTTAGATGTACCTTTGAAATAACTACGCTGGTACTTAAGTCATATTAAAGAATATGTTCATTCATGGATTTCTTCATTCATTCATTCATGTGGAGAAAATTGATAATACTTAAAGTTATATGATATCTTACATCATATTAAAACTATTTGCAATGTACAAACCAATTTAGCCTTATATACCTTTATACATTCACGACGTTGACCATTCTGCACAAGATTGTTTAGTATGGTGTACTAAAATGTCCACTGTTATGCACGTTCTTGCAAACAAAAGTGAACTAGCTTGTTTAGTTCCTTTGTAACTTGAGTGCACGCTTAGATTCAATTTAGAAAAATGTGCTAGTGTTAAAAAGTCATCATTTTGTGTGAAGCCATGCTGCTACGCGTTTATTCAGTGGATGTGAAGTTTTTGCAAATAAATTATGAATAAGATTATAATCTTTCTATAAGTGTATTCACCATAACAACTAAATTTACCACATTTCACAATACAATAATCGTTTTCCACATTTTGAATTGTCAGATCTATACTTCTCTTTTACATTCTTTTGTAACTAAAGTATTTTGGCAACACATCTTCAATTTACCTAAGCCTATCTGTTAGGGATTCTATAAAGAAAGAATGAGCAACAATGATATACTTTTATCTGCTACAAATTGACCATAAATGAATAAAGTGCACATCTCTTTTTAATGTGTGCACCACGTTGAAATTTGAGAAGACTACAAAGGAATTAATAAAATACCATTGGTGATGTGGAACATATTTAATTAAGCATATAATGTAAAAAGAGCAAAAAACTGAGATCGGTTTTGATGTAAACTAGCATTTTCTTCCGAAACACACATAACGCTCTTTTTGGCTCTCCTGTACATACATACTTCAATAATGTTTGTTACTCGGGGTCTTTTCTTTACGCTGCTTGTTATTAGCGAGAAATTTCGCCAGGTCCTATCAACAGACGCTTCTCACGACTGCCCAAGATTTGACTATGAATACAAACTATTAGAAAGACTTCTAAAGATTGAATTAATGCACAAAGAAATGGAAGCTAACCTGATGCATTTTCAAGACCAACTGAAAACGATACAACATTTATCAAGAGGTAAGTATTCATACTTTTTCGATTGAATCGATGTATCGTTATTTTAAAATTCTCCTTAATCAACATGCAACCACCAATTTTTATTTCGCAAAAATACGGAGCTTACCAAAATGCGACCTACTAATATTTATAATTGGCTCACCATTATTAAATCCTTAAGTTTTAGAACATAAACTCTGAAATAAATGTTAGAGAGCAAAACCAGCAAGTGCTTAATAATATTTAAGAGGTTACAGATTATACAATTACACACAATAACTCAATCCAATGAGCCCTAAAAGTGTTCTGCATCTAAACTACTAATATACTTTTTTAAAAAGTGAATTTCATTCATTAATTTAATAGATAATTGAATGGGCAAATTACTTGACCGGGTATGATCATTAGTATTTTAGGAACATTATTTTTCTGAGTACATGTCATAAAGATATATGTCCATATATAAACATGGTGAGCTACATTAATCTACAAAAAATTCAAAGCTTGGATGATCACATTCTGGTAAGTGTGTGATTTAGATTTTTAAAGCTTATGAAAGTATTAAACATACCTCTAGATTGACGTCTTTTGACAAATTTCAAAACCGATTAAGAATCCAACGTTGGCGATGCATATAACTTTTCAATAAGTTGTATAGTCGATTTTAAGTAGGCTAATTAAAATTCTGGATGGAAATATATGATAAATTGTTTGTCGTCTGTTCACAATTTAGCTATTTCGTCACTAATAATTATATTATATGTTTCCTCAGTTTGGCAGTATTGATAACATCTTGTAACGTTTAAATATTTTGCTCAAAAAGGGGATTGTACACTGAAAAATTCCTTCTCATCACTGTATTCGGTACGTTTACAGAAGTAAACAACAATTTTGAATTGCGTCAATCAATGATACCTTGTATAAAACAACATGAAGAAACATTCGAAGACGTTTAGGGAAGATAAACCAGTTCTTGATTCACGCTAAGGAAATAATAGCAAATCTTGACCTATAAATCAAAAGATCAGATTGGTTAAAGACATTTGATCTTACCGTAATATACATTTATGTGATGTGTTTTGAAGCATGAAGATCAGAATTATATGCGTTACGATGATAGTTATAATAACATTAAATGAAGGCTAACTTGAAAGAAATCTAAATGTAGTCTTTTAAAAATAAACATGTCCATTCATGCGCCTCTAAACCAGAATAAAATGCAAATAGCTTAAACATATCGGTTTAACTTTTCTATGAAGCATATTAAGTTGGGTTGTAAATTCTTCACGGTGGATATTAACCTCCTCTCTAATTATTAGATATTTACTTCAAAAAGTGAGAGTTTGTTTTATTTTACAAATCATTCTTATTTATCTAACACGATAATTATATTTGCTGCGTTTAAACAAACATACACAGAAACTAAGCAAATAATCAATAGGAATCAGATAGCTTTTGTCGAAACGTAACAGGGATATTACACACAATATAATAATTTGCAAGTAAAAATAAAAGCGATTACATTCCTCAACAACAAAATATTACTCATTGCCTCATTTGCCCTTTCGAGACATCTGTTTACAAGAACGTCCTGTATAAGTATAAGGAACAGTTGTTTATTCATTTGCAACAATCTCTCTCTCTCTCTCTCTCTCTCTCTCTCTCTCTCTCTCTCTCTCTCTCTCTCTCTCTCTCTCTCTCTCTCTCTCTCTCTCTCTCTCTCTCTCTCTCTTAGAATCACATTTCCGAAGGAAACCACGAAACAAGGCTTGAGTCTGACTCAAACGATTGAAACGATAATTTTCAATGAATTGACAAACGTAGACTTGTTATGCACGTTTTTGAGCGATAAAAAAGTGCAAATCTTATCATGATGAAATGCGTTGTTTGAATTTTCATAAAGAATATAGAGAACAGGAGGACAATACTATTTCTGGAAGGATCACTCAATGATGAAATATAAACTTGAATAGCGAAAATCATGTTGTCATTAATATCCCAAATGGCATGATACATAGATTCTTTGTATCTCTGTCAATATCTTCTTTGAAATTAAATCCACCATTGTGATTGGAAATCTCGTTTAACATTTATATATTTGCTCTGATAAAACATATGTAAAACATACCCAAACAATTCTCCCAATCTACTGTCTAGATAATCATACAAAAAATTTAAAATATTGCACGCTTAAATTTGTCTGCAAGGAAATGCAGCTTGTTTCAAACTTATTTTTCTGTCACTTGAATACTTTAAAACAAAAACTATATAACAAAATTGCTCCTCGGTACAGAACGATGAGGAATTAAGTGATCATTGGTGTCTTAGGGTTCCAATGTCAACATATGTTCATCTTCAATATGTAGTCCGATATAAGTCAGAAAAAAACACTTGTTTTGCAGTCCATAGTCTTTGACGCGCAGATGGAAAGTTTTATACAAATCATTCAACTGATCATGCTTTATTTCATCTCCAGGACACGCATCAACCTTCGTGAGATGGGGAAAGACCACATGCCCAGGTAATGACACAGAACTGGTTTACGAAGGTAAGGATATAATATAAAATGCATACACATAGTCATAATAGTACAGTATTTTCCAATAAACATCATCCAATTTACCATCTCTTCCCAATACTTCGTAATAGCGATGTTCCTACTTATGTCAAGAATTATACTTCTTATTAAGAAATGATTCTTTAAATATCTGTAACTTTGATATTCGTTTGATTTTTCGGGTTAAAGATAAATGAAACAGATTACATTTTGTGTCTTGCATTATTTTGTTCTTCGGGATGAGATGCGTGTTCAGTAGGTGAATATCGTATCCAACGTTTACGTAAAACACCTAAAACATTATCTTAAAATTGTATTCATACTTTAATTTAGATGCATGGACCGAGCATTTGTTAACAAAACAATTCTTATCTTATCTTACCAATAATGAAAAGTCTGGTACATTGGCTAGAAATCAGAAACAACTATTATATAGTTCCATACCGACTGTCAAAAGAAAACCTCGCATACTGATAGTTTTATGACCTTCTTCTAACAGCGTTGTGAGTTTATTGTGGAAAAAGAGTCTTTCTGCCAGCGTCGCATGCTTGCTAAGGTCCCGTTAGCCAGGGGCAACAAATTAGACACCAGTCCGTTTTTGCTATGTTATATATTTAATCATAGGAAGTAAATTTATCCTATAAGTTGTAAAGCTTATGATATTAAAAGAAATAAAAAAAACAAAAAAACAAACAAACAAAGTGACAGTCTATAAACGGTGAGTTGTTTCGTATGACCACTATTTAACCTAGGTGGTATATGAAAAAAAAATATCTCGCGTGTAGTCTGCATTTAAAAGATGCATGTGACTCCAAATAAGAACTTGTATGCATCGTTGTGGTGACTAATGACACGTGCAGCTTCCTATCAGGAACGTTAAGTTCAGAAGATACTTCTGTGACTAGACTACTCACTGTACGGATTCAACTCCCCGAGTTGGACGACTGGTGTTAGGTAATTTTGTTTTTTTAAATCATTACCAAACAATGACTGTTGTTCCTTTAGTTTGTTGCAGTATATGGCGTACATAGATTTACGTTGCAATGATTATATCAAGACTGAGCAGTTGTCGTTGAGAAAAATAACAACTGATTTGTTAATGAGAACTGTCAGTCTAAATCTGTATTAAAAACTCTAATAAGCCATTGATGAATTTAGAACAATTCCAGTCACATTATGTCATTAAACGTTTTGTAACTGTATAGTTTATCCTCACTATAAATTTATATATGAAATCAGTGCTTTACTCTTTTGTAATCCAGGCTTTGCTGGTGGCTCTCTATACAGCGAACCTGGAAGCGCTGCTGACTTTCTTTGCTTACCAAAACTTCCAACATGGGCAAAGAATGTCGGAGGTACAGATATTGCAGCATTTATATACGGTGCTGAGTACGAAATTATCAGTGGATCCAATCCATTTTCAACTGTGTCTAGAGAGGATGATGTTCCGTGTTGTGTATGTAGACCTCCCCGTACTACGTCCCTGATGATCCCCGCTAGAACTGACTGCTACCCCGGATGGAATCAGGAATATAATGGGTATCTGATGTCAGATTATCACGTTCACCCAGGGGCCACAAATTATGTATGTGTTGATGCGAATCCTGATGCTGTTTTAGGAGGGACAGCCAACAATAACGGTCATCTTATGTACGTGGTTCAAGCAAAATGTGGGTCATTGCCTTGTCCTCCATATGTTGAAGGACGAGTTATAGCATGTGTTGTGTGCTCAAAATAAAGACAGTATGGTTATCTGTTTATGTATTTTTAAAGACATGATTCATTGATCTTCAATAAAGCATCATGTATTGAGGCTTGTCTCAACAATTGTTTCAGCGCAACCCTCTAACATCATGTTCCATGGATAAAACGGTTTCTGAGAAAGTATTTAAGATAAACAAGACGCTCATGAATATATTAAAATCTATAAGTCTCTATGTTGTACCCTGTGACTATTGTCTCACAAGCACTAATATTTTGTTGAAGTGTTCCGTCTTTCAGTTTGTGACTGAGTGACAATTTGTAGATTTAAAACTGTATTTGTTGGGGATATACAATAAAAATATGTAGTAATTTGTGCTATATGTCTTCAATACAACAGTGTTGTCTAATTTGTGCAACTGTGAAACAGAACATGAGAATGTTGATTTTTTATTTTGACAAACAAATACATTCTTTCATTTAAGAAGTAATCTTTCCTGCCATATAACACTTACAGAAAAATGTAAATGATCTTATAAAACTATCTGGACTGGTTGATCTAACTAATAACGTCTACTGATGGTTAAGTGCCAAAGGATTTAAATTTGTTCCACTCGGGTAACACTAGTGTCTTGTATATCGTTCACGTGGTATGAGGACATAATAATTGCTTAGACTGTGTGCTATTACTGCACAAGTTCTTAAATCCTATAATGTGCAAGACACTTCCAATTTATCACAAATAAGTGTGCATTCAATACAAACTATATTCTTTTCCAGTATGCCGTGGTCAAATGTTATAAATTAATGTCATTTATTTCTAACATAGTTTATAAATGTTTTCAATTTTCCATTGGGTCCTCGGTCATTGGTCAGAATGATGCATGTCGTGTTTTTTATTCACGTGTTATATATATATATATATATATATATATATATATATATATATATATATATATATATATATATATATATATATATAAATTTCATTGTCAGAACTTAATTTCAAATGTTTTATTACTCCATATGTATACAAATTTTTCTTTACATTTTCCAAGTGGTTTTGTTTTACGTTTCCAAGGGATACTATACCAATTGTATAGTATGCGATAGAGTATATATATATATATATATATATATATATATATATATATATATATATATATATATATATATATATATATATATATATATATATATATTATAACTGTATAATGCCGTTATTTCCCTTGCACAGAGGGTCTAATTTTCTTTTGGTCTGAATATACAAATCTCTAAACTATTTTATCTCATAGTCTTTGTATTTTTTCCATAGAATCTGCCGTTTAATATAGCTGATATTATAACATGTCAACGTATCATTTTATGTGATTGTGATCGCTTCAAATAAGCCATGAAATTATTGTGCAGTATTTTATTTTCTTATTGATTGTGATCATTGTAAAACCATTTTATCTCCACCTTCTGAATGTTTTTACTTCATTAAACATTTTTGGCCGTCATTTTTTATTCGACTCGATAAAGGAAAATGGGGAAAAATGGTCGTATATTTCAATATGACAATTTACCAGTATAGTAGTTTGTTATGTCATTTATAATATCTCATAACATCACAAATGGTAAAACCCCCAAGACAAGAACAATAACAAATAAAACTACCAGAATTGATCAGATGATAGTGAGTTTTGGGGTGGGGATGAAAGGGTGATATATCTGTAGAATGGAATCCACCCTATATACAGGTTTGGTTTTTATATAAACTTACTAAAGTAAATAAACTCGCTTTTGTTCACAGAAGAATGTAGACATAAACCGGTCATCCCAAGTGACAGAACTTTATCTAATCACATCATATTTACGCGGTAAATATGTGATGCAAGTCCGACTCAAAAAGAGATTTGTTTGCGTCTTCTGAACAATCTAATGTTCCAAATCAAATACTGCAAATATCCGGTCACAAATACATTGCAGTAAATATGTGTATTTCTGCACCCAGTAATCTTCTTTTCACAAACATATCTCGACAATGTAATGTTTAGTTGTGATGTAAACGTTCAACATATGCACTGTCACTGTGTTGTGTAGGCTAACTCAAAATGGTACAGAGCGCTTTATAAAAAAATGTGGCATCACACGCACTGGACATTTTGTGTTGACAAATGTTTTATCTTTCGTAAAATGTTCTGTTTATTTGGATGGATGCCTAATCTTTGCTTTACAGTTAACAAAATTGTATAATACTATATCAACATTCTTTGGGACTATTTTTTGCGCACAAGTGAAAGGTACAACGTCTGTCAAAATAAACGAAATCATTCAGTATTTTTCTTGTCTAAATAATGTAAACAGAGATAAGACTATGTGATAAAAGAATCTGAAATTGGCAATGATTTAATATTAAATTTATGAAATTTGGCTTCCAAAAGCTGGACATTATTCAACGTGTTTCATAAACTCAATACTAAATCGTTACCCATTTGAGATCCTCTATATATTGCTTTGCACTAAACATTCTTTATTAACCCTGCTCCTTTAATGATAGACTGGTATCCGATCTTACTGTCTACAAAGATTAATCCATCCTCATCAAAACCCTTTTTGGTGGCATGTAGTGAAGAGCGCTTACAATAATCTATGGGTTCTGGGGAAAAAGCGAATACAAAATCTAACTCTATCAATTATACAGCTATTAAATGTTATCTGCATTATTAAAGCTGTTACAAAAGATAAAAGTTAACATTATATCATGGCGGATGTTTTGTAAATAAATTTCAAACAACTATTCACGCAAGGAAAGACTTTATATGTAATAAAGGAATTCAACTCAAATATCGAAAGCATTATCTTGGCAACCATTCGAAATCAGCACTTTTCCATCAGAAATTCGAAAAAAAAAGTTTTATTTGTGCCATAGATATGAATGTTTCTGGTCCATATTGTTCAAAGTTTATTCTTGATTCAACCATGGTCACTACTGTCCGTTTTTATGCCGTCATTTAATTCCTCCCTGTGTTTGACATTTACAACTAAAATAACTAAAAGACTAACTTCTATCACCTTAATAACGTAACATATCCCAGGAGTAATACTGATATAATTAAAGTATCCTGTCTTATTTTAAACTATATAAAGACCATAATATTTAGCCAGAAGACGATTTTGAGGTATGGCCAAGAGAGCTATTTCTCATAACACCAGACTGAAAACCTCTTTCTTTTGTATATATGTGACGCCTTAATTTGATTTTTGACTGAATTGAGTGAGACGTAGTTCTTGCTACTTCTTTACCATTTTGAGAATTACCACTTGAAATCGAAGAAATAGTTAAGAAGATTAATCTTAAAATCTTCATTTGAAGGAAGTTTCTCGTTAAATAACTTCACCGGTCTACGGCCGGCACGTCCAAAATCTAGTTGAAAATGATTAAGACCAAATAGTTCTTGAACTGATTCCCTAGCAGCAAATTAGAGTATATAAAAGCACACTGGTCCATTCTTTTCAGGTAATAAAGCAATATGTCTGAATTAATTTTCAAATTTTGGTGAAATCTCTAAATCCTGTTGGTTTTCTGGGTGATAGGTAAAATGCTTAAATTGTTCTATGCAAAATTCAGACATGATTTTCTGAAAAATACCATACATAAAATTGTATCCTTGATCGGATTGGACAGATGTTGGAAGGCCACAAAGTGTCAGATATTTTTCATCAAAGCTTTGACCATGGTTTTAGTTTCATATTCATCAAAAGAATTGTCTCTGGAAATTTTATGGATGTACACATTATGGTCAATAAGTATTGGCTGCTATACTTGGTTTTAGGTAATGGACCTACTCAATTTTCCATTATTCAGATAAATGGTTTGAGTAATGCTCGAAGTACCTTTGATATTTACAGACATAATATTTGTTCGCCAATAAAACCGATTAAAGATCTTTTGATAAATTTTAATGATTCCTAAATGATCAAGGGAGTTTAGAGCAGTTAGACTAAGAATTACCTGTCGATACGACAGTTACGAATAACAATTTTAGCTCACAGACAAGTCGCACACAGCCGCTACCTAAGATGGTCTCTATTTTCTCAAAAGGACACATTTTTACCCTCATAATATCAGGCACTTGTCGGGCTTCAGTTTTAGTAATAACCGTTCGTAACAAGCAGGAGATCAATGAATCGTGTTCCTGTTCGACAATGGGTGATTATCTTTTCTCATCCTGATTATAATAGCGAGAGCGAGTAGCATAAAGAGGATAACTGTGATCGATATCAGAGCAAAACGTGACCTCATCAAAACAATGAACTAATACATGTTTCAGGAAGAGGAATAATCTCCAGACCAACATCATTCTCAAGTGATATTTTCTCTAGTAACTGCACAAGCAGGACAAAAATCGGAATTTTCATTTTCAATAGAATGAAAATTTTAAACCAGGCTTTTCAGTAATGTGTGTTTTAACGACAATTATACCTCGAACTAGGTAATTACATAGTAATAAATGAGTAAAGACGTCATAGCTCGCTGTCACGCGTCCTGAGACTAAGTCTGATGAAACATTTACACAGTGATGAAGAACATTAACAAAGTCGCACTCTTCTCCGCGAGTAAGAACATTTCCACGAAAAGAAGACTTCTCAGTGAAAGGTAACTATCTAGTAAGAAAAGGCTCTCAGAAGCTTCTAGTTTCTTTAACATTTAAATAGGGATAAGATTGGCAGAATAACCAATAAGTGATACGGAACCTTTCTGCATGAATGGTTCATAATTCTCCATAATAAAATCAGACTAAGGTTTGTTTAACAAAAAAAACATATTGTGATCGTGGCCTTGACCTATAAGAGTTACTTTTTCACTTTGTAGCAATTAGAAATGATAACATATTCTTTTCAACATATAACGATAAAATTTCTGATCAGTCGTATGAGAAGTTCGATTCCTAAACGTTGTGCTAGACTGAGATTTAGAAGTATTGTGATGCAACTGAAATCCCTTTTTACCAAACTGCGGCGAGGAAGTCTTATTAATATATAAATCTTGGCGAGTCAAGGAATAGTCATTACCTCTATGAGCAACGTCGAACTTTTTATCAAGATAAGTCTTAACCATGAACGTTACGATGAACTCAGTTCGTCTATTCCTCTTCATAGTTCCTTTTAAGCCAAATTACGACTTCATAAGATCATTAATAGGAAGTGATTAGGCTGTCCTTCTCAAATTTTTTATATCTTCTGTTCTATATATATATATATATATATATATATATATATATATATATATATATATATATATATATATATATATATATATCAAGACTTGCTATTGTCGCAAAAAACATAATAAAAGGGATTAGATTAGAAACAATGAATGGCTATGAAAAGTATGTTTATTTATAATATACGATTGGAAAATAATTCGAGCAATTCTGACACCTTCTACTTTAATGATCGTATTCTGATGTTAAACAAATCATCTCTATAAATGGTTTATACATGCAACAAATGATACTATTTTTAATTTCAAAGAAGTATGTATTGTGGCATTTTCCACACTTAAGTTATACCATAATACACACTACCTTGTGCAGGTAACAAAAATGGATTATAATAATATTGTGTATAGCACAGCATAAATAGACCCACAGTGCAGACCCAAAACATTTATTATATTTGTACATTACTGGTCAGATGATGGATAGTTTGTCCACTCAGAAGTAAAGCAGAGACAAGTGTCCATACAGTGTTACTTATGTACATATCATGTACAGATTATTCAATACTAAACTTTTATTTTCTTTGCTGTCTTTGTTTATGCAGTGCGTTTCCATAGTGTGTTCCATTTGATACCTACAACTCAGACGAAAGTGTTGACTACTCTTGCACCGCAGTTTGTATTCGTCAGTAATGGTGGAAACAGAGCAATAACACGCAAGAAACAATGCAGTAAATACATGAAAACACTTGATGAGATTATATATTCATCTCAAAATGTGATTGATTCTTGGAAGAGAACCTTGCACTTATCTTATGTCAAAACAACCACAAAAGGAAGCTATTTTGTGAGTTGACATTTGTGAGACTAGATGGTTCGTTTTGAATATCTTTTTAACAATTAATAATAAATTTCATTGACACAAGATACATATCTCTTTGGTCAAAAGAACGATGTAGTCTACGAAAATGTTAATTGCTTTAGTATTCTACGGAAAATGTATATGCATATTTCAAGAATGGCATAAGTTGGATAAATGTACATTTTAGGACACCATCCAATCATTTTTGCAATATTTATGTTTTCAGATCCAAGGTCTTCCATCCTTTCACAAAATTCCTTAGCGCTGAACTATCTATTATAAAACACTGATGCTCTAACCACAGGATAAAAAAAAGTATTCGCCATAGGCCTAGGCCACGAAACCTCTTATTCGTAAAGTTTTAACAAAATCTCTAGTATATAGACTACCAACACTCACACTCAAATTTTCCACTAAACGCTAAAAGATAGACTACAAACATTTGCTAAGCCTTTCTTTGTTAATTATGACTCTATTAAAATGTACAAAATTAGACATGATTTGGATTATGTAATTACGCTTTAATGTAACGATTCCCACATTTTGTCCGGAAACTCATCTTACATACATACATACATACATACATACATACATACATACATACATACATACATACATACATACATACATACATACATACATACATACATACATACATACATACTTACATACATACATACATACATACATACATACATACATACATACATACATACATACATACATACATACATACATACATACATACATACATACATACATACATACATACATACATACATACATACATACATACATACATACGCACGCACGCACGCACGCACGCATGCATACACACACACATACATACATACATACATACATACATACATACATACATACATACATACATACATACATACATACATACATACATACATACATACATACATACATACATACATACATACATACGCACGCACGCACGCACGCACGCACGCACGCATGCATACACACACACACATACATACATACATACATACATACATACATACATACATACATACATACATACATACATACATACATACATACACATACACACACACACATACATACATACATACATACATACATACATACATACATACATACATACATACATACATACATACATACATACATACATACATACATACATACATACATACATACATACATACATACATACATACATACATACATACATACATACATACATATATCTCATTTATATTATTTAAATCTTAATCTGTTGAAAGGTATTTAGTATCAAAATTAACATGGTATGTTTGTTAATATGCCTGATAACTCTTGTTTCATATATGTATTTGTGATACACATGAAAATCTAATCAAAAACGGAAATCGTTTTTAAAATCTCAAAACGTCACATTGAAGTGGTTCAAAAGCAATATTTGACCCTTTCATTTCCTTAATCACAATTGTAGATAATATTACGGAGCCATGTGGATTAAATGTTTATATGAAATCATGCTTTTGTAATGCAAGCACTGACATTCCCAGAGGATTCAATCAGTGTAATTTCGTCTACCTGAATCAAAGGTTCATCTCTAGACTTTAATGTCTCATATTCGCCCTTAATGTTAAATCCACCCCTTCGTGTATATGCATAAAGGTGCATATTATCCATTAAAATTACATTGTAGTGTATGATATTTTTCATATAGGCTTCACAATAACAACCTATCAATGTTAAATTAGCAATTCATTAAAATGTCTTTCATATTACAGCTGTCCGAAAGTAATAAGGTTGTATCTCCTATAAATAAAACGTCATACAACGGTAAACGTTGGATATACTTTAGTCTAGCATATTATCTACAATACTTTAAGGAACATATGGTACATGTGTCCTAAGATTTATAAGACAGCGTAAGGTGATCAGTAAAATTGTAAAACAGGACAACTATCGAACTAGGACACGAGCAGGATAAATATGGTAATCAAACGACATCAATACTTTACGTTGTTTTAATAATAGATATTCTTTACTGACATAATTGAAAGGACATATTTTGGTTTAATGACACTGAGATCACATTAGTAAAAACATGAATTAATTACTAACGGTCACCTGCCTGGGTTTGTTAAAATGTCCTGATGTTTTCCACCTGAATTACATAGTAATTACAGTGAAACTCGTCAAACTCCAAGCCCAAGAATGCCGGAATCACATTAAGACAAAATAGATAATTTCTCTTTTAATACCTTAATTTTTCAGTAAGCTAAAACTCCTGAACACATTATACCAAAACAAATTTTGATCCGCATTTTCAACTTTATGATAAATAAGACCCATAAAAAGGAAACTCAATTCAAACTTGGGAATGCATTTAGGTCTAATATTCCTTATCTTCACTGGAATAAATTAATTGTTATTGGCAAGAACTTCAGTAGGATGATCAGTGAGACAAAGACGAGGAAACAATGACCCAGTGACATGCGAGGTTTACACAATACGTGAGGCGAGCACCGACAAAGATTTGAGATGTCAATATGTAATATAAAATCTTTACACCATAAAAGGGCTGTTAATAGGTAATATAAAGTCTTTACATCATAATCACATCAGGGTTTAAAGCGAGTTATTCATATCTAATTGCTTGCACGTAAACCATTTGACAAACATAATATTTATCTTATTATTTTATAGTTGCAGTTTATTCGTTTTATTATTGGAATTTGACCAGAATGAATCTTAACCGAGATGCAACAAGCATAGTTTCATCAATGCTTGTAAATCTGGCAAATTCAATGATTTTGTGTGACAACGGCTTAGCCAAGCTGTGCCCGAAAGCATTTAAATCTCGGGCCCTATTATATATAATGTAATAAACCTAGGGTACGAGTAGGGGTGTAGGTTTTCTTTCATTGTGCATATTTTATATATATATATATATATATATATATATATATATATATATATATATATATATATATATATATATATATATATATATATATATATGTGTGTGTGTGTGTGTGTGTGTGTGTGTGTGTGTTTTATATATCAACAATATAAATTAATTATATTGCCTGCTTCTAACATACCGAAAATTTATTCCTGTAAGTGAAAAAGATATACATGAAAGTGGTGTTTTTTTTTTTAATCAACTGACTTAAATTATTCAAAATTGTTTTACAGTTGCACAGTCCCCAAAAATATGAATTATTGTTTCAGGTGAATCCATACAAAAAGAACGATACTAAACTAACGATTTGGAACAATAAACTGGAATGTTTTGTAATTGAATGACATACATTTTTTTAATTGGTTGTGTAGTCAGTGTTTCTCTATTGTTTTATATATACTTATGAAAATCAGTTGCATATACAGTCTTGAATTATCTATTGATTATATTTTTGTACATAAACTATGTTTTATAAGATTTATATGTATACCTATTAAATACTTATATTCTTCCAATATTCTTGTTTCCTAACCATTTCTCCTTCACTCCTTTTTCGTTTCTTTCTTACATTTATAGTGGGTTTTTTCAGGCTATCCTCTTTTCTACTTGTACTTTTCCTCCATTTTAATTGATCAAAATCTAGCTAATTGAAGCCTATATGCAGAAGAAAAAGCATATGCAGAAAAAAAGGAAATGTAAGGTAGTAAATGGGATAGCTACTCGATAGCTACTCGACTCACGGCTTCCTATGTGCGGAGGACATTAAAACATTAAATTTAAACAAAAAGTTATAGTTGCGTTATTCGCCGTCATTGGTTGCTTAAAGAAAATATGTATATTGTAGTATCTGCCCATTCAATAGCCTTTCAGTTGAAGAAGACTGTGGTCTTGATATTCCAATAAATGG
Source organism: Potamilus streckersoni (assembly GCA_016746295.1). Taxonomy (NCBI): domain Eukaryota; kingdom Metazoa; phylum Mollusca; class Bivalvia; order Unionida; family Unionidae; genus Potamilus; species Potamilus streckersoni. The sequence goes on along the minus strand of JAEAOA010000895.1, from coordinate 2,687,653 downwards.
GGGAAACGATGGACTTCAAGCCAGACTCACGCAGGTGTTTGATTCGCTCGGTAGAGAGACCCTTGCGTGCAACAATAATATTTCACCTTTTATGGTATTTACGTTCCTTTTCAAATGAAGTAATATCGACAATTGCAATGTAGCTTTTGAAACTAATTTTATACAGCCACACTCCTACCAAAGGTCTTAAGCCAAAAAAAAAAACATCAGCTTTGCGCATAGGAAAATAGCTTACAGTCATTGATATCTAACAAAAGCTGAATTCAAAAATAGCTTCTTTCATAAAAAAAAGAAACTACGATGTGATAATCCTAGCCTTTGTATTATAAAATATGTCAAATTTAGTTTTGAAGCATGCTGATGAAACTATTACTTATAAAATATGTAAAACTTAATTTTGAAGCGTGTCGATGGACACACGATATATGTGTTAATGATGTGAATGGCATGCCAGAGGAGTCAGACCTAACGCAAAAAGTCAGAATTGTACAAGAAGAATGTATTTATTGAATGTCATAATATTTTATATGCAAACTTCTTTCCTCTCCAGCCATAAGGTTCATAGTATATGTTTACATGATCCCAGATATTGTACAAAATATTACAGATATTTGATACCAGGAGAAAATTAAGACAAAAATAAGGCAATGCTCAAAAATACTTCTATCCTTAAAATACGTAATTCATTTTCAACAAATTATTTCATTAGAACATAACCTATCATAAAAAAATCGTATGATGTTGTTTGCATATTTCTGAAGAGACAATATACATTTTCAACCATATTTGAAGCACTTCATAAAAGTCTTTATAAGTTTTAAATTATCAAATATATAGGTTGATCGGTAAGGTTATGTGATCTTAGTTTGATTTGTTTGTCTTTTTCTTGAATAGCATTGCCAAATACATTGCTTTGCACATTTTATTGTCTGCTGCAATTAGGAGCTATTATACCCTAGAAACCTTCTCTATCGTTATTGCTAATGATATGTTCTAGAAAGTAAGCCTCCACAAGATATCAAAATCAACTAAAGCAGGAAATAAAATTACTTAAGGTTAAAACACGACTAATATTTAACCGTATACACATGCTTTGGAATTTATCGCTGAGACATAATGGTCAGTACATATAGCAACATCAAAGGCTTAATAATAGGTATAAGATTGTACCTATAGCATGAATGAAATAAAAAGCCCACATATTCCTTTCCGCCTGATGATTAAAAAATGAATAAGTCACTAATTATATTACATTTGATCTCTAATAGATATTTGCTGTGAGATAAGAAGCTGCCAATTCCAAGATACTTTAATTACATGAAAAACTATGAAAACGCACCATCTAGTTATGCAATGAACAGTACTGATTACATAGAATTAACACTAAAAACATAGAACTAAATATAAATTTATAACGGGAAATCGGTCTGTTTCTGATTTATGCAGAACACCGTCTATCTGCTCTACTGGCTTTTCCATAGCTATAAGGAGACTTCTCGCATAAGAAGAGTAAGTCTTTCCAAGGTATAATACCATATAGCTTGGTCATGTTTGCCATTCTGTATGCAATGTTTATATTATATGCACATAGCGTGCAGTTACAATAGGCAGATACATCAAACACTAACGACTGCCCGAGATTTGACTATGAATACAAATTGCTAGGAAGGCTCCTGAGGGTTGAATTCGTACAAAGAGATATGGACGCCTCCATGGTGGAGGGTTGAATTCGTCCAAAGAGGTATGGATGCATCCATGGTGGAGGGCTGAATTCTTTCAAAGAGATATGGACGCCTTCATGGTGGAGGGCTGAATTCGTCCAAAGAGATATGGACGCCTCCATGGTGGAGGGCTGAATTCGTCCAAAGAGATATGGACGCCTCCATGGTGGAGGGCTGAATTCGTCCAAAGAGATATGGACGCCTCCATGGTGGAGCTTCAGGAGAAGATTAAAATGCTTAAGATAGATGTTTTGAAGAGAATGCTTATAATTGAGCAGTTGGTACGGGATAAGTCAGACGGTCAATATTTGAATTTCATATGTTGTTATGTTCCTTTATAAATTTATATTGCTTTACATTCACCGTATTGCAAAAAACACAACACAATTACCAGCTTTTCTGCATAAATAAAGAATGTTTAATGGTCGAATATGCATCCATTTCAAACGAAAAAAATAAAAACAAATTAGGACGCCTTTAAACCGTGTACATCTAAATATTTGAATGCATTTTTAGAACATTAAATATCACCTAGTGGTATATGCGTTAGAAATTTAGTTGATAGATTTAGTAAATATTTTGTACTGAAAAAGCTTAATGTCTTGCACTGGCTGTAAGGTAATGCATTTAAAAAATGGACAGATGTATTTTGCGTCATTCGCAAGGACCGTGATGACTAAAAACTACTTAAATCTTATTCTTAGAAACAGTTAATTTCTCAATGGTAATGTTTCCATAAGGATTATATTCCTCTGTTATGCGAATATGTGAAGGCATTTGCAATTTTGAACCGTCTTTTACCTTACTTTATGTTTGTTAAGTTCTTAATTAAATTTTAAGGACTGATCGATAAATGAGACTAATAATTTTCTTAGATCGCTTGTCCAAAGTCGCTTAGAGAAACTTTTGCTTGGGGAATTTATTGTCAAATTCAGACCATTGCATACCAGCAACCATCAGTCATAAATGTTCTTTTCGTATACATCCCTATTATTAAGCCTGCACACATTTTAGAGAGCATGTACTTTTCATTACTTTCAACTTTTATTTATTTATTTATTTTTTTGGTTTTGTTTCTATAATACCTATACATAACCATTTAAAACCTTTCTAATTATCAGTGGTGTGTATTTTATTTTCTCTTCTGGAAAATAGCATTATATGTTGAGTTATTAGGTACAGTGAGTCTTTTACTTAACTAACGTGTCATGAAAATGATACAGCAGATACTTATTTCAATTTGTAATTACAATTAAATATTTTTGACTCTCTCTACATTTGTTAGAGAAATTTTCTACTCATTTGAGATTTACAATAATATCAATATCAATAATAATAATAATAATAATAATAATAATAATAATAATAATAATAATAATAATAATAATAATAATAATAATAATAATAATAAGCAGCAGCAGCAGCAACAGTAGTAGTAGTAGTAGTAATAGTAGCAGTTATAGTAGTATATATCTCTGCAGGGTAAAATAATGCATAGAATCATGAACGATCAGTCAAATATCGATAACAGTTAATTTTTCTTTTGGACATCACACAAAAGTAATGGCTTAGATAGAGATGAAAACAACAATAAACTATAGTGAATGCTATATCATATGTTTGTCCGAAATCGACCTGATGGATCTCACAGTATCTAAGTGGGTAAATGACAGCATGCAATCTGCATAGCTTCGTCATCAATTGATAAATCTAGAGGATAGAGACGATGTTCAATCCGTACATGGTAAATAATAGATTATATATGAGGGTTCAATCCACTGCAGGTAATATTATTGTTTTCAAAAGATGGTAGTTTTGTTATAAACGTGTGGTTATCTAATAAAACAAATTCCTTAGGCTAATGAAGTTTTAATTTTCAGTTATCGGATCAATCTACGTGAGATGGGGAAGGACTACTTGTCCCGAAAATGGCAAAGAACTCGTGTATAAAGGTGAAGCCAAATGCTTTTTTGTGATAACACTACACTCTTACCAATCCTCTTAAGCAACTTTATACCTATGATACATTGTATTTGTCACATTTGAGTTTATTTTGGACAATGTTTACTCTAATTATATGGTCTGTATTACTGCCTTTTTCAAGACAAGAAGTAGTTTGCAAAATGTGGATCTTGATACACCCACCCTCCATTACTCTGAACATTATTATTTCAAAGTCTACGTCATCTAGCCCCCTCTTCTCTAAATAATTGTTCTCATAAACATTAAGATTATCGCCCTACTAGTTACATGATGTATGAAAATACTAAGCTATCAACATTCAAATTAAGACAAAAAAACTAAACCACATATAATCTTATTCGCCAAATTTTCGAGAAACGGTAAACCACAGAATTACACTTTCTGGGGTTTTTTTTGTTTTTTTTACAGAAGTCTGAGCTACAAATAAATCCCTCTTATTCACCAATATATTGGCAGAAGCTCAATGGCATGAACCCTAAAACTTTTCATGAAAAACAATAGACCACTCGCACTCTAATCCAAACTGGCATAATTCGTGCCACAGCACTCAAAATTCCCTCTAACGCAAAAGACGAACCATCATCTTCATCCACCAGAGTTTTACAAAGCAATTAGGCTATCAAAATTAGTACGTATGTATGTATGTATGTATGTATGTATGTATGTATGTATGTATGTATGTATGTATGTATGTATGTATGTATGTATGTATGTATGTATGTATGTATGTATGTATGTATGTATGTATGTATGTATGTATGTATGTATGTATGTATGTATGTATGTATGTATGTATGTATAGCAACTTATGTACTCACAAGAAAGGAGACAGAAATTAAGGAAGACCACGATTAAGACTCAAAGATGTATCTAAGAAAAACATGAAAGCTAGACAGATTGACACCAGGAGATAGAAACATCTGGCTCACGATCAAGTGAAATGGAGGAGAAGCATATTAGCGAGACCTAAGCCACAGAATAGTCATCTAGTCATCGTCGACCCACCGACGAACTGCAACGATGATGATGATGATGTGTATATAAATATATATATATATATATATATATATATATATATATATATATATATATATATATATATATATATATATATATATATCATGCGTATTATTTGCAAAAAAATGAATTTTTGTGAAGGTCATTTAGGCAGTGACATTAATGTTTATGTGTTGTCATTTGAAAATTATAGTATCCATTATAAAGGTGAGGTCATGTCATGTGTCTAATAAGTAATATAATTTTATTCATTAAATTTATAGGTTAAATCCGGTAAATACTTTCTTCGAGGACATTCTCACTGCTAAGTGGTCAGACTACCCTAGTTTCTGACTGGGTAAAAATGAACAGCTTGTTGGCTGCAAAAATAAGTTATTTTGGAATAACAATTTATTGTAAAAAGAATTTTTTACAATCACCATCTCATTCACTTCTTTGAGAAGGAAATACTAATCACTTTAAGAGATGCCTTTGCCCAAGATGAGAGGGGGGGAGTTAGGGATCTCTTAAAGATGTAGGTGTCTCTCATAACTGTGTAGATATGACTACATTTTTGAGGAAAAGGCAAAGCAAGCGGTACGGCGGAGATCGCTGTAAGGAAAAAAAAGAGTCTGTCTGATTCTCGAATGGACTGCATTTATAGACTACATTCTAGCGATGCATGCTGTAAAGCCTTTATATTTAACATACATGAAATACATATAAAGTTATAGTTTTACTTCGAGCTTACCAAATTCATATATTTATATTGTTTCTGCATTTTAGAATATATATATATATATATATATATATATATGTGTGTGTGTGTGTGTGTGTGTGTGTGTGTGTGTGTAATTGAATATCGAATAAATTCAAAGAGCATAGTTTCAATAGTTGCGATTAATGCAACAATCATTTTAAAGAATATATTTTACTAAATTTACAATGGATTACTAATTTGGAATAGGTTACTGAAACATTGTTCTTTATTACTTAAATAATTCTTTATTTCTTGATTAAATGTCGACATGAAGTTGGTAGTAATTAGTCTTATACATTAATACATTGGTTAGTTTGATTTTGCTTAATGAAATTAATATACGTTGGAATTACAGAAAAGAGACATTTATTTAAGGACTGGAAAATTAATAGTTGTAACGGTTTAATTTTTGAAACATTCAAGAACTTTTATAGCACATATTTCTAACGCATCTACTGAGAAACATTTATTCACGGATAATTTGGATTTTAAAACATAATGATTACGTATGTAGCGTTGGCACATAAGCACACGAAAGCTATACTTTAGAATACCTTTGTACGTATTCTGATTATTTGGAATTAGTAAAACACTTATGATTTAAGGAATTCGTTTAGCACTGCAAGTTAATTTTAAACTTTTACTTTGTTTATTAGGGATATATATATATATATATATATATATATATATATATATATATATATATATATATATATATATATGTATATATATATATATATATATATATATATATATATATATATTATACAAAACTTGTTGGATGTCGCTCTTTCTTCGTAAGGTATGTATCACTGATTATTTTGTAGTCATGAAAGATCACGTGTTTCAAGCGAAGGTTGGCTAATGCTTGCTTTGGTCCGCCTGTCATATATAGGCTTCATTAACATCAAATTTAGCCGCTAATTACAAAACCCAACAATCTGAAGGACGATCATGAAAACACGAGAACTTGCACCGCATCACCTCTAATTACATCTCTGAAACGACCTAGATCTTTAGCACCACGCCTAGATAACAGCGTCTGAAAGATAACTTAGATAATGACACTTAGATAAGTAAACAAGTCATAATATTGTAGGTATATCGTCAGAATTACGACGGTATTAGTTGATACATGTAGTTGTATTCAAACAAACATGACAACACGTTGTTTCCATAATATAACCTACTGACATAAATATTCAGTTTTACTACAGCCAGGTAGTGTAGTACCGTCTGAAGTGAACGCATTTCAACGTTATTATTTTAAGAACAGAGTAATGATATTAATTTATTATAAAAACCAACGATTGACAAGATAGTAGCTTCAGTCATGTAAATCTGTATGTTTGTTTGTTTGTTTGTTGTTGGGCTTAACGCCATTTTTCAGCACACGATAGGCTATTCATGGCGGCCAGTATTAATGGTGGAGGAAGAAACCGGGAAATCACCGGAAAGAACCACCGACCCACGAGAAGCTACTGGCAAGCTTTCTCACATATCTACATTAGCCGAATCCTAGACTCGAACACACGCAAACAGAGGTGAGATGGCAGTGATCCGTAACGGACAGCGCTTTAGACCACTCGGCCACTCGGGGCCCCAAAATCTGTCTGTAGTTATGTATTTAGCTGATTAACCAAGTAGTTAACAGTTTATGTGGTTCCTATCCTTTAGTAAATATCGTTACAAATAATCCAGACATAGTAATCACTGCCAGATAAATCCGGTACTCTTCCCGTCATGTGAATGGTGTTCATGCAAAGAATCTTGAAGGCTAGTAGATGGGAAACGATACATCAAAATCTACGCCAGTAAAAGACTTTGCTTTTTCACCCCGTCATTTAAGAATATTTTATTAGTGTGGCTCGGACAGAAAGCATAGCAGCCAATCAGAATATCTATGTAATTGAGTGGTTAATCTTAATTATATATATTTTCAATGTCCCTCAGATGCGATGATAGAAACGAACCGATTATAAGTTACCACCTGTAAAACAAGCGAGAAAACGTCTTAATTTTTTCAAAAGATGCTTGTAAAAGTTATAGAAATAAATTAAACAAGATTGATTAAATGCCGACAGAAAATTGGTTAGGTAAGAAAATTATGTAACAGCTTGATTTATTTGTCTTCAATATATGATCTGTTAAACAAAGTAGTATAGAGAAAAGCGGGTTCTGAGCCATTTCCATCAGAAAAAGTACTCAATTTGCCAAACAGAGGCTTATAAAGATTTTTTGATAAAAATAAAAATATTAAAAAATGTTACCCTAAAAATTAGCATAAAATAAACGATTATTTTACCAAACTGAGGCCTATAAGATTAAAAAATCAGTGATGGAAATATCACAGAACCCTCTTTTTCCATACTACTAATGTAATTTTCAGAAAAAATATGAAAAACTGGCTCACTAAGGAATTTTTATAAAAAAATTGGGGAAAATTATTTGGAAAAATGCATAGTAAGCCATTTTCATAAAATATAGTGCTCAATTTGTCAAACTAAGGCTTCTGTAAAAATTTGTAAAAAATGCATAGTAAGCCATTTTCATAAAATATAGTGCTCAATTTGTCAAACTAAGGCTTCTGTAAAAATTTTGTAAAAAATGCATAGTAAGCCATTTCCTTAAAATAGTGCTCAATTTGTCAAACAGAGACTTTTGTAAAAAATTTGGAAAAATGCATAGAGTCATTTTGTTTAAGAAACACTTATGATTACATTTTCAATCATCGATAACAGTAGAACTGTTTACAGTAGAACTGTTTACAGTTCCATAGTGGCCTATTGCAAGCGTATTAATACCATCACGGCAATATCTTTTGTCATCAAAATTAGTTAACGCGTATTTTCTTGATTTATCTGTCATAATCTGATGTCGATAAGATCTTATTGCATACATTTCTGCAAAATGTGGTGAGGAAGTCCTAAGAATATTAACGTAATCGGCATGTTTTATATTATTTTTTACAACTGATTTTTTTATTCCTTTTAGTTTTTTACTTTCCTTGTTGTCAGCGGTTTTCAACGAGTACATTTTACTACGCAGTCCAACAAATTCGACGACTGGACGAAAACAAAACTCATCTTTCATTTTCCCCATAACCTTTTTGTTAGTTGGGTCATGAAACGGAGAATCTTTATCTAAAAACGGTACCGTTTTGACATCTGATAGATCAAATTCTTCCCGATGATTGTAAATATCTTGGTAAACATCATCTGTAAACACCTGGTAAACTAACGAGTCAGTATCAGTGAACAATAGTTTACTATCAGGCCAGACTTTCTTCGTAAAATTATAGTGGAAATCATACATCAGCCATTTTGAGACCTCTAATACACTAGCGCCCACGAAAATCGGCTTTTTTAACACAAGGTTTTTCTTATGCCTACTAACCAGCGCTAGATTTTCGCTGATACGCATCGAGCCAGCAAAAGTGTCCTCGGCAACTAGTTTACTAAACTTTTTCTGATTATTTACAACGACAATATCAACACGTTTTCGAATATTTTCCATAGTCTTTCCAAAAACAGAGTTGTTCATGAGCTTAAAGAAATCTTTCTCAAAATCAGTTGTCGCAGCGGTCCTCATATCATTATTAAATTTGATGTACGGAGCCATCCATTTACTTTGCTTTACACGAAGTATTTTATGTATTTTTGTTAACAATAATCCGCCGTCGAGAGCTTGTTTGAGATTTCTGTAATGGCAAACGTAATTTCGTTTGTTGAGCAAATTTGGTACTAGTTTTGGTATAGTACAAGGCGCTCCAGTACGATTAACCAATTGTTCTTTAGCTAACATTGTATCATTTACGACCATCTTCTCAGGTAAAAATGGGTAATCATTATGCGAATCATGCAACGAGGACGGATAGTCAACATCAACTTCAAGATAATAACTGTGATCAGATTCGCTTAAATCAATTGTTAAATTATTGGTATCAGACAGAAACTCTTCTTCGGCTACCCATGTGTCAACTGCATATGGCATTGACTGTGACATAGCCCAACTGTACAAAGCGTTTTTATCCAAATAGATGATATAGCTGCTAGGTTCGTTTGGATTATAATCTGGCAAATACTTGTTATTAGCTCGGGCGTACTTATGACTGATGACTGATATACCACCTCGAATCGCTTTTTCAAAGAATAGATACATATCAATGTTGCCATCGGTTATTAAATTTGTTGTTGTTGCTGTTATCTTGTATAAAGCATCCCATGACAACCCTGGGCTAGAGAAATAATTAGCAGGATCTAGTTGGTATTGCTTCAGTGAAGTGCTCCTAAAATTTTGAAATATATCATCGAGAAGTAAAACATCTTGAATCAGATATACATCCATGTAGTCGCCGAGAGTTTCGCAGTTAAATACTTTCCAAACGTTGTTCGCGTGCTGATATTCAGCATCAGTTATACCCTCGCCGGACAATGATGAATAAAAATTTTCTTTACACGACAATGCTGTTTCATCGAGTACATCTAGCGAGGTCACGTACTCATAGGGAAATATTCCTTTTGATTTCATTAAACTAGCATTACTGCCAAAATATTCTTCCAGCGATTTGAAAACAGTACAATTTTTAGCTAATGATTCCAGCGAGCCAGCGATAAATTGCATACTATCAATAAACCTTAAGGAGCCGACGGTTACTGACAAGAATCTTTCATAATTGTTAGGTATTGCTGTTATACGCTTTTCATTAGTAATCGCTGTAATATCAGGATGACCTAGCGCGTAAATGATGAAATGGCTGTCATAACCGCGAAAATTATGAGCAACACATGGAATAAAATCTACTTGGTGGAATTTTTCTTTGCATGATAGATGAGCTGCTCCCAAATATTTGCCAGTTAAATAACAATAATCAACTTCCTTATCATTTAATTTTCTTATGAAAAATTTGTTACATATATGACAGCGATTATTATTAATATGACGAACTCGTTCTTCTCCAGTTAATTTTACTTCTTGTTTCACAGATAATTTTTGATAAATTTTATCAGCTTCGGCAAACAAATTTTTTAACAACCAAACTGCAGGTTCTTCGTCAGATTCTTTTCGTCGACGATAAACTTTAACAGGTTCTGATAAACTAGGATCAATCGTACAGGTGATCTTGTACGCGACAGAAACTGGCAAGTGTTTTGCAATGTGTACTGTCTCCCTTTTATCGTTTTTGTGATAGTCATCAAAATGCGGTTGATATGATTCAAAATCATACACTATCGTAAAAGGTACCGTTGCAGTGTTCTTAAAGTTTTTAAAGCTGAGAAAATTATTATGTTTACCCGGCAATGTAGTTTTTTGATTATATACGCAAAGATTATGATGACTTTCAAGTTTATCTTGAGTTTGAAAACCGTGTAAACACTTATAACAAAAGAAAATCTTAGATTTATGCTTACTATACTGCGAGGCTAGCAATCCGTTAAAGTTTTTTATAAAACTGTAATGCTTTTTGTACAACAACAGGTTAATTGTATCCGGTCCAGCTATCGGTGAGATTCTGATTGGATAAATTTTGTCACCGATGACTCTGTCATTAATGGCATCGCCATTGATGCTCGCATTGATGCCATCCAAACCGAATACGTTTATTGACAAATTATTTTGCTGTTCAATCTTTGAAATTTGCTTGACAGGGGTTGGGAAATTAATTCCGTTTAAATTTAGTCTGCAAAGATATTTTTGATAATTTGAAATTCTGTTTGGATGATCAGATGGATACAAGCAAGCTAGCAATGACCATGCAATACATTTATCATCAGTGGCTTTAACGTTTATGACACAATGAGTATCAATAATTTTCTTTGGTAATTTAATAAAAGTGCCGACACGCAATGGATCATATTTGTACGAATGGATCAGTAAATAATCTGTTGACGATAGCACCCAACCTGATCCAGATCTAGTATACGCGTCTATGCTATTGTCGATATCTTCTGTTATCAACGCTGCAAGCTTTTTTATGTTGTCATCTGCATAAACAACCCTGACATTAGATTTTATGTACGGGCGAGTAAATTTTGTTGGATCAACCGCATGAGTAAACTTTACACGAAGTTCTACTAAAATTTTAACACGCGGTTGTCTAACTAAAATAAAATTTATTGCATCCTCGATTATTTCATGTAGTGGTCTACCATCTAGTAAAATTTTCCACGTAGAGGTAAAACCAGCGAATGATGATTTAGTCGGCTTAAAAATAAGTTTTGATCGTTTACTTTCCTCGAGAGTATTTTGCAATTTTACAAGTTCTTTGTTGGAAACAGGGTAATTAGGTTTTATCCCAATGGTGTTTTCATAATCTTTAATCAGTTTCTTTACTCGTTTATGCCGATTATACTTTGTTGGCGAAACGCCAGCGTGGAAAACGCTTGCAATTCCAGTTAATCTTTTATGCGGGAGAAACGCTTGCGATTCAATGTCAGCAAGAACTTGACGAAACTTTCTGTTATGTATTTCTTTTTGCAACGCCTGCAGGTCATTATTTGATTTTGGGTATTTGGGTTTTATTGTTGTTATTTTTTCATATTCTTTCATTGTCTGTCTTGCAAGTTCAGAACGTGAATATTTCGTTCTTGTCATATTATATGTTATACTTTATATAATATTATTATTCTTTAATTAATTAAACTTCAATTATTTATATTTTAAGCATATATTTTAAAGATAAAAAATAATCTTATTATTATAGTATGCCTTTCCAACGTGGAGAAAATACATGCAAATTTCTGCCACAAGGGTATGTTGACTTTTGTGGACGACGATGCCGTGGTGAATATTGTGGTACACACAAACATAGAATACTTATTGGCAAAAATTGTCCGAATCCGTGTCAAGGTTGTGGTAAAGGAATCCGTGGTAAAATAGATTTGTGCAAAGAGTGCGGCGGAGTAAAATATAGAGCGGTTTTACACTATTATAAAAATAGACCGCCAACATGTAAAATACGGCGAGATGAGCCGCCAACTGTTGCGGAGTTTTTAGCTAACCGAAAAAGTTTTGTTACTCATCTGTGAAATCACTAGTGATTTCCGTGCTTGCACTTTCACGCTTGCGTTTCCAAAATCACTAGTGATTTCCGTGCTTGCACTTTCACGCTTGCGTTTCCAAAATCACTAGTGATTTCCGTGCTTGCACTTTCACGCTTGCGATTTCCACGCAAGTGTTTTCTAATTAGCAATAATTTTGTTTCAATATATGCCACCTAAAGCAACATATAACACTATCACCGAAGCAATAAATAATATTAAACCAGTAAAAACATAATACTTTGAAAATATCCGTATGGTAGAAAACCTGTCAGGAGGTAAATTTATAACAAAGATTGTTAATGAAAAGAGGGATAGTATATTTCGTAGAAAATGGCTTTTAGCAAATATACATAAACTTACTGATGAAGAAATATTAGCAAAATTGAATGAAATTGGTTTACCCGATGTTACACAATGTTACACAATGATGTTACAACGCAGGTAAAATGACTGGAAACATTAAAGTTTCTGGAAACTTTAAAGTTTCTTGCATAATTTATTTCCAAATTTATTAATTTCTTCAACCTCTTTCATTAAGAAATTAAATTCTTTTTCTTCTTCACCAGGTAATATAATTAATTTTTCATCCGGCGGGTACATTTCATAATGATTTTTTATCCATCTTGGTAACTGTTGAGATGCTTGCGTGGGAAGTGCTTGCACTTCTACTTGCGTGGGAATCGCTTGTGATTCCACTGCTGGTTTTACAGCCTCAATGATCTCTGATTTTAGATTTTCAAAGGAAAATTTTAGTTTTTTATTTTCATCAGATACCTGTTGGATTATTTTTTTTAGTTTTTTAATCTTTGATTTCTTGCTGGCGTTGCTCACGCTTGCGTTTCGAGAACTGCGAGCAATTTCTTCATTTAACTTTTTTAGGGCTTCTCCTTGCTGTTGATCGCGGAATGTGTAAAACTCTGTTGGTCGTTCTTCGCCACTAAAGACCTTATAGATTCTGTTAAGACTGATTTTAAAATGATCAGCTATACTTGATACTGGCATTTTGCCACGCAGATAATTTATCTCATCAATATCATCTTGGGTTAGATATCTTTTACACGGCATATTATACAAATAAAAATAAAAAAAGAATAATAAGAATCCGGTAAGAATCCGGTAAGAATCATTAGAGAACCTTTGGTTCCAAAATTAATTGTAGAATATCAACTATTCCATTAATATCTCTGCTGTGTTGACCAACTGCTTTAACAAGTTCACTATCAAGTAATTTATCAAGTTTATTATCAACCAGATAGCAGACTGCAACTTTTATTTCAGCTAGTTGTTCTCCAAGTTGTTTTATCGCTGTGATGACAGGGTCATCAATGACAGGATCATCAACGATAGGTTCTTCAATGGGTTCATCATCAGGTTCATTAAATATTTTATAGATTCTATGATAGCCTATTTTATATTTATCAGCTATATCATTAATCGTTGTTTTGTTTTTCATTGATTTAATATCAGCTATTTCTTTATCAGATAATACTCGCTTGATTGGCATTGTCAAATAATAATATTTTGTTTTTAATTGTTGTTATTGTTGTTGTTGATTTTTGCTGATTTTTTATTGTTGTTATTACCACCGATTACATAATATTGTTTTTAAAAACAATAAAACAGCTTATTTTACTTAAAAAAATAAATAATTATTTCCACGTGATAATATATCGCCTGATTTTACCGCTGATTCAATTACCAAGGGAATTACCTAACCAATGTACCATTGTACTTTTAGTGAATCAGCGGTAAAATCAGGCGATATATTATCACGTGAAAATAATTATTTATTTTTTTAAGTAAAATAAGCTGTTTTATTGATTTTAAAATCAATATTATGTAATCGGTGGTAATAACAACAATAAAAAATCAGCAAAAATCAACAACAACAATAACAACAATTAAAAACAAAATATTATTATTTGACAATGCCGATCAAGCGAGTATTATCTGATAAAGAAATAGCTGATATTAAATCAATGAAGAACAAAACAACGATTAATGATATAGCTGATAAATACAAAATAGGCTATCATAGGATCTATAAAATATTTAATGAACCTGATGAAGAACCCATCATTGAAGAACCTATCGTTGATGACCCTGTCATTGATGATCCTGTCATCACAGCGATAAAACAACTTGGAGAACAACTAGCTGAAATAAAAGTTGCAGTCTGCTATCTGGTTGATAATAAACTTGATAAATTACTTGATAGTGAACTTGTTAAAGCAGTTGGTCAACACAGCAGAGATATTAATGAAATAGTTGATATTCTACAAATAATTCTTGATAAGTGATTCTCCAAGCGTTTCTTACCGGATTCTTACCGGATTCTTATTATTCTTTTTTTTATTTTTATTTGTATAATATGCCGTGTAAAAGATACCTAACCCAAGATGATATTGATGAGATAAATTATCTGCGGGGTAAAATGCCAGTATCAAGTATAGCTGATCATTTTAAAATCAGTCTTAACAGAATCTATAAGGTCTTTAGTGGCGAAGAACGACCAACAGAGTTTTACACATTCCGCGATCAACAGCAAGGAGAAGCTCTAAAAAAGTTAAATGAAGAAATTGCTCGCAGTTCTCGAAACGCAAGCGTGAGCAACGCCAGCAAGAAATCAAAGATTAAAAAACTAAAAAAAATAATCCAACAGGTATCTGATGAAAATAAAAAACTAAAATTTTCCTTTGAAAATCTAAAATCAGAGATCATTGAGGCTGTAAAACCAGCAGTGGAATCACAAGCGATTCCCACGCAAGTAGAAGTGCAAGCACTTCCCACGCAAGCATCTCAACAGTTACCAAGATGGATAAAAAATCATTATGAAATGTACCCGCCGGATGAAAAATTAATTATATTACCTGGCGAAGAAGAAAAAGAATTTGATTTCTTAATGAAAGAGGTTGAAGAAATTAATAAATTTGGAAATAAATTATACAAGAAACTTTAATGTTTCTAGAAACTCTAAAGTTTCCAGTCATTTTACCTGCGTTGTAACATCATTGTGTAACATTGTGTAACATCGGGTAAACCAATTTCATTCAATTTTGCTAATATTTCTTCATCAGTAAGTTTATGTATATTTGCTAAAAGCCATTTTCTACGAAATATACTATCCCTCTTTTCATTAACAATCTTTGTTATAAATTTACCTCCTGACAGGTTTTCTACCATACGGATATTTTCAAAGTATTATGTTTTTACTGGTTTAATATTATTTATTGCTTCGGTGATAGTGTTATATGTTGCTTTAGGTGGCATATATTGAAACAAAATTATTGCTAATTAGAAAACACTTGCGTGGAAATCGCAAGCGTGAAAGTGCAAGCACGGAAATCACTAGTGATTTTGGAAACGCAAGCGTGAAAGTGCAAGCACGGAAATCACTAGTGATTTTGGAAACGCAAGCGTGAAAGTGCAAGCACGGAAATCACTAGTGATTTCACAGATGAGTAACAAAACTTTTTCGGTTAGCTAAAAACTCCGCAACAGTTGGCGGCTCATCTCGCCGTATTTTACATGTTGGCGGTCTATTTTTATAATAGTGTAAAACCGCTCTATATTTTACTCCGCCGCACTCTTTGCACAAATCTATTTTACCACGGATTCCTTTACCACAACCTTGGCACGGATTCGGGCAATTTTTGCCAATAAGTATTCTATGTTTGTGTGTACCACAATATTCACCACGGCATCGTCGTCCACAAAAGTCAACATACCCTTGTGGCAGAAATTTGCATGTATTTTCTCCACGTTGGAAAGGCATACTATAATAATAAGATTATTTTTTATCTTTAAAATATATGCTTAAAATATAAATAATTGAAGTTTAATTAATTAAAGAATAATATAATATTATATAAAGTATAACATATAATATGACAAGAACGAAATATTCACGTTCTGAACTTGCAAGGCAGACAATGAAAGAATATGAAAAAATAACAGCAATAAAACCCAAATACCCAAAATCAAATAATGACCTGCGGGCGTTGCAAAAAGAAATACATAACAGAAAGTTTCGTCAAGTTCTTGCTGACATTGAATCGCAAGCGTTTCTCCCGCATAAAAGAATAAGTGGAATTGCAAGCGTTTTCCACGCTGGCGTTTCGCCAACAAAGTATAATCGGCATAAACGAGTAAAGAAACTGATTAATGATTATGAAAACACCATTGGGATAAAACCTAATTACCCTGTTTCCAACAAGGAACTTGAAAAATTGCAAAATACTCTCGAGGAAAGTAAACGATCAAAACTTATTTTTAAGCCGACTAAATCATCATTCGCTGGTTTTACCTCTACGTGGAAAATTTTACTAGATGGTAGACCACTACATGAAATAATCGAGGATGCAATAAATTTTATTTTAGTTAGACAACCGCGTGTTAAAATTTTAGTAGAACTTCGTGTAAAGTTTACTCATGCGGTTGATCCAACAAAATTTACTCGCCCGTACATAAAATCTAATGTCAGGGTTGTTTATGCAGATGACAACATAAAAAAGCTTGCAGCGTTGATAACAGAAGATATCGACAATAGCATAGACGCGTATACTAGATCTGGATCAGGTTGGGTGCTATCGTCAACAGATTATTTACTGATCCATTCGTACAAATATGATCCATTGCGTGTCGGCACTTTTATTAAATTACCAAAGAAAATTATTGATACTCATTGTGTCATAAACGTTAAAGCCACTGATGATAAATGTATTGCATGGTCATTGCTAGCTTGCTTGTATCCATCTGATCATCCAAACAGAATTTCAAATTATCAAAAATATCTTTGCAGACTAAATTTAAACGGAATTAATTTCCCAACCCCTGTCAAGCAAATTTCAAAGATTGAACAGCAAAATAATTTGTCAATAAACGTATTCGGTTTGGATGGCATCAATGCGAGCATCAATGGCGATGCCATTAATGACAGAGTCATCGGTGACAAAATTTATCCAATCAGAATCTCACCGATAGCTGGACCGGATACAATTAACCTGTTGTTGTACAAAAAGCATTACAGTTTTATAAAAAACTTTAACGGATTGCTAGCCTCGCAGTATAGTAAGCATAAATCTAAGATTTTCTTTTGTTATAAGTGTTTACACGGTTTTCAAACTCAAGATAAACTTGAAAGTCATCATAATCTTTGCGTATATAATCAAAAAACTACATTGCCGGGTAAACATAATAATTTTCTCAGCTTTAAAAACTTTAAGAACACTGCAACGGTACCTTTTACGATAGTGTATGATTTTGAATCATATCAACCGCATTTTGATGACTATCACAAAAACGATAAAAGGGAGACAGTACACATTGCAAAACACTTGCCAGTTTCTGTCGCGTACAAGATCACCTGTACGATTGATCCTAGTTTATCAGAACCTGTTAAAGTTTATCGTCGACGAAAAGAATCTGACGAAGAACCTGCAGTTTGGTTGTTAAAAAATTTGTTTGCCGAAGCTGATAAAATTTATCAAAAATTATCTGTGAAACAAGAAGTAAAATTAACTGGAGAAGAACGAGTTCGTCATATTAATAATAATCGCTGTCATATATGTAACAAATTTTTCATAAGAAAATTAAATGATAAGGAAGTTGATTATTGTTATTTAACTGGCAAATATTTGGGAGCAGCTCATCTATCATGCAAAGAAAAATTCCACCAAGTAGATTTTATTCCATGTGTTGCTCATAATTTTCGCGGTTATGACAGCCATTTCATCATTTACGCGCTAGGTCATCCTGATATTACAGCGATTACTAATGAAAAGCGTATAACAGCAATACCTAACAATTATGAAAGATTCTTGTCAGTAACCGTCGGCTCCTTAAGGTTTATTGATAGTATGCAATTTATCGCTGGCTCGCTGGAATCATTAGCTAAAAATTGTACTGTTTTCAAATCGCTGGAAGAATATTTTGGCAGTAATGCTAGTTTAATGAAATCAAAAGGAATATTTCCCTATGAGTACGTGACCTCGCTAGATGTACTCGATGAAACAGCATTGTCGTGTAAAGAAAATTTTTATTCATCATTGTCCGGCGAGGGTATAACTGATGCTGAATATCAGCACGCGAACAACGTTTGGAAAGTATTTAACTGCGAAACTCTCGGCGACTACATGGATGTATATCTGATTCAAGATGTTTTACTTCTCGATGATATATTTCAAAATTTTAGGAGCACTTCACTGAAGCAATACCAACTAGATCCTGCTAATTATTTCTCTAGCCCAGGGTTGTCATGGGATGCTTTATACAAGATAACAGCAACAACAACAAATTTAATAACCGATGGCAACATTGATATGTATCTATTCTTTGAAAAAGCGATTCGAGGTGGTATATCAGTCATCAGTCATAAGTACGCCCGAGCTAATAACAAGTATTTGCCAGATTATAATCCAAACGAACCTAGCAGCTATATCATCTATTTGGATAAAAACGCTTTGTACAGTTGGGCTATGTCACAGTCAATGCCATATGCAGTTGACACATGGGTAGCCGAAGAAGAGTTTCTGTCTGATACCAATAATTTAACAATTGATTTAAGCGAATCTGATCACAGTTATTATCTTGAAGTTGATGTTGACTATCCGTCCTCGTTGCATGATTCGCATAATGATTACCCATTTTTACCTGAGAAGATGATCGTAAATGATACAATGTTAGCTAAAGAACAATTGGTTAATCGTACTGGAGCGCCTTGTACTATACCAAAACTAGTACCAAATTTGCTCAACAAACGAAATTACGTTTGCCATTACAGAAATCTCAAACAAGCTCTCGACGGCGGATTATTGTTAACAAAAATACATAAAATATTTCGTGTAAAGCAAAGTAAATGGATGGCTCCGTACATCAAATTTAATAATGATATGAGGACCGCTGCGACAACTGATTTTGAGAAAGATTTCTTTAAGCTCATGAACAACTCTGTTTTTGGAAAGACTATGGAAAATATTCGAAAACGTGTTGATATTGTCGTGGTAAATAATCAGAAAAAGTTTAGTAAACTAGTTGCCGAGGACACTTTTGCTGGCTCGATGCGTATCAGCGAAAATCTAGCGCTGGTTAGTAGGCATAAGAAAAACCTTGTGTTAAAAAAGCCGATTTTCGTGGGCGCTAGTGTATTAGAGGTCTCAAAATGGCTGATGTATGATTTCCACTATAATTTTACGAAGAAAGTCTGGCCTGATAGTAAACTATTGTTCACTGATACTGACTCGTTAGTTTACCAGGTGTTTACAGATGATGTTTACCAAGATATTTACAATCATTGGGAAGAATTTGATCTATCAGATGTCAAAACGGTACCGTTTTTAGATAAAGATTCTCCGTTTCATGACCCAACTAACAAAAAGGTTATGGGGAAAATGAAAGATGAGTTTTGTTTTCGTCCAGTCGTCGAATTTGTTGGACTGCGTAGTAAAATGTACTCGTTGAAAACCGCTGACAACAAGGAAAGTAAAAAACTAAAAGGAATAAAAAAATCAGTTGTAAAAAATAATATAAAACATGCCGATTACGTTAATATTCTTAGGACTTCCTCACCACATTGTGCAGAAATGTTTTGCAATAAGATCTTATCGACATCAGATTATGACAGATAAATCAAGAAAATACGCGTTAACTAATTTTGATGACAAAAGATATTGCCGTGATGGTATTAATACGCTTGCAATAGGCCACTATGGAACTGTAAACAGTTCTACTGTAAACAGTTCTACTGTTATCGATGATTGAAAATGTAATCATAAGTGTTTCTTAAACAAAATGACTCACTATGCATTTTTCCAAATTTTTTACAAAAGTCTCTGTTTGACAAATTGAGCACTATTTTAAGGAAATGGCTTACTATGCATTTTTTACAAAATTTTTACAGAAGCCTTAGTTTGACAAATTAAACACTATATTTTATGAAAATGGCTTACTATGCATTTTTTACAAATTTTTACAGAAGCCTTAGTTTGACAAATTGAGCACTATATTTTATGAAAATGGCTTACTATGCATTTTTCCAAATAATTTTCCCCAATTTTTTTATAAAAATTCCTTAGTGAGCCAGTTTTTCATATTTTTTCTGAAAATTACATTAGTAGTATGGAAAAAGAGGGTTCTGTGATATTTCCATCACTGATTTTTTAATCTTATAGGCCTCAGTTTGGTAAAATAATCGTTTATTTTATGCTAATTTTTAGGGTAACATTTTTTAATATTTTTATTTTTATCAAAAAAATCTTTATAAGCCTCTGTTTGGCAAATTGAGTACTTTTTCTGATGGAAATGGCTCAGAACCCGCTTTTCTCTATACTACTAACAAGAATAATGACAGCTATCAGAAATAATTCAAGAGATTGCTGTTTCATGTGAGTATTTTTACATCGATTCAGTCTCACTTTTTATATAAAGATGAAAATTATTCTTTATTTATGTAGAAGGATATACTGAAAGTTTCTTGGAATTCCCAATAACGATCTTAGACCCAGCATATATTATTCATTTGCTTCCCCGTCTGTTTATAACCCATTACCGATTTTATAAATGAAATGCATCAAAGAAATGCACAAATCGTAGTCATTTCATTCGTCAATTTATAATTTATAATTTGATTGTCGCCAGTGGGTCTCTAATATATATATATATATATATATATATATATATATATATATATATATATATATATATATATATATATATATATATATATATATATATATATATATATATATATATATATATATATATATATATATGTGGATGAATGCTTCTGGAAAGAAATGAAATTATAATATTTATCGCAGAAGGGATACGTGTTTGAACCTTCTCGCATAATTATCCGCATGACTTAGAAAAGAGCCCACTGCAGCTAATTCGCTAAAATGCTGTAATCATATTATGTTTTATTTACAGTATGATAATGCTTGAATGCTGTGGAATTCTCCATGATCTTTACAACGTTTAATCGTACTTGTAATTCAAAATCTCAGAACTAAGGATTATTCCAGTGAAATTTTTGTTATCAGCTGGGAAACAAAAGTCATAACCTATTCAGTTTTTCTTCAGTTAATAGACACATTTACCTTGTAAACGAAAATTAAATTAGAGATAAAGAATCCATGATTCATTTAAGTTTATTTTAGCTGTTATAAAATTCTAGCGAAAGATATTATTTTGTTTGCTAAGATACTTGGAAAATTTTTATCAATGTTTAATTTGATATATTCTGCTGTTAGGCATTCAATGTCTTGATATATTCTACTGTTTGTCATTTCAAGGCATTGATATATTCCGCTGTGGGCTTTTCAGTGCCCTATTATATTCCGTTGTTAGGGATTTCAAGGCACTGATATTTTTTTAAATGATGTAGCTGTTTCCCTCTGCATCTTAAGTCGGCCGTATTAGTAGGAATCCAAGTATTAAGAATGGGATGGTCTAGTTAGGTAAAAAACCATTTGGTGATATGTTTAGTCATGTGGTACCAGCGTATATAAAGGCCGGCGATAAGCTAAATGGTTATTCTTATGTGCATCGTCATCAGAGAAAGAAATAAAAAAAGAGGTAAATGAAGAAGATAATCGTGTAGTAATTATTATCATAAATAAGCTAGAGATGAAGTGCCTGAAGAAGGTTTTCCACAACTCTAGCAATATTAAAGACGGTACAGATATTTGTTGTATTTATTTTCCTCGAAAAGCACGACCATGGCTTGAAAAGATTTTTTCAGGTGCTGATATCAATCTCAGTAAAATCCGAGTACGAACAGCAAAGCTCGCTACTAAAGTTGTAAAAACTCTTTTACGCCCGCCTCCATACACGTTACATAATAATTGGTGATAGCGATGGGATTTGAATAAGGTACTTGAATAATTAGTTTTGGGCATGGAGAATAGAATACTAGACGATAAATGGCTTGTAACACCGCCTGATTCAAGGCGCAAAGTGCTTAGGATAGAGATGTGGTTGCAGTGTTACGCTGATTGACGAATCTTTCGACATAACTTTCGGGATGATGTGTCAGGGCTCAAGATTCGTCAGGATCGAATACTAAAACTGAGTACAAACATCAAGAGAGAAGGTTATCTTTTAAAGTTTTAAATATTCGTTCACGCACGATCCCTTACACGCAGCAGTGTTTTGTAAAAAAATATAAAAAAAAATTAAAGGAAAGTATATGTACAGTTAACTGAGAACCACTTTTTTTTCTTTTGAATAACTATTGTTTATTATTTACGTGTTTATCTAAGAGAATATGAATCTACATATATAGTATTTGTTTTCTCGAAATAAAGGACAAAAACACTGTTAAATTTTAATTTATTTCTCATTTATATCAGCCTTAACTTTGTGGTGAGCAATAAGTTAGCCGAAAGAAACAGCCCGATACTAAATATGAATGAAACAGCCCTGCCGAAACGTTCCGGAACGAAACGTCTCTCTGTGGATATTAAACCATTTGGTGTCCATCGGCTTTCTTGATTGTTTATCATGGCAACGTTCTAAACAATATGGTGATAGTTCCTACGTATGATTGTATAAGATGCGTTTTAAAAAGCAAGCTAAAGAATCACTGATTTCAGATTTAGTATAAACAAAGTCTAAGCATACATTAATACAAAAATTTAGCCTCTTGAGTTTTTTTTGCTACATTCAATTGTCAAAACGGTTTGATTTCATCTTGTAAAGCAAAGTAAGTACAGTTTCGTCTGCTGTCACGGACTTTTTTTTATCATCCGCGCTTTCTTTTATAAAGCGATTTTCAGACTTTCATAGAAAGTTATGGATAATATGAAACTGACAGAGAAACGGACGCAGCATCAGTCATATTTGTTGACCCTGCTGACTGGTACAATAATTAAGATGGTGCTGACTGGGCATTTTACAGTGGATGAGTACACAGAAACCTACAAGTTTTTCTGTGCCACTTTTATATTGTTTTCTGACATTACTGGCCGAAATAGAAACACAAAAAAGTCGGAGATCATCAGGCATATGTTACAAGTTCAAATTAGGAGTTCAATTGCCTATACAAGATACAAGGAAGCAATAATACATTTTTATTACATTGGTACTGACTCAGTAATATAAAACATTAGAAATAGATTGTAGCCCTCATACAGATATTAAAAACGAATACATGTAGCATCAAGGATATAAAAATGCACAAAACTTGTCTCTAACATTGTTGACTTACTGGCATTTTAAAGCAAACAGAATTTATCAATGCAAAAAGCAGACAAACTGCTCACTGTACTTTTCTGATTTCAGTGACAGTCCATTTCAGTAAAAACTATGTCATCTTTGTCCAATAATTGCAATTTATAGTATAATATTTATAAAAGAAATTGAACAAATAAAACAAAGGAATTTTTGTATTTATGTGTTCAAAGAAATATAACTCCAAAATCATCATATTAGATTATGAAAGATGGCGATCTACATCACATCTTTTGTTTGAAAACATAGACTTGCCTATGTAAATATGTTGATTGTGTTACTAAAGAAATTTCTGTTTGATTTAAATGTTAACAATTTGAGACTGTTTGGGTTACCCTGGCAACAATCATGATGGAATTAAATAAATGAATTTATGAAATGGCTAATTTTTGTGCATCATTTATGTCCTTGAAACCTTTTGTTTTTAAAGTCAGTAAGGGGTAAAAAAAAAGTGAGATGGCAATCCAGTTCTGTAGCCAGTTGTTAATTATATCTGGTTGTTAGTGGTTGAGTCAGAGAGGTATTGCTCATAAACAATGAGAGTTTTTTAATGTTAAGTGCAGTAAATGATAGATCAGAAATTTGACTTGTCTTTTGGGTTTAAATTTAGTAGCTATGCATGACTGCATTAATTCATCCATTGTGATGTCCAGAATTTATATGGGTTTGATCATCCTCAAATAAATCTGCTGCTGTAACAGTTCTCTGCCATGGTGATGCAGAACAATGTGTTGGTCAACTGCCAGTTTTTAAAAGCAGGTGTAACAATTCTTATAATTACAAATTCTTTCATCATATTGTTTCAAACTCGGTTTCTTTCATTTTCTTTACAGCTTTAAATTATTGTAACTAAAAGGTAAGAATATTCTCCTTTTTTGAATTGACTTTTTTGGTGTTAAAGATTTTCTATAGTCTCTTATGTCAATCCATTTCCTGAACAAAAATTATTCCATTGTGACAGACTTCAAATTAGCAAATTAAATGAAATGAAAAAGATCTACTGTTTTGTGAAATTAAATGGGTACTAAAACCTAAGTAGGCCATAAGCCCCATCAGGCTTAGTGACCATTGACAAATAAAGAGTATGATATATTTCTTTTCTAACATACATCGTAACAATATTTCATACCTTGCCCACAAAAATTGAGTTATGTGTTTCTAGATTGATAATCATTCTCCAGTACATATCTTTTTTCCCAAAAGAGCTGCAACACTTCATTTCAAAGTTGCCACTCAGAACTGTTCCAGTTAGCATGTGCTTTAAATCTTGTATGTGCAGTGTTATAAACAATTGATATTGATTCAGAATTTAAATTAGTCATTGTATCATAATTTAATTGTATTGGGAATTAAGAGAATTATAAATGTGGAAAAACTGTTTTAAAGAAGTTTGAACTGAAAATGTGTCTGATAAATTTATAATTGAGAGATTTTTTTTCATCATGTGAGAGAAATTGAGGTTAAATCTTCCATGACAAACTTCAGTATTTAAAGCAATCATGATGATGGAATTCCCTGAATTTTTATACGGCTAAATCAGGACCAAGCTTCACTAAGCATCTCAGATTTTCTTCCACAACATGTCTTTTCAATCATATCCTTTTTGTATGTTTTGGTTTTGAACCTCAAATTTTGTACAGTATTTAGGAAACTTTTTTGCATTTCATCACTTTATGGCTGCATATAGTTTTTACATAATTTTCATATAGAAATCCATTAAGGGGAGGAATGCTTTCACATGGTTAACAAGGATAATTCTGTGGTTCTAGATCACAAGGATGATTATGTGGTTCAAGACCACAAGGTCATTTTATATGACATTAAATTGTGGGAGCAAAACTGTGCAGCAGCAATTCACAATATTATACAGTATAAAGATCACTGAATTGCAATCCCCTACACCAGAAAAATGCAATGCAACTTCGTTTTTACTTGCCAACATGATAACTCACAACAGTTAACTCCATGGTTCCATGAGAATTTGCTACACAAGTATTGGTATTGTTTGCAATTAAATTTACCAAATTGTCGAGCTAAATTAGAAAGTTTTAAACTTGAAAATAGAGTCTGTTTGAAAACATAGCTGCCTTGGTAGTTCTGTGCTTAATCCTATCTACTATAAGGTGTGTGGGTGTTTTTCTTTGTCAATAAAACAGTCTCCAGACTGTAAACAAGGGAAATAACTACTGTTATATTTGTTTAAATACTCTTTATGGTGGCGCTCACCAGTTATTAGGTACTTTTGAGAGAGTGATGTATGTAAGGTGAAGTTGTTTGTATTTTAAACATGCACAGTTGAGAGAATGTTGGCATACCTATATACTACTTTTTATAATGTGGATGAAATTTCTTTGGATATTGTACTTTTGGAAATTTTAAATGATCTTAGGACACTGCTAACTAAAATGACTGCTCCCTAGTGCTCCAAATATTAACCTAAATTTGTCTAAAGTACACTATTCTTGGCAGCTATTAAAATATGAAAAATGAATTTTGCCAAACTAGATAATACCAGCTACTAAAATGCAATGACTGAATTACCAAATACATAAAATGTAAAAAAAGTTATTAGCTCTTTTTTTTACAATTTACCTCTGAAGTTCAAGAAGTGAAAATGAGCAAGTAGAGCTAGCACGTTTTTGAAAGGTGCACATCTGGAGTAAGGCCAAGCTGTGTATTCTCTAATCCATATTACACCCATCAATCATACATCAAAATAAAGGGAATTAAAGGTTCTTTGAACAATACCTAAGATATACAAAGTCTCTTTTAAATAATCAGTATATCTAGTGAGGAAACCTGGGGAAACTCTTTTTCTTTAAAATTTTAACCCTATGCTAAATATGAAACTATAGAGCACCACCTTAAAAATAATTATAAACATTTATGCAATTATTGTTCTTATTTTCATATTATTATGTATGATGTTCTGAGTAAAATGGTACATTAAGAATGATTTTATTCATGAAAATAAGCTAATTATGCTTATTTTTGCTCTAGCATACCTACTTTGCTATGAGGCATGTTTGGTTGAGTAGTGACCTTCATTATGGGGAAATTAGAAGTCTTAGAATATAGGAATAAAGTCAACTTAAATTGAAAAATGTTGCATTAAGTAAAAGAAATACATTGTGAAAATGTTTCATTTCATTTATTTGCAATGAAATTAAAAAATAAATTATAACAAAGCAAATAAATTATAACAAGCAAAGAAATTATAACAAAGCAAATAAATTATAACAAAGCAAAGCTTTCTTCCCTATCAAAGAATTAGTTAATAGTTTGCTCTTTGACCTTTGACCTTTATGAACCTTACCTGTTATATCCCTTTTATAACTGTAAAATTTATTGTTGTCATCTCAGGAATAAATATGGCTAGTTTCATGTTCCTGTCTATCAGCATAACACTGGTTGCTATGTTGACAAAATGCAATGCGCATTTTTAAAATAGTTCACTTTTTATCATAAGGAGGGGGGCTGTACCGGTTTAAGACTCTGACTCTAATAAATGCTGTTCTGTGGGGGGAAATACAGGACAATTATTACAAAGGACTGTTTTGATGCTTGCGACTTAAATATTTCAGTCATATAATCAAAATTAAATCATACAATAGTGATATCTATATACTCTTTATCGTGGCGCTCACCAGTTATTAGGTACTTTTGAGAGAGTGATGTATGTAAGGTGAAGATGTTTGCATTTTAAACATGCACAGTGGAGAGAATATTGGCATACCTATATACTACTTTCATGTAATGTGGATGAAATTTCTTTGGATATTGTACTTTTGGAAATTTTAAATGATCTTAGGACACTGCTAACTAAAATGACTGCTCCCTAGTGCTCCAAAAATTAACCTAAATTTGTCTAAAGTACACTATTCTTGGCAGCTATTAAAATATGAAAAATGAATTTTGCCAAACTAGATAATACCTGCTACTAAAAGTGCAATGACTGAATTACCAAATACATAAAATGTAAAAAAAGTTATTGGTTTTTTTTTTTTACAATTTACCTCTGAAGTTCGAGAAGTGAAAATGAGCAAGTAGAGCTAGCACTTTTATGAAAGGTGCACATCTGGAATAAGGCCAAGCTAAAGGGAATTAAAGGTTCTTTGAACAATACCTAAGATATACAAAGTCTCTTTTAAATAACCAGTATAACTAGTGAGGAAACCCGGGGAAACTCTTTTTCTTTAAAATTTTAACCCTATGCTAAATATGAAACTGTAGAGCGCCACCTTTTTATTTGATATTTTTTTTATTTCAAGCAAAATTTTTAGCAAGATTTTTTATAGAATGTTCACATAATGGGAAGGGTTTTTTTCTCTCTCCCTCCCAATAAAACAACAATTATATATTTTTTCAGTATGAATGAGTTTGTTGTTTTCTTCTGACAGGAGATAATAATAGTAATAATAATAATAATAATAATAATAAATAATAATAATAATAATAATAATAATAATAATAATAATAATAATAATAATTCTTACTGATCAAGTACAATAATGACAAAAAGGATAGGTATAACATACCTTTTAAATAAGAAACAAAGATTCATAAAATAGCAATTTATAACTAGTGATTGATTTGTTTTCCCCCCCATTTTTTTTACAGAATACTCATTATTTAAGCTTTGTTATTATATGGAATAAAATGATTTTCAATTAAATTTCTTTAATCTATGAATAATGGAATTGTTTATTTTTTCTATCATTTTATATTATTGTTATTATTATTATTATTATTATTATTATTATTATTATTATTATTATTATTATTATTATTATTATTATTATTATTATTATTATTATTATTATCATTATTATTAATTAAATGATTTGATAGTAACCAGATTCAAATATATGGTACTGTATAAACCTGGTAATAATATCAGTAAAACAAAAATTTAATTATTTAAAATTGAAAGATAAGTTTCAGTGGTTATATATTAAGTGAATAAGATTAATGTGTGTATACCTTAAGTGTTTGTTGATAACAGTTATTGGTTGTATCATTTAATGGCAATTTCAAAAAATCTATGCATAGTTTTTTTCCAAACTTTTATGATTAGGTATGCATCTTTCTGTTTCAAGCTGCTCTAACAAATTCATGAGTACTCTAAAATTTCTACTTGAATCAGACAGTTTACGTTAAGGAAATTTTTATCAATATTTTCCATGATTGTATGGTACTGGGGCCTGAAAAGAGTGCTGATGAATAAAGTTGCAAATTTAGATCCATATAAAAGTTTCACTTGTGAAGTACTTATGAAATAGATATGGAATAAATTATGAGTCCATAAGTTTTTCAAACAATGCTGTTCCATAAGGATTCCTGAAGCATTCCATATGGAATCCATGAGAAATTTCGGCATGGGTATCTCATCCTGACGCTCATATGGACAAAGGATGCTCATCATATTGACGAGAGGGTTTTATGAAAAAGCTTATCATGTCTAATGAATGGAAATGGTTTCCCTGACACATCCAATATGGCTGTTATAGTGCCTGTCATTCAAATAATTTTATCAATACTGCTGATTGGACTCCCATATCAACATCAGATATATTAATTTCACAGAAAGAACTTCTTACATTGTCTAGTTACAATGTAAATTCTTAAAAGCTTAACTAAAAACTTAGTCAATTATTTTTCTTTGAATGTTGCATTAGTTCAGTTATTAATCAAAAATTTAAATCGCTGTCTTGAGAAATTAGTGAGTGCAAACATAATGATGCACTTTTTTCCATCTGTACATGAGTGTGATTCTTGCTATAAAATATTTATTTATTTGTGTTCATACTCAAGGAGGCAACTCCAGCCTGACTGATATACAAGTTTAGGAGTATTGCTTCACAGCCTGTCAACTTCATTTACATTATAGGACTCAAGGTACTAATTCAGTTCCAACAGTAAACCTATGTAAACACCATGATATTAAAAATACAATAACTTTAAATTTCTGAGTGCTCATGATCAAACCTATATTTATTAGTATAGATGAAACCTGGATGTCAGCTTCTGTGTAGAGGAAAGGATATGAGCCATGGCATTTTCTGGACCTGCATGTGTTTGAAACATTTGCTTTCAATTCCACACCAAAGAGTCCAGTGCTAATTTCAGTAATGAGTGTTCGAAGCTCAAGACTGTTAAAGAATTGAAATTCCATTAAGAAAACAATGTTTCTATTTCTTTTTCAGTTAGAACTATGATAAGCACTACAAAGATTCTTTTTCCACACAAACAAACTTTCATTATCAACCAATCCTAGCCACCCAAACCCATATACTCTATTTTATGTTCACCCATTTCCAGGCCGGTTCCCATTTTTCCATATAATTAGTACCATTAGTAGCAGTTGAAATACTTTGATTGACATCTTGAAAACCTAGCTTCCATTAAATTCCATTATGTGACTATTTTTGTTGGACAAAGGATATTACAGGTCTCATGTATCAACAAAAGTTGATAGTACATCCATTCTCCCACCAACTGTAATAGTGCCAACCAAAATTTGTCTCCCTTGTTATGTTTTGCCTCATTTAATTTTATTATGTTGTGCTTTATATTTATAGATCCCATTGCATGGATGTTATAAAGAGATGAGTGTGTCCACATTCTTCAGAATTAGTATTATTCTGAGGAAAAATTGAGGATTTAATCAAAGTTGAAGATTTACTCAACATGAGTATTTCAAAAATGAAAGGACCCTTTGTGTACAATTTTAAAACTTAAAAATTATTTTAAAACCCTTGTATTGTACTTAATTTACAAATACAATCCAATATTGTCAGAAATATCACAACTAAAAGCAAGAAAGTGACAGAAATCAACTTGTGGAGGCAGTTTCATTCCAACAAAATTGAGAGTACCATAAGGGGAGAATTTTGGTATACACTGGAAGATCATCATGTTCATATACTATGAGTGACATGATAGTTGGAGAGAGAGAGGAAAGAAAGTGAATGAGTTAGTTATATTAATGGATTGTTAGAATATGGTCAAAAGAGGTTATCTGATGATGATGGACAAATTTTACAGCGGTAGAGAAAGAAATGTTTTGATACATTTTCCTTTTTATTTTGAGTTTGCATCACTGGTCCATTTTTATTTTGCTGTTTAGCTTAAACTACACTAGATCAGGATAAGCATTAGATGTATTAAACAATCATGTTCGACTAAAATTTGTCCAGTTGATTTTAAAGATGTTTCATCTGACCTTGCTTAATCCACATAAATAAAATGGAGAAACTAATCAAATTTTCTTGATATATTGTGTTGAGTATTTTCAAGCTGTATTTATTAAATTTATCTGCAACAAGACATTAGGCACAAAGTCAGATATATTTGCTAGTAGATATGCTGGAACAGTGTGTTTCCTGTACACCCACTTCATGTAGGGTATGAGTTGTCTTTGAATTTAAGTGAGTTATCAATTGTTGCAAGACTTACGATTTATATATATATATAGTCTAAGTCCTTTACATAACAAAAAGCCAAATACTGAGATCAAATGCTCTGGCATTTCAACCAGAGACTTATAAATACCATATAATGCAAATCAGTAATGGATTTAAGCCATCAGAAAAGCATTACTATATAATGCAAAACATTATTGATTTCCCACAAGAAGCTTGTCATTATTATATAATGCAAAACATTAATTTATTCCAACATTAGCAGTCAAATATTGCCATATAATGCAAAACATTGATGTATTCTCATGAGCAATCTAACATTACCATATAATGCAAAACATTACCATATAATGCAAAACATCCATGTATTCTCACAAGCAGTTGAACATTACCATATAATGCAAAATGTTTATATATTCCCACAAGCAGTCTAACATTACCATATAATGCAAAATGGTAATGTATTCCCACAAGCAGTCTAACATTACCATAGAATGGAAAATGTTAATGTATTCCCACAAGAAGTCTAACATAACCATAGAATGGAAAACGTTAATGTATTCCCACAAGCAGTCTAGCATTACCATATAATGCAAAACATTGATGTATTCCTATGAGCAGTCTAAAATTACAATATAAGGAAGATGCATTTTGTATTTGACACATTTTGCATCATGACCCAGTCTGGGGGTTTGTCGGAGTACTTACTGATGGTAAGAGTCAATGAAGAGGGAAAATTAGAATATCCATTAAAAATATGTGGATTTATGATGGTGAGCCATTGCCTTTCATATGTTATTTTAATAATTGTCATTGCCTGTCATCTGTTATTTTAATGAATGTCATTGCTTGTCGCCTGTGTTTTTAATGAATTCCACTGCCTGTCCTTCATGATTTTAATGAATATCATGTGTGATATTAATAAATGCCATTGCCTGCCTTTTGTGTTTTTAATGAATGCCACTGCCTGTGCTCTGATTCTAATGAATGCCTTTGCCTGTCTTCTGTGATTTTAATGAAAGCCATTGCCTTTTCTCTGTGATTCTAATGAATTTCATTGCCTTTTATCTGTGATTCTGATGAAAGCCATTGCTTGTCCTCTGTGATTTTAATGAATACCATTGCCTGTCCTCAGTGATTTTGATGAATGCCATTTCTTATCCACTGTGATTCTAATGAATTCCATTGCCTTTTATATGTAATTCTAATGAATGCCAATGCCTGTCCTCTGTGATTTTAATGAATGTCATTGCCTGTCCTATGTGATTTTAATGAATGTCATTGCCTGTCCTCTGTGATTCTAGTGAATACCATTGCTTATCCTATGTGATTCTAATGAATGCCATTGCCTGTCCTCTGTGTTTTTAATAAATGACATAGCCTGTCCTCTGTTTTTTTAATGAATGCCATTGCCTGTCCTCTGTGTTTTTAATAAATGCCATTGCCTGTCCTCTGTGTTTTTAATAAATGCCATTGCCTGTCCTCTGTGTTTTTAATAAATGCCATTGCCTGTCCTCTGTGTTTTTAATGAATGCCATTGCCTGTCCTCTGTGTTTTTAATGAATGCCATTGCCTGTCCTCTGTGTTTTTAATGAATGTCAATTTTTTTGCCTGTCCTCTGTGATTCTAATGAATACCATTGCTTATCCTATGTGATTCTAATGAATGCCATTGCCTGTCCTCTGTGTTTTTAATGAATGCCATTGCCTGTCCTCTGTGCTTTTAATGAATGCTTATGACCTTTCTTATAAATGTTTAGACTGATGATTTTTGCCAAAAAGCCCATTGGTTTGAAACAAAGATTACTGCTTGTTGCAACTTTTAGTTTTTCAGTTGTAGAAACCACAAAACCATGAAAGAATAATACCCAGATGAACAACAGTGAATATACAGTGTGTTATTGTGACTCTTGCATAATTTGCTGTGGACAAGTTTGTAGTTTAATGATTGCATCTACATTAAAACAAATTACATAGTGTGTGTGTATATATATATATATATATATATATATATATATATATATATATATATATATATATATATATATATATATATATATATATATATATATAGTCTCTTAAAGAGCCAACGACAATATGTATAATATGTATAAGTTTTGCTGAGAAGGGAGTTAACTTGCGGTTTGGGAGAGGTTTTTTATGTGGATAAAATGAAAGGTCTGGAAAATCAGATGCTGGCTGGAATGCATTGTATATTTGTTATTCTCTTTTTTACTAATTTATTAATTGGATGGATTTCTTTAATGTTTTGTGAGATTTTGATGTATCTTATCTGTTTTATCCTAGTGCACGAAGCTTGGAAATGGGATGTGGTCAGTCCAGCCAAGCAATAGAAAAAGAGGGCAAAACAAACAACAATAGGGTCCTGTCATGTGCTTCCACAGAGCAGATATCAAATCTGGTACAAGTAACCAATGAAACAAAGGAGACTGGTAAAACAGCCAATCAGGTTAGAGATAGTGAGAAATTAACCTATCAGCCGCAAGGTACTCAGGAATCACCTAATCATATTGAATACACAACCAAGAAATCTAGCAACCAGACAGCAGAAGGGAAAAAAGAAAAAGAAAGTAGTTCACAGAGTCCACAGAATAATATAAGTAAGATGGAGACAGTCCCATTGAAAAAAATGGTGGAAGTCAATCGCTGGCAGGACGTCAACATAGCAAACCTTTTGGAAGGTCTCTCATTGAAGGACAAGACTACTGTGTGGCCAGATTATGTAGACAGGATTAGAGTCAGATCTGATCCAAAAGTTGTCTCAGAGACACAGGTATCCTTATTTACAATGTTTTTGTTTGAAAGGGGCATGCATTTTTACTCTTTTCCATCCATCCATTTGTAACACCTTGGTTAAGTTTTGCAATTAGACTAGTTTCTCATGACAATGAAGGAGTCACATGGCATTAATTTGTTTTATGTTTTCTAGTTTTACTTTTGACTTAGTTAATAAAGTTCAATATTTATTTTATAGAAGTGTCAGAATGGGTTATTGTTGACTTTAAATTAGCAGAAATGCATTTTTCAATGTGCATGAAGTATATAACTAAATGCAGTTCAGGTGTCTTGGATGTACTTTTTAATATGGTGTACACCAAGCCATGATGCAGGTTTTCTATGATAATTGAAAATTAATGTTTTAAGTCTCATTTTTCCAAAATGTTTGCTTAAATGTACAGAACATATATCAATGCACTGTGACATCTAAATTTGCCAATACAATGATACATTTATTGCTAATATTAATGATGAAAATCAGGAGCAGTGATATTTACAAAGTATGTAAAATGAATGCAATTCTCAAACCATTCAACAACTATGATCATACAGTATATGTGGAACATCATTTGCATAAAAAATAGGAAACATATCTGGTGAGCTAGGCATGGTGAGTCTTGTCTCCTTGTATGCTCATCTTAGGTGAAGATACAATATGCAGTTAAACTTGTGAATTGATTCCTGAATGTTGTCCACTATAAGCAGGGTCTCATTGTATAGTGATAGGGCAAGTTTTATTGTAATTCCTGAGAAAGAATCATGTAAACTAAGTAGATTTTTCCTGTATTTATTTTAGCTTTGTTTATTTGTCTGTTAATACTATTTTCATAAATAACTGGTATTCCTTTAATTCAGAGAAAGACCTGGAAGACTGTTCGTCTGTTTGTGAGCAGCACCTTTAAAGACATGTCTAGTGAGAGAGATCATCTTGTTAAAATTGTATTCCCTCAGCTACGTCAGTGGTGTGAGGAGAGAAAACTAAGACTAGTTGAGTGTGACCTTCGCTGGGGTGTTCCAAAGGATGCTGACACAAGGGAAATATTACTGGCCTGTTTGTCTGAAATTGACAGGTAAATTTGGTGTTCTCACACTGGCAGAATAAACCTGTTTCATGAACTTAACTGATGCATCAGTTTGGATAGTTTAAATCTGTTTAGAGTTGACAGAACCTGGGTTTGAGCCCTAGTCCAACTGTGCAGATCTTCATCCCCGTGACACTTAATGGCAGTGGCTGGATCACATAAACAAAATATCTGGCATACATACTCAAAAAGTGTTTGACTTTCAGAGCTTAAGTTAGATTTAAAGGTGTGTGTCATGATGAATGTATAAAGCCATTTAGAAATACGTCTCCAAAACATAATGGCTTGAAGAATTTGTTGCAGGTACTTGTCAGGTGATGGAATTTGGATAGGTGAAGATATAAATGCCCCCTGTGATTAAAAGAAAGTTGAGATAGACATGTCAAATTGTGACCTAAAAAAAAAAACAATGTAAGGAAATTATGCATATGTTGTTTGTAAATGTTTGTAAGATAGATAATGTGAAATTATACAATTGTACAAAAGTGGAATCAGAATTTGAAAAGAAGAAAATACATAATTATTATACAGACATTTATATTCTCTTCTATAGGGCATTTTATTGGTTATGAGTTGTCAGACTAGTTAGTATACTGTATAATTATTACCGTTTCATTGTTTAATTTGTTTTTTACACCTATTTATATGCTTTTCTTATTCTTTTGCAATTTACTTGGGGTACACATCTGCAGAATTCAGGTGCCACAAATGTACTTTAAGAAAAATGGGTACTTATATAAGGAATGACAAATCTGCAAAATCAAGTTACAGCTTCAAAAAATATTTGACATTACCATCCCAAGTGTAGCATGAGTGAAAGTTAGTTTACAGCACTTTTCTCAAGTTGATTCTTTTCTTTGAAAACCAGGTGTCGGGAGGAAAACACCTACCCCTATTTTCTGAACATCCTGTCTGAGAGATATGGATGGGTTCCAGAATATTTAGAGGTTTCAGATGATATCAAGGCCAGGTAAGATAACACTTTAGAGGTTCTGTTTGATATTAAGGACAGGTAAGACAAAACTTTAGAGGTTCTGTTTGATATCAAGGCCAGGTAAGACAACACTTTAGAGGGTCTGTTTAATATTAAGGCCAGGTAAGACAACACTTTAGAGGTTATGTTTGATCTTAAGGACAGGTAAGAAACACTTTAGAGGTTCTGTTTGATATTAAGGCCAGGTAGGACTGTACTGTCATATTTATTAATGTATAACATGTATCACAACCTGACTCGTGTATCTCATGAATACAAAGGAGCTCACACTTGTTGAGTGTATCAACTTCCATGCTGTGAGATTTTTATATGAACTCAGTTATTAGCCTTAAGATGATGTAACACTAAAGACTTTTTAAAGACTGGATTGTGTAACAAATTTTGACCTATTATTTGAAGTGTTTTTATTCTGAGTACCAGTTTGTCTTTTATTTTGCATACCTTTTGAAGAATTGAATGTCTTTTATATTTTAGGATTACATGTTTACATTGATTAGGAAGGTTTTAATGTCCTAAAGGTTTTGCATTTTTTACCTCAGTTCTTTATATTTTTATAATTAAACTATAAATTCACAATTGCAACATGCATTAAATCCCATAAATGCATACATACATACATACATACATACATACATACATACATACATACATACATACATACATACATACATACATACATACATACATACATACATACATACATACATACATACATACATACATACATACATACATACATACATACATACATACATACATACATACATACATACATACATACATACATACATACATACATACATACATACATACATACATACATACATACATAGTGGTTATACCAGTTAACTTCTCAACAAAATGATGGCAGTTATGGTGGGTGTGGGGGATAATAACATGTTAAATATTTCATAACTACTGTATGTATAGAAAAAAATGATTTTTTTTATTAAATATAGTTAGTAAAGGACAATTCAAGAAAGAGTTTTATGCTTTTAAAATATATTGTTTCTTCACTCAATCTGTTTTATATTTTAACATTTGATTTTCTGAGCTCTGAATGGACCTGCCTCGCTAATAATATATATCATGTACAATAATAGTTTGTCATGCTTCCTGTATGTATCATATTGTAGTCAAAAGGGACTCTCTGAATTCATCATATAATGGAATAATCCCATGGGCTTCCTGGATTCATCATATAATGGAATAATCTCATGGGCTTCCTGGATTCATCATATAATGGAATAATCTCATGGTCTTCCTGGATTCATCATATAATGGAATAATCTCATGGTCTTCCTGGATTCATCATATAATGGAATAATCTCATGGGCTTCCTGGATTCATCATATAATGGAATAATCTCATGGTCTTCCTGGATTCATCATATAATGGAATAATCTCATGGTCTTCCTGGATTCATCATATAATGGAATAATTTCATGGGCTTCCTGGATTCATCATATAATGGAATAATCTCATGGGCTTCCTGGATTTATCATGTAATGGAATAATCTCATGGTCTTCCTGGATTCACCATATAATGGAATAATCTCATGGGCTTCCTGGATTCATCATATAATGGAATAATCTCATGGGCTTCCTGGATTCATCATATAATGGAATAATCTCATGGTCTTCCTGGATTCATCATATAATGGAATAATCTCATGGTCTTCCTGGATTCATCATATAATGGAATAATCTCATGGTCTTCCTGGATTCATCATATAATGGAATAATATCATGGTCTTCCTGGATTCATAATATAATGGAATAATCTCATGGGCTTCCTGGATTCATCATATAATGGAATAATCTCATGGGCTTCCTGGATTCATCATAAAATGGAGTAGTTTTTCAGTCTGCCTGAATGCAATAGCCCACACACAGCATCATTCTGGTAACCCCTAGACTATAAGCACAAAATCTGTAGGATCCATTGCCTTCAGATTCAAATGGCTGTTAATTTGCATACAGATATTTGTCTTCATCTTTATTTTGCCATTGACAGACAGGCTGTATAGCCATTAAACTCATCTCTTTATAAATCAAATGTATATATTTATTAACAACATATTTTCCCTGTCTCTCTTTGACAAAATATTTTCAATGGACTGTATAGAATTATCAATTATTGTGCCATGATATCATTTTATTTTTCTGAACATTTTTGTTTCAGATATAAGTGGATTCCTGGTCTGTCTGCTACTTCCTGGGAGATTTTTGTTGGTGCATATTGGGACAGGAACCCACATGTAAGTCAGATTTTTAAGGAGAAATTGGCAGAAGGTTATGAGGTGACCGTAATGAAATATTACTACCTTGAAAATATATGTTATTTGTAGATTATCATATAAATTAATATTATATAAGAATGCTTTAAATTTCTGATTGATGGCAGACATGTGTCCAGAGCACATTGCATTTCATTGACTGATTATCTGATTAATATATTAGTTGACTGACTGATTATCTGGTTAAAGTTAATTGACTGATTTTCTGAATAATATATTAGTTGACTGACTGATTATCTGGTTAAAGTTAATTGATTGATTTTCTGGTTAATATATTAGTTGACTGACTGATTATCTGGTTAAAGTTAATTGACTGATTATGTGGTTAATATATTAGTTGATTGATTGGTTATCTGGCTAATATACTTGTTGATTTACTGATTATGTGGATAATACATTTGTTGATTTACTGATTATGTGGTTAATATGCATGTTGATTTACTGATTATGTGATTAATATACTAGTTGATTTACCAATTATGTGGATAATACATTAGTTGATTTATTGATTATGTGGTTAAGATACATGTTGATTTACTGATTATGTGGTTAATATACTAGTTGATTTACTGATTATGTGGTCAATATATTAAATTGATTCATACTGTTCCATTGGAATACCTTCTTACTCAAGATTATAAAGGACAAGGTTTGATAAGGGTCAATTTTTGCCCCCAGTCTGTTTCCTAAGACACTCATATATATAAAAAGGTTCCTCTCTCTTCCAAAAATATGTATTTAATTCCTATCCAGGATATCTTTTAATAAAGAAAATTGACTATTAAAAAGCCACAGGTTTTCTCCACTGTAATTGTGGAACCTATTTTCATGAATTTTAGACAGTATGGCTAACATGACCCTGTGAAGCTGACTGCCAAAAACAGATTTCTTCATCTTTGAACATAGTATACCTAACAGTACAGAAAAATGAAGTTTTATTTTGCAACATTGTCTAAGTGATATATATTTGCATTACATACAGGGGCCCTGAGTGGCTGAGTGGTCTAAAGCGATGTCCGTTACGGATCACTGCCATCTCACCTCTGTCTGTGTGAGTTCGAGTCTAGGATTCCACGAATGTGGATATGTGAGAAAGCTTGCCAGTAGCTTCTCGTGGGTCGGTGGTTCTTTCCATGGATTTTCCGGTTTCTTCCTCCACCATTAATACTGGCCGTCATGAATAGCCTATCGTGTGCTGAAAAATGGCGTTAAGCCCAACAACAACAACAGCATTACATACAGTTAATTATATGTGACACCTATGTTTTTATTTTAAAAAGTATGTTTATGTTTATCCCTGACACTGACATGTATTTTCTTTACCATACAAATGGCACACATAAGCCATGCAGATCTTTTGTGCAGTAGGAATAGTTGTATGTTGTTATAGGGTATAACTAAGAATCGAAATCAAACAACTCCATTGGAACAGTAAAAGCATATAAGGCATAATGACCTAAAATTAATGTACACAAGTCTTATGTGACAATTGCCCATGCCAGTTAAGGTTTGTATAGCCATATATTTTGGTAGTTGAGTGCAGACCTTTATCAAAAATGACAAATTTTTTTTGATAGGTCAATAATAACAAAGAAAATAGGACAGAGTAACTATTTCTCTATCACTCTGTCCTTTGTCTTTCATTATTGTGATGAATAGCCTCTTTGTCTCTACCAAATCGATCATTTTAATCCAAGGATACAAACAAATGTCATCCTCTTCAAAGATTCTTTGTATTATAATAAATGGAAATAAATTTTATATTGCTTTTTGTACACGGTGTCCAGGGAAGGCAGTTTTTAAAAAATATATCCCAGTGTACATTGATTTCACATAATTTATATTAAAATGGTACAAAAATTCAAAATTATCCAGATAAATGTGCCTTCTCTGGGTCCCATGTATATTTTAATGGAACAGCCATTACAGAAAAATTTTAATATTGTCACTATTGCCCCATGAATAATTTAGAATGAATTATAAATAAAATTTATTTTTTAATGGTGTTCCATTTTTTATAGGCTCTTTTTATGTTCAGGAAGCCAGACTTTCTCTATAAATGTGGAGATAATGTTTTGAAAGTCTACACAGAGAAGGAAGCTGATAAGAAACGCTCTTTGGAAATTCTTAAAGGTTTGTATGTGCAGTGAAAGCTATATTGAAAGATGCCTCTAGACGCTGTGCAGGTACAGATACTCAGCTCTTCAAAAATTTTTGTGTGTATTTGATTTTTTAAATTTTATGTTGGGTGAGTGAATGAGTGAGTGATTATGATTTTTAATGTAGTTTTAACAATGTTTCAGTCATGTTGCTACGATGTCTGCAGTGTGGCAGTTTATAGTGATGTCTAGCACTGTG
Organism: Potamilus streckersoni; assembly: GCA_016746295.1. Lineage (NCBI taxonomy): Eukaryota > Metazoa > Mollusca > Bivalvia > Unionida > Unionidae > Potamilus > Potamilus streckersoni. Next base: position 2,646,965 of record JAEAOA010000895.1, on the reverse strand, counting down.
GCATCATGCCGTAGACATATAGCATGATGTCCCACCAAGTCATATTATCCTGACACCAGGCCGACCAGTGCTAATACTAGCCTCTTAATGCTGGGCATCAAGCGAGGCAGCTGTTAGTACCATTCTTGTAAGTCTTTGGTATGACTTGACTGGGGATCGAACCCATGACCTCCTGCATCAGAAGCAGATGCTCTAACCACTAGGTCACCGGAGTGGTTAATTTTATTTTGGATGTCCATAACTGATTAGCTGGTCATTTTGTGCATCTAAAATGTGAGTTAATTATATACATCACAGCATTATTTGCTGGAATGATTATAAAAAATTTGTCAGCATGCCTAGTATTGATATTCCAAGTATCTGCACAAAATTTGTGTTTGGTAAAACATACATTTATAAGCCATCTATACATGCAATTTAAGGACACCAATGTAGTCAATGACCTAGGCAATAAGTACCAAATGATATCTCACAACAGCATACCAGATACCCTCAACATAAGACAAATTTTAGTAGTCACTGTCACATTATTTTTTTTCAGCATGTCTTAAAGAGGTCTTCAAAGAAACACCTATGGTCACTTACTGATGACTAGAGAACTCAATTTCCAGTATGAAGATAACAGACAGACATACAGTTAGCATAACTTTATATGCAGTTCCCATCAATTGCAAAATAAGAAGAGTACTTTCAAACAGACTACCTATTAGTTGTCTAAGTTTTATTTAGCAAGATTTTTTACCAATTTTATATCACATTTGAAATAAACTACCTTTCTATCTTCAAAACAGAAGAAATAATCCAATTTCCTCATGCAAAGAAAATTTCATCTGCAAGAACTGGCATGGGAGTGAGGATAAATATTTTTAAAAATCTATCTCATTGTAATTCCTACAGGTGCAAAAACCTGCTGCAGTCGCAGACACTTGTTTTTGTTTGTAAAGAAGGAAATCTATTGACAACAAACAGACTCATTATAAGCCAATTATCATGCCATGGAGAAATTTGACTCTGCTGTATGCAACTTACTAAAAATAAAAAGTTATTTACACCAAGTTGAAGCTACCCCCTGCATCTAGGTTGATACAACTACCCCCTGCATCTATGTTGATACAACTACCCCCTGCATCTAAGTTGATACAACTAGCCCCTGCATCTAGGTTGATACAACTATCCCCTGCATCTAGGTTGATACAACTACCCCCTGCATCTAGCTTGATACAACTACCCCCTGCATCTAGGTTAATACAACTACCCCCTGCATCTAGCTTGATACAACTACCCCCTGCATCTAGCTTGATACAACTACCCCCTGCATCTAGCTTGATACAACTACCCCCTGCATCTAGGTTGATACAACTACCCCCTGCATCTAGCTTGATACAACTACCCCCTGCATCTAGCTTGATACAACTACCCCATGCATCTAGGTTAATACAACTACCCCCTGCATCTAGCTTGATACAACTACCCCCTGCATGTAGGTTGTTACAACTACCCCCTGCATCTAGCTTGATACAACTACCCCCTGCATCTAGCTTGATACAACTACCCCCTGCATCTAGGTTGATACAACTACCACCTGCATCTAGCTTGATACAACTTCCCCCTGCATCTAGCTTGATACAACTACCCCCTGCATCTAGGTTGATACAATGTTTCAAGCTACTGCTTGTTTACCAGGCTAAAAATAACTGAACTGATTTTTCTGGAAAAATGTCAGTTCCAGTAAATAAAGTTATCATTACAATAATATGTTTGGAATAAAATCAAAAAAGAAATTTAAAACTAACACATAAGTGATTAAATTTCATATATTTAACAGTATATATACTGAAAACTGTTTTTTGTCTTGGCATGGGAACTATACAAAAATGATTTATTCTGGCAGTTATTACAAAATAAACATATGCAGAAACATGTATACAGCTTAAACATTTTAACATATACATGCACTTTAAATTGCCTTGAGGCTAGCATACATTTTTCTTAATTCTATTACAATATATCTATAAGACAGATGGACAGCAAAAGAAAAAAATCCTCATATTGTTAGCTGCTTATTTTTTGCAATTGCATAATGTATTAAATTGTAACATTTAGGTTGTATGGCTTTTATTTTGTCAACCTTTCTAACAGAGATAATGTAGTCTCACAGGTTGAACACATTCTTATCTATCAAACCAAGTAACCCCTTTGTTTAGCTCATTAGACTCAGATAATAGTTATATTAATACATGGGAGAATCATTTCTGTTTATCAACTCCATTAAAAACTAGCCTAAAACAAAAGAGATTGGAATTTAATAAAATATGTTGCTGCTTTCATTTCTGTATTTTTTCCATTCTTCAACATTGATGTGGTAAGTTGGAGGTAGTGTACTTTTGAACTCTCAATATTTGTCATTTATAAAGGTGCACTATACAGAGCATTATATTTAACTTGTTTTAGTAGTTGAAATGGTTTGTATGTTTTCTTCTTCCTTTGCATGATTCATTTTCTCTTTTCTGGTTCTCCACAAATATATTGACTAATTGTTTATATGAGAAACTATTTATGATGAGCTGATATTATTGTGAAGCATCATAGCTGTTGTCAATAATGTTATACAGTTTTATTTTTTGTATATATTTCCCAAACACTTTGATATGTTCTATTATACTCAGCATGAATAATTATAAAGACAATACATTGTGTTATCCCTTGCCAGTTTTTTAATTGTTAGAATGGATTTCATGTTATAAAGCTGTGGCAGTTCATTATGTGACATGCTTAGTCTTCTGACCTTGGGTCTGTCCCTTGTTTTAAAGCAATGCTTGTGTCCTGGGCTTCTTTTATGGATTGGTCTTCTTATTAACATATCTGTGAAGGATGTTCAAGGGACCTGAACACTTTGTTCTTTTTTGTCCAGTAACCCATTTGTACAGGTTGAATATACATGTCAAATTAAGAACAATGGATTATATTTTCCTTTGTGAACAGATGCCACCTTTAATGAATAATCTTCTTCATGGGAATCAATATTTTGGTAAAGGTTGTGGATGTTCAAACTGTTTTAAGTGCCAGACAAGGCATTTTAAACCCATGGTGTTATGTTCCTGGTTTCAGGCAAGTTGCGTGAGAAATTTCCAAGGCAAGTGATGGAGTACAGCTGCTCTGTGGAGAAGGAGGAGGAGGACAAGGTGATATTGACTGATCTTGAAGATATGGGGAATAATGTACTTCGTCACTTTAAATCCATGTTAGAATACCAGTATCCGGCTGATAACATTGGTTCCGAGCTGACTCTTGCTGAAAGCCTACGATTAGAGCATGAGACTTTTATGATACAGAGATCTCAGGTATGCTTATTAAAATTAAGTAATTTCTAATAATAGCTAATTACATAATAGCAAAGGTGGCTGATCCTTAATTTGATCAAAGCCTTTTATTTGTAGGTGATAAAGATTCAGTTTACTTCAACCTATTTCACAGTCTTGCATATGTGCTCAGATTTTGAACATATAATTTCTGATTTACATAAATTTAAAATTTTTTTTACTGTTTTATTATTTTTCATGCAAGATAATAGTCACCAAAAGTAAACAATACTCCTTACATATTTCTGTTTTTATTTTAATTTTAAAAGTTGGCACTTTTCCATTTCAACTTATTAAAATTTAATTCATAATTATAATAGGTTCTTCCAAATTAATGTTTTAAAATAAAATAGAAAGAAAAAGTGAGAAAACTCTATCAACTGACCTATTCCAAATCATTATTTAAGTGAACCAGTTATATGGCTTTTTGTCAGATAATTTGTTTCTTCTAGTATGGTCTGCTTTCATATCAAAATATGGCACCACTAGAAAAAGCCTGAAATTCATGAGAATTGAGTGTATCATGCACAGCACAATATATCATTATGATATACAACGATGCTGAAATATATTCACATTTTATAAAGGATATTCAGCAACAGTAACAAAAACTTCTTTCATTTGTAAGCCACTGCAAATTTTTCATGTTGCTTTAACCACAAAACAAGAAGCAGTGATACCAACATGTTTGTATAATTGACAATTAAAATGTTTACCGAAAATACAAAGTGAAAGCAGCAGTAAACAAGTTTCTAATCCAGTCACATTCCAAAGGTATTCTGAATGAAAACTGCAATGTTCTTATGCACTAACACCACAGAAGAACCATGGTTGTAAAATCCAAATATCCTTTAACTTAATTACAATAAAGCCAAAATATATTAAGTGCAAAATGTTTCATGGTAAATCCAAAATATCCATGAATGTTTCACAATAAATCTAAAGGGTATTAATATACCCATATCTTTCAGTAAATGTTACAGCACTGAAATTCCACCAAATGGTATCACATTAAATAAATAAACCAAGCCTCCCAGTACTCTTTCAAGACAAATATCAACTTTAAGAATGAATTATTCTGTCATTGATGTCACTTAGAAAAATACAAAATAGAAAAATACATTAAGCTAACAACATAATAACTCAAATATAGAGTTAACTTAAAAACTTTATATGAGCCATCTTAACTTCAAAATAACCCATTAACAAGTCAACACCTGCTGTTCCAGATCTAGGCAATCAGGAACTAGGTCAGTCTGACTTCATAGTATTAAGGTTCTCCCTGGATCATGTGATATTTATAACATTCATCAACCTCGAAATTTGTTAATTAAATAGTACATATTATACACTGTTCATCTTTAGAGCAAAACTGATTCATATGACATTAGCATTAAATAAAATGTGATTGACAAAAATGACTTAATGAAAGCATTATTTTGAACAAATAATATACATAATACAGATATACACAACACTTGTTATTGTATATCCTACATAAAAAGTCTGCCTGGTTACCCTCAGATAGAAGTTTTGCTCTCTTTGTGAAATAAAGTTTGTGTTGGGATCTTGAACCAAGGTGTCTCAAACTTTACAGTATCATTAGGGCATTGCTGTGCAAAATTACTGTCAATCAATCTAAAGTCTATTATTTTCCCATAAGAACAGTTTAAAAATTAACCAGAACAGTCCTTCTGCTAAGAAGACTTTAACTACATAATTGCTAGAACTGCTTAAAGAACTCACAAGTCCTTATTATTTTCTTCATAACAATGATTTCATTATCTAATGAAATACCAAAATATAAAAATACAACTGCATTGCCATCAATGTATAATTTATTCTGTGATGTAGTTGGTGATTGGAAATCTGCAAACAATGGAACCAAATTAAAAATGGTTTATCATGTTGTGCTTGATATGACTAACCATTTTGCTAATTTTAAATCCAATCATTTTGAGTTTGTAAAATGTATGAAGAATGACCTCAAGTGCTAAGTTTAAGATTTATTTTTGAGTTTTTTAGTCTACATTATTGTACAAAGACCATTTGGTCATTTGTGTAATTGTATTTAATTTATGACTGGTTATGAAATGGTAATTTGTCACTGTGTTATTTTAAAATTGAGTAGTCCGGACAACCGTTTTGATTCATTTGGGTTTTTATGGGATAGCAGCACAAGTAGGTAACTTCAAGCTGAAGCAATTAGAATAACACGGCTTGCCTTATGATGCAACTTGGTAGCCAAGCTGGACTGACTGAATTGTCAACTTGCTCAAGGATATGCCATTGAAGCCAATCTGGGCTGATTAAATAGTCAGCTTGTTCAAGGACACCACAGTAGCCAACATGGAATGATTGGATTGTCAGCTAGCCCAAGGATGCACCATGGCAGCCAAACTGGGTTAATTGGATTGTCAGCTAACCCAAGGATGCACCATGGCAGCCAAACTGGGTTAATTGAATTGTCAGCTAGCCCAAGGATGCACCATGGCAGCCAAACTGGGTTCATTGAATTGTCAGCTAGCCCAAGGATGCACCATGGCAGCCAAACTGGGTTCATTGAATTGAATCATCAGCTTGCCCAAGGATGTGTACCTTGGTAACCAGCCTGGGTTGATTGAAATATCAGCTTGCCCTAGGACACTTCAACCCAGGCTGAATAGATTGTCAACATGTATTGTTTGCATCTTTTATATTGTCTGTAAGTAAAATAATCTTTATTGCTAATCTACCTTTCTTGTTTACATAGACCTTATGCACAAAATGTACCTCAAACAATATTACTATTTAACTGTATATACAACTGGTATGCATTTATTGTCAATTTTTGTGCATCTCTGTGATCTTGATATATGTATTGCTTATTTAAAATGACACAATGAGCTTTCATATAGCATGCACTATGGTGTCCTGTCTGGTTAGTTTGATGTGTTCATTTGAAATGTCACAATGATCTTTCATAAGGCATACACTAGGGATTCTGGTCAGGCTAGTTGATATGTTCATTAAAAAAAATGTAATGATGTTTCATAAGGCACAAAATAGGGTCCCTGATCAGGTGAGTAAAGGGGAAAACATAAAATATTTACCTCTGAAAGCATCAGATTCAAACATTTGCCATTCTCAACAGTTTAAATAGCACATGACAATTAAAAATCAACATAAAAATTATTATGACACCCATTTTAATTTTAGTGTGTGTTTGACAGTGCTGAGTTTAGTAATATCCATGTAATTTGTATTCTTTAAATTGCCTATCATTCTCTAAATTTCTCACATTTCACCCTGTTTATACACAAGTGATTCATTATCCAAGAATATATATTGAAATATCAGAAGTATTTTTAAGGGTGAAGGATTTTATGTCCAATGCAACAATATAGGTGGATAGATGAACCCAAAATTTACCAGTAGACTGTTTTCATTTTGTTACAAATTTTAACATTGAAAATATTGCAGAAAATTTAATAAAATGGACTTCAAAAATTAAATCTCAGTTTATCTGCAGAACCATATCTCAAATATATTGAACCAGCTACATGCTGGGATGTGTATGGCAAGTGAAAGTAAATCCTAATTATTGGACCGTAGATTTCTCACCTATTTCATTACAGCATACTTTAGACCACTGTGAATCCATTGTTTTAATATTTATGCCTTTTAGATGCATTCATAGCTAGATATTCTATGAATGTAAATGAATCATCTCAGTACATCTGATTCATTTATTTGGCACCTGTGTAAATTTTGCAATACTAAAGAATATTGCCTTGTCCATTTTAATGGTGAGGAACTTATAGGTATGCACTTTTTTTATGACATGATCACTGCTCTTGTTCTTCAGTTTTAACCTTTTCATCACCATTAAAATCACTCTGATCTGTACTGCATATGTTGGTGGTATATTATATGCTTGCTTTTAAGTAGAGTCAAACTGAAGACTACAAAGATCCTGATGTCCTGTGCCATAATGTGCCTGCAGATTGTGGTCAGTGTTCTTATTTGTTCTACTGAGTACTCCAAACTGCATAGACCAAGATCTGCCAGTTCACTATGCAATGGCAGGTCTGGATCTGTGCAATTTGCAGTTGACCTCAACTTTTGTACAAGTACATATGGTATGCCATTTTTCAGCTTGTCATTATCTTGGGCATGGACAGTGGCATTTGTGCCTTATAGACACAATACAAAACATTTCTGTTTCATTTTAGAAATTAATAAATATTTGTGAGGTTTTTACGTCATTGCAAATGTGGACATGCAATTGCCAGTATTGATTTAATGACAAAGATGAACAAAATTTCTGAGAGAAAAAAATACAGTAATATACATTTACAGTCTTTCATTTCAGGTCTGTTAACAAATTTAGATTTACATTGAATAATAAAGAATTCATGCACAAATTTTCATTTTTGACCTTTTCTTTATTCTCTGATAGATACATGTGACAGTCAGACCAAATTACTTGTTTTATCTGACCTGATATTTGAATTGTGAGGAAGCTTTATTTTTTTTGCAAAATGTCAATATAATTTTTATCAGACATTACATATTAAGCTAATATATATTATGTTTTTGAATAATATTATGAAGAATATTTCATTGAACATAAGTATTTACTTCATAATCATTAACATAAGTATTTTAACTTTCTAATCATTTTAGACAGCAGACCTTTAATGCTATTAGACTTGCTCCTTTCTTTGTAAAACAGGTCTTGCTTGGACGTGAAAGTGATATTACAAAAATGATGCAGTATGTTTCAAACAGTGTAGAGAATTCGGTGCCACTTGTATTGGTAGGATTTCCTGGTGCCGGCAAATCAGCCCTTGCAGCTTATGCCATTAAACAGTTTCTGCAGGAGTCAAAATACAAGGTAAGGGAGATACATTTTCAGAACTATTCATTAAAACAGTACAAAAGCACACCATTTCTTAATCATGATTCATATTTAATTGTTTTTAATATTAGATTTAAAGATTCCAAAATATGCACTGGTGTGTAATATTAATCTAACGGTCCTAATGTGTAGCCAAGAACAAGGTTTTCCTGACTCTTGTATATAGTTTTAGCAATGTAGTTAGGCAAATCAAAATATTTTAAGATTTTTAATTTCATTGTTCGTAAGGATGGTCAAACCTTCTATAATGTTACATGCACTGAGTTATCACTTACATCTGATACTTATAGATATACATCTTTGTTGAACAATCACTTGTCCTTAGCCATTTTGCTCCCATCTGGACATTGTTCTGTAATACAGATTTGACTGCATTCAGCATATGCACAAAAATAACATTTCTTGAATTTTTGATAAATCAATGCTTTATTGCAGGTACTTTTTGTGGTTGTTAAATTTGACAGTTTCGTAAAAAAAATGGGATTATAATTTAGCTAGTTAACTTTAATGATTTATTTATCTAAAGAAAGGTGATAAACATTAACAGACCAAATATTGTTAACACACTGAGATACTAAATTGCTAAATTGTATCAACCATTAAATGTTCCTGCTATACAGACCATATGTGGGGAAATTTTTTCATGTTTAATATTTAATTTACAACATTTACAACATTCCTTTTCATTCTTTGGAGGAGTTTTAGTCCTTCAGTGTCCATTTTTGTAACTTTTATTTCTCAACATAAGTTCCTCCATTTAAGGCCTTTCCAAGCAAATTGTAGCAAATGGGGTTTTCTGCAATCAACTCATCTCCAATAGCTTTATTAATTTTAAATTCATTAAATGTGTAACATTGCAGAAAAGTCCAATTCTAAAGTTTGTTGCATTATGGTCGTTAATGTGAAATATGTTTTGACACATTTATTTTTTTGCCAAGTTTGCAACTATTTCATTGTTCAGTACACCAGGTTAAAATAATTTAATAGACATTAGAGGTTGTTTTCAGGTGTTTTACCATTTCATTGGAGCAACACCCAGATCGACAGACTTGTATAATATTCTTGCACGAGTCTTCATGGAGTTTATGCCTGTTAAAGAGAAAATGCCAGTAGATGCTGAGGAAATGAAGCGTTTCTCACAAACCATGTTCCAGAAAGTTACAGAATCCATTTTGGCAGAGGGTTACGAAAAATTCATCATTATTATTGATGCCCTGAACCAGATGGATGATGATGGTTTGTCTGCCTTAAATTTAGTTTTTATAGATAATATAATCTTTCTTTTATCGCTGTTAATGATTAACACATCATTGTATGGTATTCAGGTTGTATGGATGTGGTCAGGCCCATGTTACACTATCTTGTACAATGTTTATATAATGGACTGATTTATTACAGGTTTAATTAACTGTTTTTTAGTAAAAGGTGAAATCTGTTTGGTAGTTAAGAAATTGGCCAGCTGGAAAACAACAGTTTCTTCAGAATTTTTTCTTCTTTTTTAATTATCAGCTTCTAAATATTAAGTGTAATATAAGAAATTCCAGAATTACACCTGAACATCTCTGAATACCACTCCACTACACCCTACACTAGCATCAGTATAAATTTCATATACCACTGTAGCATGTGCTTCTTGCAAAACTGAGGAATCCAGACTATGATTTACTCAGTTATATGATTCTTATAAAAAATGTTGGCATAGTAAGAAGCATAAATAAAATTATTCATGCCAGTTTGCAGGTATAGGTGAGATGAAGATATCACTTTTACAAAAATCATTATTTTTGTTTTTGTTTTTATAGGCACTAACTTCAAGTTTTTACATAACAGCAGTTCCTTGGAAATTTCACATGTAGAATCATGAAATAGTATAGGTGGCATTCATCAAAAGTATTCCATGGAGATATCAAAATTTATGTAACAATCACCTAATTTTCATCTTGTGTTATTTCAGAATTTTGCATTTAATTATACCAAGTACATTTACATTTCTTAAAATTCTTAATTGATTTACTGTAAACATATGTCACATTATATTAGTAGAGAGCTGTGGTGGCTGAGTGGTTCACATGCCAGATTCACAGCTGAAATGGTACAGGTTCAAATCCTTCCATGGGACCAGCCTGGGTCAGCTGCCATGATGTGTTCTTTGGCAAGGGACTTAATTTACTCCCATTGCCCCAGCACTAAATAACCTACTTGTGTTGATGTGCTTTACAGTGTGGAACCAAACCAATAAACCATATTAGTAATTAATATAGACCATTCTTAATAAGATCCTCATTAATAGTCATGTCTTAAGATCCTCATTAATAGTCATGTCTTAAGATCCTCATTAATACTCATATTTTGAAAAATGTCTTGAAAAATGCTGTTAAGCTAGGTGTCTTGGAAAACAAGTCAAACAACAAAATAAAACATCATTACAACTCTAACTCACATTAATATGAATAAAAGAATAATAAACAATGTGCATAATGCTGAAGTAACTTGTATACAACTTATTAAAATCAGTTTTCATCATATAGTCACCTATGCTTATTTTTCCTCCTAAAATCATTTATCATGTATTCTTATCTCTCAATGTACTGTATTTGTATTATCTATTAATGACATGGGTATTATTTATATTTTTTTAATCATTTACTATGTGTTTCCTTAAATTTCCTTTGGATTTATACTGATGACATATGCTAATATGTTACTTTCAGTAATTTAAGTTTACTGCATTTGTATGGGACAATATGAATGATTTTTTTTTATACTGCATGATGTTAGGATTGAAGTGTTACTTAAAGAAAGAGTTCATATTTTCCCATACAAAAGTAGCAACCTTTTTATTATATACTTATTTTGCTTTTCTACTTAAATGCTTAAAACTGAATAATAAAATGAAGACACTACAAGGATAAAATTATTGAATTTCTGCTGGATTCTAGAGTAAATACATAACTATAGTTTATCCAATGCACAGTAATACATGGGAACATAGCACCACCAAGTGATCTTTGAACTTGGTAGCATATTGCATGCTCAGTCATTTGTTTAAAATAGAAATTGCATTTCATCTACCTAAATTTAAAATATACAGTCATAGTGTGAATTAATGCATCTTGAAATAACCTTTCCAGTGGTCTGGAATGGAGGGATTTTCATTTTCTGTTAATCAAACTAAATTCTGCCTTTCTATTTGCATTGGACTGGAGTTATTAGCTGAGTCAGTTCTATGTGATGCACATGTAGCTAGAGTTACTGTCCTTGGTGCAAGCTGTACATTTTTTCATGTTCTGTCATTGATAATATGGAATTAACAGGTGGGAAAAATATGAAATTATTTTAATTGAAATTCTAAAAAAGATTCAGGATTAAATATTGTTTGTTAGCAAATATCAGATGCATTTCATTTTTGAGTGCAGTATGCAGTAATTTGCTACATGGACAAATATCTTTGTGTTTACAAAAGAAAGTATTTCCCAACATATTATTTTTAGATACAATATGTGCAGCATGAAGCAGTTCAGTATGGAGAAATACTGCATTATTCTGACAATGTAAAGTTAATGGCAAAAAAAATGAGTGTATAATTATTATGCAAAGATGATGATAATTATGATGATGATGATAGTGTGGTTATTATTATTATTATTATTATTATTATTATTATTATTATTATTATTATTATTATTATTATTATTGTTGTTGTTGTTGTTATTATTATTATTATTATTATTATTATTATTATTATTAGTAGTAGTAGTAGTAGTAGTAGTAGTAGTAGTAGTAGTAGTAGTAGTAGTAGTAGTAGTAGTATTAGGTAATCACTTAAGATATTGACACCAATGTCAGCAAATACCCAGTATAAAAGGTATTATAAATAGAAGCACACATCAGTAAATACCATATTTTCAGATTTATAAGACAATACATTTTGACTAAAAAATCTTAGCTTCATCTTATGCTATGAATCGACATATATATATATATAGTTTATGCTATCTGTATCATTTTATTGTATGTCATGTTATTTTTCACATGGACAAAAACGTATACAATAATTATGAACAATAATGTGTAAAAAGTATTTCTCCACATTAAGTAGGAATTTAAACAATTACATGATTGTCAGTATTAAAACTTAATGTACATTAGATTCACTAGTAATATATGTTTCAGTTTGACTACATATATGTACATTTGATTCACTAGTAATAAATGTTTCAGTTTGACTACATATATGTACATTAGATTCACTAGTAATATATGTTTCAGTTTGACTACATATATGTACATTTGAATTGACAAGTTAGAAGATGAATTATCATGACAAAGACAGATGATCCATCACATTTTTCCTTTTGCACCTCACAATCAAATAAAAATTATGCAATATTGTGAGAGAGCAAAGGAGAAATGTACTGTTCACTTTCCTGATGACTGTGATCTTACTCATATACAAATGAAGTACTACATTCCAATATCAAATAATGCTACTTGGTAACAAAATCCTTTTTGTTTTAGTTAACACTGCCATTGTCTAAGAATAACATATAGTTGGAGTGGTATTTAAGATGCTAGGTAAATATGCTACCGATGTAGTCAGATTATCCATTGGCTAACACCTCTTTGAAGCCAAGATTCAGCAGACCGGATCAGATTAGTGAGGCTACCAGTAGGGAAATGAGACTACTCATAGGTCATTATAAATATGGTACCATATAATGAAAGGAAATGCTGATTACTCATGTAAATTTCTCAACCAGTAACTTCTTTTGAACTTGCTGATACAACTGTCAGTAATTTAAAGTATGAGCTAGATCAAAAACATTTGTTACCTTAAAGTACATGGAGAGTACATGCACCTTATAAAAGATCTTATTTGTCAGAATAGAGTTCATTGTACTTGCAAAGAAAATTAGACTGTGAGCATAAGAATGGTCATTCTTAATATTTAATCTAAATGGAGTCTATTGTTATATAACTATTATGAATATCAAAACTCTTAAGGAGTATGGTATATATTTTCATAGTTCATATTTACTATTTAATTTATTAATCTCTTTTTGACAAAAGCTTCAGCTAAGGGCGGCAGTAAATTACAAAAAAAAAACATGAAGAGCTGGAATCTCTCTCTCTCTCTCTCTCTCTCTCTCTCTCTCTCTCTCTCTCTCTCTCTCTCTCTCTCTCTCTCTCTCTCTCTCTCTCTCTCTCTCTCTCTCTCTCTCATATTGGCTGATAATATTTTTTTTTGATCATGAGATGCAAGAAGAAAATTTCCATGGAATACATAGTGCTTTGTTTGAAGATTTCTGATGGTAATCTGATAGTGCTCTATAAGATTGGGCATATGAGATGTATTTGAGGACTAACAAAGTTATTGGTGATTTTAGTGTGTAAGAATGGGGATAACAGTCTTGTTTGTTAAGATTAATTATGTTTTACTGTGTGAGGATAGAGAATTTAGTCTTGTGTTTCAGGATTATTGATATTATTGGAGTTATTGCTGATAAGAACATCTATTTTACTATCCTCACTGATTTATTGCAGATAAATATCAGTTTACAAAAGTAAGGCCACAATTACAATACCAAAATCCACATGCACAATACAGTTATACATTAATCTGATACAGTTTTAATTGGCTTTTTCATTGGCAGCTTAACTTATAGCCTTATGTATATTTTGAATAACTAATTTGTTTTTTAATTTAATTTTTGATAAATTCTTCTTTCATATAATTATAGTAAAATATATAAATTTTAGTCATTTGTTCATTACACAGTAGAATATTATCTCGATATTGTAGTTCATGGCACCATGAACCTCTTTAAGAGAATGAAATTTGAGAGAAAAAGAATCATAACCATGAAAAAAAAAAATCCAACCAATTATCCTTTTCCGTTTCCACTATACATATATGTACATTAGTTTTCTTGATCACATGCAGTGCCATATTTCTAGCTCAGATACTCACCCTGTCAATTTTTTTGCATTTTTATAAACCATAAATTTACAACCACAATGTGCAATGATCTTTCTGTTCAACAATTAAAATTATCCCTTCCTCAACACTTTAATTTAAGAAGCAAAAGAAAATGTCCATGACAATAAATAAATTTGATGTGTTTGCCAAAAATATGGTAAAGGTCATTTAGATTTTGTTTATGCTGGACCTATTATTGAATAATTACAAAATATTAATTGCTTACCTTACAGGAGATGCACATTACCTAGGCTGGCTCCCTCATGGACCTCTCCCTAAAGGAATGAGGCTGATAGTGAGTACCCTGGAAGGGAAATGTCTTAACTCTCTGAGGGACAGTGCAACCAAACCTGTGGAGCTCTCTGTTGAGCCCCTAGACGCCAACATCAGGAAGGACATTATCAGAAAGATACTTGCTGAGTACAATAAACAACTGGATGATGAACAGGTCTGTGTGTAATATTCATTATGAATCTTGTTGCTGCTTCTGCAATGTCTTTCATATTGTCTTAATTGTCAGAATATCCAACAAAGGATGCAGGCACTGACAGTATTGCACATTGAGATTTCATCTCTGAAAGTCTGTGGCATGCTGTCTGCTATCAATAGTTGGTGTTTCAGATAGTAATTTACTTTATTTAGCTCATCTGGCCTTTTGACTGTAAAAGGCCTGGCAGGATGTTTAAAGATACATAACTCATATTCTAATCATGATAGGAAATGTTTAGTTAGAGTGTTTACCTCCCTTTATTTTGTTTTTACAGCTTCCATTTTGCACTTATCGTTTAAACAGTACTGTTTAATTTCAGTAGCATATTCTTTTATCAGAGCTTATTGAAATATAAATTATTTTAACAAAGTCTCTGTTAAGAAAAAAAGAGAAGAATAAAGTGACACAATCTGTAATTGAAATTATATATATTTAAAGGAATGTCTGCTTATAAATATCTAAATGTTAGCAATATCATGCAAGCTATTTTCTTTCTTCAATACTTTTTAATATAGCTTCTTATATATTACATGAACCCTAAAAGCCATCTGTATACTAAATACTTAGATTAGGTATATATCCCCAAATCTCTACACCATATTAGCTAGCCAAGGTTCCAATATGTTAACTTATCTGCGCCTTGGTGGATCTCTCAGACCTATAAGTGTATTGGGTTGGGTCTTTGAATTTCATTGAATGTGGCAGCAAGCCACTACAGTCAATTAAAATCAGGTTGTTTAGATTTTAATACTATTCCTCCATGATCAAGACAAGGGATCACAGAACTGGAATAGACTCATAAATAAGAAATTTCCCACTGCCAGTCCATGTTTGCTCCGATACATTATTTCCCTCAAATACACCTGTAATAGTTTCTCTGGTATGTAGTCATACTTCCAATGTTAAACGTACAAAGTATCCTTTCAAATTCAATTGACTCCACCCTTTTCAGCCATTATAAAATGCACCAATGTCACACTGTATTGGTTAGTTGGTATTACATGATAAGGGAGACAGCTCATGAAATCCAATAGATGTCACTAGGACAAAGCATTGAAATATCTAGGACAAAGCAGTGAAGATGTCTTTACCCATGTGCATAATTTTTGTCATAATATGTGCTTGTGCACCCAATACATGCATTAGGAATATATCCGCAAATCTGTGCCCCTGTACATACTTTTTGTCATCATGAACCACAAACCAGCTGATAGGTTGAAAACTGTGAATCTCATCTAACAAACACTTATGACATGGTAGCAGGAGTCCTTTGATTAATTTGATTGACATCAACAGATTTATAGTTTGGTTTCTAAGGTTTGTGTTATAAAACATTTAGAGATGTAAGATCCTAGTTACTAACTCCAAACACTTTGTGGTTAGAAAACTTGGATTTATTTCATACTCATACTGTCTCAATGCCATGAAAACTTTGCATTCAAAGAAAAGAACTGAATTAATCATGTGTTTTATCTCATTCAATATTGTTTCAGGTGAAAGTTTTGATTGAAAAAGAAGACTCAGGTAGACCTCTTTGGTTGACCATTGCATGTGAAGAATTAAGGGTTTTCGGAGACTTTAGAAAATTGACAGAGAAAATTAAGCTATTACCAGGTGACATGATGGGATTGTTGGAAGAAGTTAGTATGCAATTTTTTGTCTTCTGATCATGGCAGAGTATACATTACAAAGGATTTATTCTTTGCTAGAAATCCAAATTTTATTATTCTACACTGATAATAAATATTAAGTGATGATAAAAGAAAATTCAGTTACAGTACAAAATGTAAGCGTGCTTTTAGGTTCATTTCACATTGAACATTGCAGTCATTAGAAAAAGAGTTCACTTAGTTTTTCAATTTCAAGTTTCAGATGAAAAGTTTAATAGCAGTTGTATAAAATTGCAGCATAAATATTTTGGTAAGAAGATTCTCATTTAATGAAAATTTTAATTGAACAAATCTATGTGGCATTCTTGTAGAGAATAAAACTCTTTATATCGAAACATTGTGTTGGACTGTTTGATGCAGTGAAATAAAAAATGTTTTTTTAGATTACAAAATTGATGTCTTAAATGCCCTAAATGTCTTTTTTTAAACCATGAAACATTAGAGAATTGTACAATAGTTAAACAGATTTCTCACTCATACACTCACAAATTACTCATTAAATGGGCAGAGTAAATAAAATTAATTAAGCTTTTTTGAAAGTCCTGGACTCTTGGTTGGAAGTTTGAAAATTATATATATAAATACTGTTGGGTATTTGACAATAGTTTGTATCACAAAAAACCTAGCCAAATGAACAACTAGATCATTAAGATGCATGTGTCTCTGTTGAGAAGATATTTCATGAAATAGAGACAAAGAGATTTATTTTTCTTTAAATATGCATATGATTAAATTTTATGAATTTGGCAATTAATGAAGCTTCATAAAATTATTAGCATTAGAACCCTTCAAATATATCTGAGAGTATCCATAGAACGAGTTCAATAAGTTTCTTTTAATAGACCTTCTGTTTCAGAATTAGTACTTAATTATGCCATTTTACACGAGTATTGTACAGTTTTTAAAACTGTAAAATTTAATGAGTATTGTAAACTAAATCAATAGAATTAATTTTCTGTTCTTTTTGTAGGTCCTAAATAGAATAACTATTGAGTATGGGGGAGATTTAGTGGTTGCTACATTATGTCTGGTGGAAATTTCTCGCTTTGGATTGCTTGAGACAGAGTTACTGGACCTTCTTGCTATCCAGCCCCTGATTCCAGGTCAAAGTACACAAAAGAAAGTGGATTATCTTAGCATAGATGGAAAACTGCTCATGGCAAAGGTCGATTACATTAAATGTTGAATTAATTGTAGCTTGTTATTTTGTATGAGGCTTTGATATTTATAATTTTTTGAATGAGGACTATTTGATTTAATTTGTAGTTAAATCCTATGCTCACAGGGTGATTTTAGTGAGCATGAATGAAGCTATAATGTGATAGTGTTCTGTGTTCTCAAGAGAGCAATCAAAAGATGCTTGTCAGTACAAACAAACACATAATACTGAAATATCTTTTGGTCTTAGTTGACAGAAAGAATAAATTTGATATGGTGTAAGGATACCTCAGTGTCATCAGGCCAAAACATATTTCTAAACCATATCAAACCAAATTCTTCCTCCAATGCAGAACAAAACACAAATGTGGTTTTGCATTTATTACATATCCCCTCTTTTATTTTTCCTACTAATTTTATCTATACCATATAAATACAATTTAAAACAAACTGGGAGTTTTAAAAGTTCAATTTACTTTTAAAAAATATCTAATTAATTTGGCTCTGGGTGTGTGATAAGGAAATATTGATTGAACAGCTGTTCAGAATGCCAGATCAAGCATGTAATATTAAATCAGTATGCAATAAAATTTCTCATTACGTTATAAAAAAGCATCTTCTCACTGTGTAACTCTTTCATTGCAGAATATTTGTACATTATGTCCTTTCAGGATTTCAATTGGTCATGTTTAATGATTGTAAACACACTTTGGAGTATGGTGTATATTTGATAAAAGATATGAGGTTTTGTGAGCATTCTAATGGAATTAAAACTATTAGTAGCTTTTTATTTCAAGCTCACCTAATCCCACATTCTTTGAATTTGGAATATAGTTCAGCAATAGGCTCCACATTCAAATTATGGTCACTTTCTTCTCCTTTTGGCTCTGTAGCTCACCTGACTGTAAGGTCTCATTTGCTTATAGAATGATTTTGCTCTTGTGTACATGGTGTACTGCACATCAATATTCTACCCATTTTTATTTTGTTATTTTTTTCTTTTCAAATATTGCTTTTGCAATTAGAATAAAATTCTAACAGGAGAATTTTGGATTTCTACAAATGAAGCTGATCCACCATTTAATTTATTTTCCTTTGCAAAATATAATGAATCCAATTTTTATGAATTAATTTCATTTTCTGCAGTTTGGTTGGATGTAAACAGTCACTTGATACTGAACTGGAATTGTTGTCCTATTTCCATGTCATTTGATTTGAAGCTTTATCTATATCTACCTATTACACCCAAATAATAACAACATCAAAATCCCACCCACCCACTCCTGTGATTTCTAACAACAATTTACAAACCACAGACTAAAATGGACCATTATCAGTTAAAACAATGTAATTGCTCAGACCTCCCCACATTCCACCACTCAACCCTTTTGCAGATGAAGGCATGTGGTAAACTTAACAAACCGGTCTTCGAAAATTATTGCATTTCACCTTGACATAATGTTACAGCAGTGTTTATTAAAGGCCAGGGTCATATGTCAAAGAAGGGATCTCATTTAAAATAGACAAACTTTCAGGATGACATTTTGAAAATCATTAAACAGAACTTGACCATGTGCAAAAGAATCCATCTTGATGTCAGAAATCTATATTGCCTGATCTTCATGTACAGATAAATAATGTATATCTCTTCATAGCAGAGCATATAAAGTTTGTATCAGAATTTATTATAGCACTATTCTGTTATTAATACCAAACCTGTTATGCAACAAGTATTTGCATTATAATTATGGTAGATTCTATCATTTCACAGTGGGCCTTAGTTTATCTTGGGCTTCGTC
Source organism: Potamilus streckersoni (assembly GCA_016746295.1). NCBI lineage: Eukaryota > Metazoa > Mollusca > Bivalvia > Unionida > Unionidae > Potamilus > Potamilus streckersoni. The sequence continues at coordinate 2,627,606 of JAEAOA010000895.1, read as the reverse complement.
AGTTCCTGCGGCCATGTGGAAGTTCGGGACAGGGCCGTTTAGATTTCCACCACAGGACAATCAGCAAAGTGGTGCGAAAAATGTTCCTTCAGAAGAATACCCAGGAAAGACAGTGGCATCTAAGGCTGTCTGACTATTTCCAAACCTGGTAGAGATTTCAATTTCACTGTCCCATGTGATGAGCATGTGGATGACTAAGCGCTTTTTGGCAGCAGCTAATTGTGCCAGCCAACTGCAACGATTGGTCAGACTCTTGAAGGAAATCCAAGCCACTCTGATATGAAAACCTGCCAGTTTACTACTTCATTTTTATTTGTATGCTTCCTTGCTTTCATCAAATATTACTTATGGCAAAATTAAATGCAAAACCTTGGTTCAAATTGGGTAATATCATATTTAAGAAAATGTTCATCTTGAGTTAAAAAGTATTTGCAGCTAATGTTTCAAAGCAGTATTTTGAAAATTATGTGCACCAAGAAAACTAATAAATTTGAAGTAGAAACTATTTATCTTTGCTGGTTTCCAGCACTGATTGTTCAGATGCTGTAAGCAATTGTTTCAGTTGGCTGATATTCAAAGCTAATGCTGACAAGCAGGAAGTTATTCAGATGCTCCTGAAACAATATGGTGTAATTGGATGTTTTCCACCAAATTAAATATGTAAGCTGCAAATAAAAATTGAGTGGAACTTGTTTATAATCAACCCCTAGTGACCATGAAACATTATATTCAGTCACAAAAAGTACATGAGGACATTAGGATAACAGTGCTAATGTATATATGTGTGTGTGTGTGTATGTGTAGAAAGAGATAGGGGGAGAGAGTGTGTGTTCATTCTCCATATGGATCCTCAATATTATATGATTCATTTTAGACAGTAGGTAATGGATCTCATCACATTATGTTATAATAATACTATGTTTAATGCACCCTATTATAAGGTGATTTCCCATGAGAGAGTACAGTTTTAAACTTTTCAAACTTCTAAATTCCTGAAAATGATTCATTTAAAATGGTCTCCACCATATTAAAAAGCTTAAAGTTATACTTTTGGTCAAGACACTAAGCTGGCTGAATTAATTTACCTATGTAATAACTAACTGTAATGACATTATAAATGTAGGTGGGCTTTGCATATTCGTTTGATGTGACCCAAAACCTTATTGGATGCTTTTTGGAGAAAAAAAATTTCTGTAATGCTGGAATACCTAAAGATATACATTGATGCAATTTTGCGTATGAGTGTCATTGAGAAGTAATCTAGGGTTTTTATTTCAAGACTTGGATGGGGTGTTGATTCCCTTTAGTATGACATGAAATCTTGGCTGCTTTAATGTCAGATGTTCATTCTTATAGCATGCTTAACTATATACCCTACTTCTGTTTTCTTAAGATTCCCTTCAAAATTAGAGAATTAATGACTCATAGTAACCATTTAAAAAATTCAGTGAATTAATGATTTCATGGGTATAGGAAGTGGGGTGACCATGGCTACACTAACTTTGTTACATATAATGTATACAGGATTGATAGGCATCCAAATCATTTTTGAAAATCCGATTGTACCTTTAGAGGGTCTCTCCAGATTAGAAATTGATTTGATGATTGAGATCTATGACCCAGATAGTACAGTGGGAAAGCACAATATGTTAACCATAAAAGACCTGTGTTACATCCTAGTGTTGAGCATCAATAATTATTGTGTTACTAGCTATCGCTTGTTATCCTGCTTTTCTGCAATGCCTTCAAAGAATAAAACAAAAGTGTACATATCAGTTACCAAAAGGTTTAGAATTTGAATGCAGAAGTTTCATTCACTGGATTGAAACATTCTGGACTACTCATATATTAGACAGATTATAGTTCAGTTCTTTCAAAATCACCATTGAGTTTTGTGTTTATTAATTATGAGGTAATTTAAGTTTTTAATGTATGATAGGATTCAAAGAGTAATGTTAAATTTAAAAAATGCTAAAAATCAAAATATTAAATGTGTATGCAAATTTTTCTGTATCATTTAGTCATTTAAATTTATATCTTTGTTCACTTATATAATGTTGAAAAAATTACAGTGATAATGTAACAGTTTACAGTAAAATCTAGTTTATTTGTCATGCATGAACTTGAGATAATAAACAGATTAAAATAATTAAGACTTTTAAATAAAAGGTTTTAATGGGTGAGTTATATTTAATGTCCAGTTTTTTTTCTCAAAGGACTCAATATAGTGTTATCTAGAGTGGAGTGAATGTGTGTCATTGCTCAATGGTGGCATCCATCCATCTGAATAAGATAAAAGTAACTGTTAGTGATGACTTGATAGTTTGTGCTGCATTTCCTCTGATGATTAAAACTCCTGTCCTTGAATGACAAGACTTGCTACAAGTGTCACAGCTGTGTTCTATGATGGGTAGCAAGTGGCTGGTGGACTGCTTCCTGCATTATGGTCTATTGCTGTGTAGATGGTCCATTCACTGTCATGATGTTGCACACCACCCTGGAGCTTCCAGCACCAGTTGCCTCTGCTTCCGGCTAGTGTCACCAGTTTGTTAGTGCTGATATTGAAATGTTTGTCATTCTTCCAGACAGCTTTAAAATGGAGTTTTGTGTATCCTGGTGATTTTTTTGTCATTGGCAAATTTGGTGTAAAGCATGTCATTTGGGCTGCATTCAACTTGCATCATGTACACATGTTCAGGTGAGTACAGTCAAACCTTTTAAGGAGTACCTAGATGCTTGGTTGATTGGTCTGGGCAAGGACATTATTGACGGTGAATATGTAGTTCCATGCAATACCAAGGATGTGATGCATACAGCAGAGATGGAAGCTAATAATTTCTTCTCTTGACATCTGTATGTAATCTGTCTTTTACTGCCACACAGCAGGATAGTGTGGATGCATGCCTGCAGATCAGCCTTTTAGTATTTATCATAAATTTGTTGTTATTCAAAGTGCATTTAGTGAGTGCCAAAGTTGGTGACCACATGTCCAATGCAGTTGTTGATTTCTAATCAAGGAAGTGGTAGTTTTTCACTGTAGATCCTGGGAAACAGAGCTTGCTACCTCTGGTGGAATGTTATTGGAGGTGATCACTGGCTGCTGTGCAATGCCTTGTCCTATTATGCAAATCCTGAGATTAAGAACATGAAATATACATGAGAGAAACAGTCCATGTGTGTGTGACTAGTTCTAAATTATCGCCAAACATAAGTTCTCTGAAAAAGATCTGCTGTATTAATCCGATCATGTGTGGCAATGATGTTTCATGTGTGTAATGTGGTCTCTATGTCAAGGCGTATATCAGGTCTGAGTACTGATTTGTGCCTTTGGTATTCCCATATTGAGTCCATATACTATTGCCCCCAACACATGTATCATTATGGACCCCATGCCTTATGTTTGTTGCAATGTCTGAATATTATGACATTAGTTTGTTGTAATATCCCTCAATAAAAGGTCACTTTACAAACATGGGTCACTTTTATAGTTCTTATTAATTGCTTTATAAAGAGGGAAAATTTTAATAGCAAAGTCAATAGAAAGACCAAGGTATAGTAATCACTTTATAAGTGTCAATATGCTTGTTCTGACAGTAAGGACTAGAGAGTTTACATCTGGGTTCTGTATCTCTCTGAAATGGGGTTATATGTTTCAACCAAATTTGGGTTCCAAATTTCTCTATATGGACAAAGTTATTATTTGAACATCTTTTCACAAGATTAATCAAAACTAGAAATGAATGAGAAGAGATGACAGAAAACACTTACAGTGATAGAAGTAATTCCCTTTTATCATTTCTAAATGTTCTAGTCAGTTTAGTATATACCTTACTGACACAGGTTATTCAAAATATGTCTTTAATGGAATGTTTGACTTCACAGAATGAAAAATATTTTTAATGGATATCTGTTGAATTGTTTCCATATTTTGTCACATGTAATTTATGTACTTCACAGCACTGATATTGAGAGGAAGGCAGAAGAGCTGCCATATCACCTGGAAATGGCAGAAGATAAGGAGAAGCTGAAGACAACTTTGCTCTCACAGGACATGTTCAATGAGCTTTACCAAGAAAGCAACAAACAACAACTTATGAGATACTGGCGCTTTATTGGTGGCTATAGTATTGCTTCAGAGGAATATGTCAGAGCATTGAATCAATTTATTGAGGTGAGATATAGAGTCTGTACACAAGTGATCATTTTTTTATGAAATTTATGAAACAAGTAATAATATTATATATCATGAACTGCTTACATTTTTCTATTCAACAAGTTTATTCAATTTCATGTCAAATGGATACAAGTTGAAGATTCCATCACATAATGGTAATATTTGGCATTATTCCATGAGACCCATCTACCTGAAGCATAAATGCATGCTATGCTAGCAAACCAGAGAAGACGAAGCATTTCATCAGCAAGCTGCAGGAGGCTCTCACCAAAGAGACACCTGATGACACCATCGACTCCAAGTGGCCCTACCACCAAGATGCTGTGTATAATTGATCCATTATTGCCTATGGGAAGAAGGAGCACAAAAGTACCAACTAGTATGAGGCCAGCTGGAAGGCTATGGAGCCTGTGACTGAGGCAAAGAGGAATGCCCTTCTGGCTTACAATGGTGCGCCTATCTATAGTAAGCTGCAAGCCCTCAGGATTGCTAGGAACAATTCCCAGCAGATCACCCGCCACTGCACCAACACCTAATGGCTGAACCTCTACACCAGCATACAAACAGCTGTTGACCCTTGAGATGCAAGAGGCCTTGTACAAGGGCATCAAGAAGGTGACAGGTCTCTCATCCTGCAAGACCACCTCCTTCAAGTCCAAGATGAGCGTAGTCATCGCAGACCAGGAGAAACAGCTACAGCGCTGGATCGAGCACTATCAATAGCTGTATGCAACCCAAATCATCGTCAGTGATACTGCCCTGAATGCCATCCCAGACCTACCAATCATGGAGGAACTATACACTCCTGCCTCCCTGGAAGAGCTAAGAAAAGCCATCAACTGCTTTGCTTATACGAAGGCCTCTGGGAGCAATGGCATCCCACCTGAAGTCCTCAAGAATGGGAAACCATCACTACTCCAGCCCTTGCACGAACTCCTCTGCCTCTGCTGGGAACAGGGACATGTCCTCCAGGACAAGCAAGATGCCAACATCGTATCTTTATACAAGATTAAGGAGACCACAGTGATGGCAACAACTACCGGGGCATCTCCCTTCACAACATCGTTGGAAAGGCTTTTGCATATGTCACACTGGTGCGCTTGCATGCAGACCCTAGCCACCTGCATCTACCCAGAATCCCAGTGTGGCTTCCTAGCTGGCTAGTCAACTGTAGACATGATCTTCTCCCTACGTCAACTGCAGGAGAAGTGTCAGGAGCAGCAGATGCCTCTCTACATTGCCTTCATAGACCTGACAAAGGCATTTGACCTGGTTAGCCTGAGCGGACTCTTCATGCTCCTGGAGAAGATTGGCTGCCCCCCTTGACTGCTTGCTGTCACCACATTGTTTCACCAGAACATGCAAAGCACAGTGTGCTTCAACAGCACAACATTGGAGGCCTTCCCAGTCAGTGATAGAGTGAAGCATGGCTGTGTCCTTGCACCAACCTTCTTTGCCATCTTCTCCATGTTTCTCCAGTATGCCTTCAAGAACTGCAATGAGGAAGTGTACATCCACACCAGGGCTAATGGCAAGCTGTTCAACATCACTCATCTCCATGCAAAGACTAAAGTCACAGAGGTTCTCATCCATGAATTGCTCTTTGCTGAAAATGCAGCCTTGACATCACATATGGAAGATGGACTGGTATGTAGCCTCTCCCATTCCTGTAAAGAGTTCAGACTGACCATCAATTTGAAGAAGACAAATGTCATGGTGCAGGATGAAGACTCCCCTCCAACCATCACCACTGAAGTTGTTGAAAATTACACATACCTTGGGTCCACCATTTCTAGCTCACTCTCCATAGATGCTGAGGTAAACGACAGGATTGCTAAGGCAACAGCAGTTATGGTAAGACTGAATCAGAGGGTCTGGAACAACCTCAACCTCACTTAGAAGACCAAACTGCGTATCTACCAGGCATGCATGCTCATCACACTCCTCTACAGCAGAGAGACATGGACAACCTAAACAAGCCATGAAAGGAAACTTAACAGCTTTCATTTGAGATGCCTGAAGTGCATTCTGCACATTCAATGGCAGGACAAAGTACCAAACACTAAGGTTCTGGAACACACCAGCATGAAAAGCATGTTTACCATCCTCAGCGAGAGGTGCCTTCACTGGTTCGGTTACATCAGGAGAATGGATACATGCCTCATTCCTAAGGACCTGCTGTATGGTGAGCAAGCAGAAGGCACACAACTGACTGGATGGCCACATCTGCATTACAAAGACCAATGCAAGAAGGACATAAAAATGGCCAACATCAATGTCAACACCTGGGAGAACTGTGCTAATTACAGCTATGAGTGGAACCTTGCTGTCAGATAGGGCACAATAATAGCCTCACACAAGTATCAACTTTCACCTGCAACAGGTGCAATAGAGACTGTCACTCAAGAGTTGTACTCTTTAGCCACTTGAGAAGGTACAGATAGGACACCCAAACCGGAAGTTACTCCATCATCTCTCAAAGATGTGTGGATGCCGACAACGATTCCATGAAATTACTCAAAAATGAGATAGTGCTGAGTTTTACATCAGTAGAGGAAACAGTTTTATGATATGACATTGCTAAATGACATTGCTTTGTGTTAGACCATAGTGTGGTGAACATGTTTTATGACATATTCCTCTGCAACATTACTCAGTGTTACACCACACTGTTCAACAATTTTTATGACATGACATTGCTCTGTGACTTTGCTTAGTGTTACACAGTATGGTTAACAGTTTTAGATATGACATTATTTGTGACATTGCTAACTGTTATGTCATTGTGGAGAACAGTTTTACATTGGTAAGTGTTACAACAGTATGGTTATCACTTTTGGATATGACATTGCTCAGTGTTGCACCACATTGTGGTAAACAATTGTTATGAAATGACATTGCTTTGTGACATTGCTTATTATTACACCAGTCTGGTGTTTAGCATTTGACATTGCTTAGCTAACACTATAGTTTGGCAAACAGGTTTTATGATGTCAAATTGCTCCTAGGCATTATTTATGTTAGATCACAGGTGTTGAACAATTTCTATGACATGATTTGTGACATTGATACAAGTTAAACTGCCCTGTAAAAAGGCTAAGTGATAAACTGTATAGTGGTGAACAGTTTTTTAAAAAATGACATCAACATGCCAATAAAGGTGAGAATTGTACAGTGTCTGTTCTACAACTGACATTTTAGCACACACCCCTTCCACTCATTTGTGAAAATAGGGATGAATCTTCTGAATATATTGGGATTTAAATATGAAAAGAATGTATGATTTCTGGATATTGTTATGATTTTCATGCATTCAGTTGAATTTTTGGCATGTTTGTATTTAAAAGTTTTGCTGAATTTTACAGTTGCATGTCCTAGATTTCTTGATATAATAAATTAGGATTAATTATCATCTTTAAAGATCCTTGCTTTATATAATAAAAAAAGGTCATCAAACACCTTTGAAAAGAACTTTTTTCTTCAGTCCTATGTTTCATAAGCATGCTGTATATTTTCCATATGTTCACATGTTTTTATATATCTGATTTTAAACAGTGGTTTCATTTTTGTTCTTAGATGTTTTAGGTTTTGCTAAATATCGGAGTTTAAGAGTTCATGTCATTTAATAATGTGTTTCAATGCTTAATCACTGTGCAAACTTGAGGAATGTGCTTGCAAAAATATACCCCATTATTTTCCACCCCATCTTACACATATTCTAATCCTTTTTTCAAGATGGAAAGAAGAGTCTATGGTCATCACAGAAACTGTAAGACTGCAGTGTTTTCCTTCAGCTGGTGGTCAAAATGGCAAACTCATAATAAAATCCATAACCATAATATGTACAAAGTGTCACAGCAATTAATCTGCCAAGAAGGATGAGACTAGTTGCAGTCACCATATCTTGTCATTTATTTCATCCTGGATTAACTGAGAAATCTGATTTGAGTACAATGACTGATCATCACAGGCTACTTTAAATAATAAACATATTGTTTGCCAAGTTAGACTGATTTTGGTCCATAGATTATGTCATATTTTGCATCAGATGTGAGTTCATAATGATTGATTGGTTTATATGATTGGTTTATATTTTTACAGCGCACCAGCACTATGTGGCTATTTAGCGCCAAACATTAGGTTATATCCTTTTACATTTAAAACTGGTAAAATAATTTTATCGACCAGCGATTGGGGTCCAAACAGTTAAAGGTAAAGCGATAAAAATGTGAACGATGGTAAAGTATTAAAAGTTTCCCGATCAATGGGGTGTGCAAAAGTATGATAACGAAAACATATGATTGGCAATTAAAATCTATCGACTGCATAAATATAACACAAAACTGAACAAGGTGATAAAATAAAAGCTATAACTTATGATAGATATTTGCTAATGACAATAACCCTAACAATTATGAGGAATAAAATGATTTAACAATATGTGCATCTTCAGATAACTTAGCATGATATATTAGGTTTACAGCTCTATATCAAAAACTGAGAGCTGGTTGTGGTCAGTAAGACTGCCACAGATTTAGTTCAACTGCAATTTAAAAAGGGTAATAACTCTGACAGAAATCACAAGAACAGTGGTTGAACAGTATATGCATTTTCTTAGGCTGACAATAATATGTATATATGATGTTTGATAGTGATCCATTGAATACTCTCAGACTGGATGCAGTTGTAAGATTGTGATAAATTGTAGAATGTATGCATGGATAAACAGACATAATAGCAGACACATGGACACTAAGATTCCTATATGTGCTTGCTTTTAAGTTATGTCTTTAATTACAAAATTTATTCTTTCAAGAAGAAACAGACATTACCACATTAAAGTTTATCAGATATTTTCATGCTTGATCTCAGACTTGACTGTAAATTCTTATATCTGATCGTCTAAAGACTGAGGACTTATCAGTTAGATATTCAGAATACTGAGTAAAATTTGAGGCTGGCATGAGAATATTTTCATTAGAAATTTCCAGGCCTGGCTTTATTTGAATATTATGTTATAGTAAAGAAATCACAAGCAAACTTCTCACCATTTAATTTCAGAATAATGGCTGGACTATAACAGATCATCTAGATGAGATTGCCCCCCTTCAGACTAAGATTGCATGGTTTTTGATTGACATTGGGGAGTATGACACAGCCAAGACATTGCTGGAGGAGGTTTTGCAATTACTCAGTAGCAAACATGGAGAAACTGCCAAGGCTCTTGCAGATCCCAGTCATGCCATGGTCTTCCTGTTGTACAGGAAAGGTAAAAAGTTACTGCTGGACAACGTCAGTTCAACCATGTTGTAATCAAATTGCCAATCCATCTGCCTATCTAACAGTGATCTATCAAACCATCAACTTGTTATTTCTGCAGGATAAGTGTACTGAGAATTATTAGATTTTAAGCGGATTTTAAGTGCATCTTTATTATATGAACCTTGAAAGAGTTTTGATTCTATCCTTCTGTTTTTGATTGTATGACCTCCTTAATTTCATTTCCACAGCTTAACTTAACCAGGGATTTTTGGAGAGCAATCATATTTGGCATGCTCTTTGTGTTGTTGTAATTTTGGTTGAGTTCATTTTTTAGTGTTACACTACATCATCTGCTAGAATTATGTCCCCTGATTGCCATTCATTATTTTCTACTGCATAATTAAATTTGGCATATGGCTCTGTATTGATGAGACTTAGAATGAACTTGATTTCTAGCATTCCACATACAATTTACATGAGTTATGACTCCTGGTTGCTTTTCATCAAGACTAGCTTCTGAAGCATAGCTTTACCATGGTTAGTTTGTTTGAATCATGCCAAATTTTTATATATTGTTGTATATGATGAAACCTTGAATTAATTTGAATTGCAGCAATTTGTCACATCATTGACAAAAGTTTTCCATCCTTCTAAATTTGGTTCTAGCCACATTACTTTTTCAAAGATTGTTGGATTTCAACCTAATTTAGTATGCACCTGTTAATGTTGCTACGAGCATGAATTATTTTGACATTTTGTATTATGCCTCATAATTTACAGGCAGTATGTCCCAATCTGACATGCAGTTTTATGTTGATAAGGCCTTGGATAAGTTTAATTTCTGGCATTCCACTTGAGTATTTATAGGAGTTATGTCTCTGAATGCCCATTCCCATAATTTGCTTTTCTCACACATATTCCTATTTAAGCTGACCAAATAAAATCTAGCAAAATTGCTCCTTTGTGGTCGACCCATTGTTAATAGGTCTATTTACCAATATAATCAGGTGGTGAAGTTGATGTCTGATTTTATGTATGTTAATTGGGAAACAAGCATTGACTCTGACAGTTGACACCCCTGCTTTGCAGAAAATAATTAATAATATGATATATAATTATTGATTTTTGATGACATTGGTATCTGATAATACTGACTTTTGATAATAATGTTATTGGATACTTTTGATGACACTGGTATCTGATAATATTGACTTTTGATGACACTGTTATCTGATAATATTGACTATTGATGGTACTAGTATCTAATAATATTGACTATTGATGATATTGGTATCAGATAGTTTTGACTCAACTGAAGTAGTATTTACTTGGGCCTCTTGCCATGGACATTCATCTGCACAGAAAAGGCAACTACAATTTATGTTAGAATCAGTAGAATCAGTGGTTCTTATCAGAATAATCTTTAATGCTTAAAGAACAGGCCTAGAGTCATTATATGATACAGACTCTGAAATTAAATAAAAACTGACTGCAGATGAACATAAATGGAATGCAGATTGAATGAGAATGGAATGCAGAATGAATGTAAATGAAATTATAAATGTAGTTTTAATTTTGAAGGAAAGGTAGTGCAAATGCAAAACACAGAATGCAGAGATTAATGAGGAACACAAAAAGAACAAAATGTAAGTGTAAATCATGAATGTGTAGATTTGAAAATGTTTTTTTCATGCTACTTGTAAATTGTGATGGCAGAAAGGTCTTTTTGCATAATAAATGAGGATCAGATTCTTTACAATGATATACAAGTTATCTCCCTTTACAAACCAGGACTGTTTTCTGACATTGTGGCACATTTTCTATATATGCATTTCTGCCTGTCATTAATTGCATGAAAACTAAAATATTTTAATTGACAGTAATTTTTAAAATACTGCAGTTTCGAATGTTACACCTTGATTTATAAGATGCTTTGTATATCGTGCTCATAAGACAACCCCATCTCTGCACAAGTCAAATTTTTTTATTAAACCTTACTTTATCAGGAAGTATGTATGAGTTTCCAATGTTATCTATAGGTTTATAAGATATTTGTTTTGTAACACTTATAAGACAACTCCTTCTCTGAATGAATGCAATTTCCAGCAAAAATTGATGAGATATATGTGAGAATCTTAAGTACCACTCTAGAAACCCTATAGTATACCTGCACTGTCTAGAATCACAGCATAAGACTCTGGCAGGTGAGTGATCCAAGAATGAAGCAGTTACTTAAAGTAATATGTGCTGAGACCTGGATCCAAACTGGGTCCTAGTTATTATGATATCTTCCTTCTGTGCATAAGATGATGAAGGGAAAGCACAATTTAGTAATTGATCATGTGCAGGTATAAGTTAATATGAGATGCTAGAAATATTGAAGTTAATTTCTGATGTTAATTTTTTATATATTTATTTTAAACTTAATTTCTATTTTTAAATTCATCACTGGACTAGCTTTTGCATTAGTTTATTGCAAAACTTAGAGGGCATCTAAGAAGACTGCAAAAGCAAAAGGACTATATCAAGACTTTTAAAGTTTTATTAAGATTTTTGATTGGTCAGATCCTAAACCATGTACCAAGATGTATGAACAGTACTTATTCAGCTTTATGCAGTATAGGCAGCAGATTTATAAATATATATATATATATATATATATATATATATATATATATATATATATATATATATATATATATAGATTATTAACTGAGTATTGAAAAATATTGGCTTCAGTGTCAAGTGGTGGAGACCATGTGAGCTTCAGAGGGTATTCTGTGCAACATGACTGATTGTCCAATATTCATTTAGTATTCTGAATTCAATCATCTTTTTATTATACACTTTAAATTCGCATATACATTATTCTTTTTATATAATTAGGAATAAAACATTTTTAATAATATATTGTTTTAATATTTCATTAAACAATCTAAACATTCGCTATATGAATGAATCCTGAACACTGCACAGTAATACACAAAACTTTACTGATTTGAAAGCTTATGCATAGATGGGGTAATTCTTGCTCAGTAGTGAATGAAACTAAGTTTGTTAAAGAAGATGAAACATCATGTAGCCGAATAGACACAGTGACATAATAGTAAAAATGATGCAATACGTCAATGTAAATTAAAGATACAGGTGTGAAAAGATGAGCCAGAACAATTCTGTCAAAGTTTGGTTTTTGTGATTATCCTTTTTTAATATTGCTGTCATGATGGCAGCTAAATTTGAAATGTGCAGCGATAATCAGGATTATTGCATAGATACTGTGGCCCGTTGGTCTTAAACATACGAAAATAAAGACTTAGATTCATTTTAGAGTCACTTGAAATGTAGATCACAGTTTTTGATGAAATATATCAAGACCACATCTGAAAATAAACACATCCCTCACTTTTTGAAAATTATAAACTGGTGCCATGTTTTTATGATCCAAGAAATATGGTAAGATACAGAACCCTGTTGATTATTTGGATGTCAGCAGTCAAGGTCTCTAAATTGACCATAACAAGATAGTTTATGTGCACTAATGTTGTTCAGTTTAATAAACCTTAAACAAGTTTTAAAGATTGGTTGCTTTATAAAATATAAAGAAGCCTATCTGTGTGAGGTCCAAAGGTCAAAGTCACACTGACCTGAGAGTTGTTGATCATTATCTTGAGTTCTGCTAAACATATCTTTATGTAAACTCATAGATGTGATGTTATTTTTGAAAGAAGAAGCCTCTTGATCAATTTTACATCAATGTCAAAATCAGTGTGAAATGACAAAAGTAAGAATATATCCATTGAAAAGTTTTCTGGTGTGTATGAATTGAGATTTTATATCTTGTCAAAATTACTTTAACGAATGGTAATTTTGCTATGACCAGGAGTAACAATTTTGATTTAATTTGTTTCCATTTTTAGCTTTAACATATGTCTATGGAGTTCACCCTGGGTACAAGGAATGTTACAGTTTTGGAATAGAATATGGAGAACTCTGTGCAGAGGTAAGTTACAGTACACTCCTGTCCAAATTGACTTCACATGACAGTCTTTTAAGAATACACCTATGGTATGATTTTCAGTTTTCCCCAGACCACTAGGTAGAGTGATGTTGCCTGTAGCATTTAAGTGTGGTAAAGTCTCTTCTGACATGTCTGAGGATATCTTCTCCACAAGAATTGGGCATATTTTGCCTGTCAGGTATTTTAAGTGTGGTTTAAGTGCAGTTATGTTTCTTTTCATGAATTTTGTTTGGCATATTTAAGATAATGTTTATTTGATAGGTGATAACTATTAGTTACTGATGCCAAGTTGATGACAAATATGCAAATAATGAATGAACCATATGCCTTATATAAACACCTGTCAGCTAGAAATTTTAAGACAGGGTCGTCACCAAGAAAAGATGGGTGCATTTCAGAGAGGGAAGTGTGCCACCTATGGAGGGAGCTGTGCTGAATTCTCCTAAAACGGTCTAGGAGCAACAGTGTATGAAGACATCAGTCCAATAAGGTGCATGTAATTAATAGATGCACTATTCAGGATTTAATAAGTTAATGGGAATGAAGACAACAACTCTTTGAATGCTGCTAAATCCAGCATTTACCAAATGAATTTTGAAAAATGATACATTCAGCTACATAAAAGTTCACAAAATTGCATTCTTTATGACAGTAACATGAAAGTGTCCTGTTAAACTGAAATCTCAGACCAAAATTAATTCACAGTTACAGTTTGGAAATGCAAATTAATTAATGTGACATTAAAACATTGAAATCAGTGTAAAAATAATATTAAATTATAATAATTTAAAACTGTAGAATATATGCAATTGGAGTCACACAATAGTAAATTCTAGTCAATGACAAGGCTAGGAATAAAATGCTGTGAAGGCAATTTAATGCAGTTAAAGGCTATATGGAATCAGACAATGCATTGATATTTTTGTAATGACTTTTTACTTCTCTGACTTAACTATATTTGATTTAAAATATGAATATAATGGGCACGAATTTAATGATATAGATTAATATATAACTTAACTCATTACACATTCCCAAAATAGATCTTAAATAACAGTAACATATACCTAAGTTAGTTAAACAACTCCCTTTTATCTAGCCATGAACAATCCAGATTAAATATTATTGTATAATAATTGACATCTGCATGAGAATGAGACTAAAGTCAGCTGTCCAATGTAATTCCAGTAAAATTACAGCAGCTGAGGCAGTATTGGACCTAGGGTCCCAAGGGCAAGGAACACTGTGTCCCCCACCATCACACATAACATTTTAAAGAGACATAAGAAAATTATAGTACATGATGCCTTAGTAGTGTTTAATAAAATGAGATAATCTTGTTTGTGTTTTTCAGTAGTTTTGCTTCATTAACTTTGTTATTGATGTTATATTGTATTTTCCTTGGACACTTATATTGTATCATATGCTGAAGTGACTCATTTAAACATTAGCACCTTTTATTATCTGATTAACCTGAAATGAGCTACACTTTGCAGTTTTCATTTCAGATATTGCTGTGATTTAGCTTTAGTGTTTGCTCATTTCAGTTTTTATTATCATAATTATCCATATTTTCTGAAATATTTTACTATTAAAATTAATAAATCATTAATTAAATTGTAAATTGTTGGTTTGCATAATTTTAGTTTTTATCATCATTAATTCAACCTCAAAATAAATTAAATCTTCCTTGCAGTGGTGTTACTTTAACCTCAAAGACTACTTGGCAGTTTGACCTACTTCAACAAACCTTGAATGTTACCAACTATGTTGATTATAATGGATAGTCATAGCCATTTTCAAGCTTTTAACACCTTTAGCCACTTGGACATTGCTAGTTCCAACATAGACATACTAGTGCCAACATAGATGTACTAGTGCTAACATAGACATATTAGTGCCAACATAGATGTACTAGTGCTAACATAGACATACTAGTGCCAACATAGATGTACTAGTGCTAACATAGACATACTAGTGCCAACATAGAGGTACTAGTGCTAACATAGACATACTAGTGCCAACATAGATGTACTAGTGCTAACATAGACATACTAGTGCCAACATAGATGTACTAGTGCTAACATAGACATACTAGTGCCAACATAGATGTACTAGTGCTAACATAGACATACTAGTGCCAATATTGATGTACTAGTGCTAACATAGACATACTAGTGCCAATATTGATGTACTAGTGCTAAAATAGACATACTAGTGCCAATATTGATGTACTAGTGCTAACATAGACATGCTAGTGACAACATAGACAAACATGTACCTTGTAGGCATATACTTTTTGTTTTCCACAATGAAAAATTGCACCCATGAGGGTGCACAGGACCAAGATTTTGGGGACATAGGACAATATATTGTGGGAAACCTATCATACCAAGCTCAAGGTGCAACACTGCAGAAGGTTGAATTGCTTCATGATGAAAGTGATTTGATAACTTTCTGTAAAAGAGAGAGGCCAGTGTTGTGATATCAACACCCTTTAGTCACAGCTATGCATCATTACACTAATTAAGTTCTTTATATATTTCCCTCTGGTCCCCAGATGGTCTAGGTACTTGCCTTCACAGATCACCAACATCTCACTCTGTGCACATGAGTCTCAGGCTCAGCTAGTATTAGGATATAAGGAAGCTACCCATTGGTCACTGGTTATTCCCAGGATTTTCCAGGTTTTTCCTACACTTGATATCCTGGCCAGCATATTTAGTGCCATTGACCTTTCCAAACTGGACAAGTCATACCTTTTGGCTCTGTCACCCTATATAAAAGACAGAAGGCAGATCTAAATAAAAATTGGTTTTTTTTTGTTGTTTGTGGAAATGACATATGTCATATAGTGGATGGCTTTGAAGACAACATTTTTATTGCCTTCTGACTGAGTGAAGACATAACATATTTCACATTGTCCACAATTACCTCATCTATTGATTGTTGTTTATGGTATCTTCATTGATGAATATAGTAACAAAACTATATTTTATGTTTGTTTTTATGACAGCACTGAAGTAAGTTGTAAACAATGTCAACTAAAAGAGTTAAAGTGTTACTTTTTGATGAAATTGTAAACAGTCCAACAACTAGAGTGTGACAATTACAATACACAACCCTTCTTCATTTGGTATATTTTATACATATTATATTTTCATTAGGATTTGAGTATACATGAAGAGTGACAATTACAATACACAACCCTTCTTCATTTGGTATATTTTATACATATTATATTTTCATTAGGATTTGAGTATACATGAAGAGTGACAATTACAATACACAACCCTTCTTCATTTGGTTTATTTTATGCATGTTATATTTTACACAGCTCTACAGGTTTACTGATCACATTTTGTAATATTTCATTTCAAGGTAAAAACAGATTTTATAACATACTGGAATCAGAATTTTATTTTCTGATGCAATCAGTTATTGAATACAGTGTATCTCAATATTTTTGTATTTGCTACAACTAATTATTACCCCTAGTATGGCTTTTATATTAAATTGGTTAATTAACTGACCACCATATTAAATTTCCAAATATTGTCTGGTAAGAGCCATTTTTAATTTGGAACCCCAAGCAGTGTTAATTGTTTTATCATGGTATCTCCTTATAATTGTTTTATCATGGTATCTCCTTAACCTGTGGACATGCATTCATATTCTCTACTGGTTACTAATACATCTCCATCACTATATGTCTTAAATCATTTCACCTACTGTATTTCTTTTTTATAAATTGGGTCAGGATTAGCAGATGCTATTGGATTTTCTGATCTAGTAATTTATGATCTGCATTTCTTGTTTTATATTTTCTGTATGAAATGTTTGCTTTTTACTTTTTATCAGATACACAGAAAGCACTTTTCGAAGATGGACAACCATCTAGGTCATGTCCTGACCTGTTGTGGTTATTTTGGTGCAATCTCTTTTCTGAATGAAGCAAAGGAAATATTTGAAACAACAGGAGACAAACAGGGGCTGGCACAAGTACTGTACATGCTTGGTGAGAAAAACCAGTACCATGATGACATGAGTAAGTATTGACAATTAATCAGCTTAATGACGTCAATGTTCATTAGATGCATTTTCATTTGCTTTTCCTCTTTCTTTGTGTCCGTCTATCTGTCTATCTTGCATGTTATATCTGCAGCATGTGTTAGAGTCTTCAGCAATTGGGCCTATTTTTACCACTTTTTTTAGCATTCTTGAGAGGCCTATTTTTGCTAATTTATGAGCACTCTAGAGTAGACTATTTTTCCATGTTTTAGTACTCTTGATAGGCCTATTTTTGCCACTTTTTGAGTACTCTTGAGAGGCATATTTTGCCATTTTTTGAGCATTCTTGAGAGGCCTATTTTGTCACTTTTTTAGCACTCTTGAAAGGCCTATTTTTGCCATTTTTAGTACTCTTGAGAGGCCTATTTTTGCCACTTTTTTACTACTTTTGAGAGGCCTATTTTTGCCACTTTTTTACTACTTTTGAGATGCATATTTTGCCACTTCTAAAGCATTCTTGAAAGGCCCATTTTGCCACTTTTTGAGCACTCTTGAGAGGCCTAGTTTGCCACTTTTGAGTACTATTGAGAGACCTAATTTGCCATGTTTTAGAATACTCTTGATTGGCTAATTTTGCCACTTTTTGAGCACTCTTGAGAGGCCTATCTTTTACAACTTTCTGAGTACTTTTTGAGAAGGAGACAATGTCTGCCAGTATTTGTTGGAGTATCCAACATTATGGGCCTATTTCATACCAGTCTACACTGAGCACTCTTATGAGGGAGACAAGATCTCCAGCATGTTATGTAATTATTTTAATAGATAATGTTAAATAAGGCACAATAATTCAGGATAATTTGTAGACTTTGACTTCATATTGGATGGAATTGACATCACAAACATCTCCCGTCATGTACGTGTTCAAATATTTGTTTCCTTTTTTGATAGTGTGTTTACAGTTTAGATTTTGTATACTAGTGATCTTTGACAGTTGATGCTTGAAAAGTTTCAGCATTTGTATTACATCTAAATCAATATCATATGTGATCTTCAACATTTTGTCTATAAAGTTATAACATGTATGTATGTATGTATGTATGTATGTATGTATGTATGTATGTATGTATGTATGTATGTATGTATGTATGTATGTATGTATGTATGTATGTATGTATGTATGTATGTATGTATGTATGTATGTATGTATGTATGTATGTATGTATGTATGTATGTATGTATGTATGTATGTATGTATGTATGTATGTATGTGCCGAAACATCTGCATTTACCAGACATAGCCAAAAAATGAGTTTGAAGGACAAAAAGTTGTGAAGTTAATGGGTGGGAAGATAAACATGACTGCCTTTGTTAGCTATCAGTGTGACCAGAGTTGAAAAGACTCAAATTAAATAGGAGCCTGTTTTATATAGTCAAATCCTGTCTACATATAAATACCTTCTTCTGTCACTGTTATATAAAGCATTATCTTCATATTCTCCATTATATTGCAGTACTTATTAAATACACTGCCCAGTACTGAAAAACATACATGTCATTTTACTGACAGTAGGCAAATTTACCATTTTAAAGGCTTTCTGCTGTCTACTGCAATACTGTTTCATAGTTAAAATCTACTGCTTTCAAAAGTGACAACATTAAATAAAAAAATACTGAATCACTAAAAACCAAAGATGGTATTTTTATGTGTTGTGTCAACACATTAAATAAAACAGTCAGAGCCAGTCTACTGAGGACCAGTACAACAGTCAGTGTGATGATGGAGGGCAGGATTAGATTTTAGGATCTGCTAACATGTGTACATTGCAAACTGTTAACTGATTACCTTGTTCTTTGTGGAGTTTATGGCCAAATATGTGATGTTCTTTGAGATGTTATACATGACAATGGGATCCTTGATTATCCATGAACCTTTGATGAAAATCAACCAGCTTTTGGCAAAATGGAAGATAAAATGGAGAATCCAATGATAAAAAATGATTTTGGAAGATATGCTAGTAAGTATTTTGATTTTCACATTGTTCTAAATGTTTTAAGAGGAATATTTAAGGTCAGCTCTTCAATACTGTGTTCAATTCATATAAAAATGCTGAACTGTATACATTATCATAATGCGAAAAACAACTACCTAAGATTATTTAAGTTTAAGTAATAGACAAAATATGTTACTTAAAATATATTACAAGAAAATTAATTTTAAATTTGGAATAAAATATACAAGCACAAATATATCATTTATTTTATATTGTTTATTTCAAGTCTAACTTTATCTTTATTTTTGTTTATTTGGTGGTGAAAGTTACAAACAGATTTTGGTATCTGACCCATAAAGAGAAAGAAGCCCTTGAGTAATACATCAGGAATACAATTTCAGTCCAAGTATTTGCTTCTCAGCTCGGATGGATATTGTAGAGTGGTCAGCAACTTTACAAACCTAGCAACAAGAAAACTGAAGTTAGGACTTCTGAGTTGGATTAGAAAGAAAAGTTTCCACTTTTGATGACATTGTGAATGAGAGCCTGTTGTTGTCATTTTAAAATGCTGATACAGAAAAGGCATTGCAGCATCAGCAGTTTATTGTGAATAACTTCAGTTTTGCTAATGATCTTTCTGCTATGAGATCACCAAAATTGTTAAGAATATGTGAAAGTTTTGCATTAGCAAATTTCATTGAAGATTAGACTAATTAGACTCATTGTATATGTCCATATCTAAGGTTAGACTTTGTAGAGAAAAGCTGCTGTTTGTAAGTGTATTTGGACATGTCATTCATTCAGAGGAGCTAAATCTTAGTGATAATGACAGAGATAATATTTTCTCATTTTCTTTTATTGATATGTTTTTAAAGTGTTTTAAAGCATGTTGTACTGATGTAAAAATGTTGCTTCTTTAAAGATTGTATGAATTTATATTGAATGCAGTGATTCATTTAAATGTCAATTACAAAAAAAAATTGGTTTAAATTTTATGAGATGTGCATCAAGACTACTGGTGAATAAAACTATAAACAGACTTTGGATTTTCTATGAGAAAAAGAATTAGTAGTTGTACAAAAACACTGAAACAATTTGCAAGTTTTCATAATTCACCAATATTGATCATTAGAGCAGATTACTTTCCTATGTGAAGTTGTGTGTGTGTGTGTGTGTGTGTGTGTGTGTGTGTGTGTGTGTGTGTGTGTGTGTGTGTGTGTGGCTGTGTGTATGTGTGAGTATGTGGGTGCGAACATTATTGCTATTAATTTTGTGAAAGGAAAATTCTAGAGCAGCTAGAGTTTCAGCAAGACCTATATAATTATTTGTCTTTCTTTTATTTAAGGATAAGAGTGGGGATAATTTATTTTATCTGTTCACATTGGTATCATTGTGGAAGATGTCTTCAATATGTAATTTGGTCAGTGTGTATTGACTTTACCTCAGCATTCTTGACCACCATTGGTCAGTATGTATTGACTTTATCTCAGTATTCTTGACCACCATTGGTCAGTATGTATCAACTTTCCTTCAGCAATCTTACCACCATTTATCAGTCTGTAATGATTTTACCTCAGCAGTCTTGACCATCATTGGTCAGTATGTGTTGACCTTATCTCAGCATTCTTGACCATCAATGGTCATTGTGTATTGATTTTACCTCAGCATGCCTTCACCACTCAGCAGTTAAAAGGAAGAAATGGTCTTCTGTTAATTGTTATTGTCCAGTAGAGCATTGGTCAGTATGATAAACTATTATTGTTGTGCATTGACTCAGATTATCTGTTGCTTAATCTGCAGGCTGATTAGGATGTATTCTGCTCATTATAGACCTGATATGTGGTAAACAACATTACTCATGATCTTGTCTTGCTTATAATGCAGGCAAATAGGGGTCTATGCTGCTTGTTCTACATCTGAGATTTTTCTAGTGAACAATAATTACCCAGAACTTCCATTAAATCATACACAGACTGATCAGGGTATATGATGTCTGTTCTACACCTGATTTTTCTACAGACATTATAGACCCTGATCTTCTATTATGCCATATACACATCTGGGTTTACGATATTTGTTCTATATCAGATTTGTTTACCAACACCATCAACACCGATATTTTATTACAGTCTGTATAGATAGATCAGGGTCTTTGATGTTTGTTCTGCATCTGATTTTTCTTATAGCAGCACTAAGACCCTGATTTTTAATTGCATAGTATGCTAGCAGACCTGAAGGTTCTGAATTGTTATGTTCTCTATCAGATTTCTCATGAATAGGATAGACCCTGATCTGCTGGCATATTTTTATTTTCCCAGTTCTTTGACTGTTCTTTATATATGTGTGATTATGATTTTTAACATAGCTTTAAGAATTTGTCAGTTATATTACTATGATGTCTGCAGTGGGGCAGTTTATAGTGATGTCTAGCAGTGGGGCATCATGCTGCAAACATGTGGCATGATGTCCCACCCAGTCACATTATCCTGACACCAAGCCGACCAGTCCTAACACTAACCTGTTAATGCTAAGTGCCAAGTAAGGCAGCTGTTAGTACCATTTTTGTAAGTCTTTGGTATGATTCCACAGGGAATCAAACCCACGACCTCCCGCATCTGAGGTGGATGCTCTAATCATTACACTAGGCAACTGGAGTAATTTCTTTATATATATATGTCACTTTCATTCAACTTCATTGGTATATATAAATGTGTGTTTTCAGGTGTTCCACTCCAGTATTTCACCAGATCCTTGGCACTTTGTATGTCTACATTTGGCAAATACCACCTACACACAGCTCGGTGCTCACAGCTATTTGGACAGCTGTATTGGGCTCAACACGTCACAAGGGAAAATCGAAAAGACTGGTTGGAATCATCTCTTGAATTTTACAAGACAGAGCTGGAAATTTTAGAGGAAATTCTTGGACCACTGCATCCAACCACTGTTCGATCCCGAGAAGATGTAATCATCATCCTGGACAGATTGGATCAACCAGATGAGGCTAAACGATACCAAGAAAAACAGCCTGCCCAACATGGAGCACTGTAATTGACTCAATTAGCGATTGAGGGACCATTGTCAAACAAGCAGACAGGATTGTTCATGATACCATGTTAAACTGATAGAAGTCTTTTGGTAATGTTGATTAGGATTGATAGCACAACTGTCTGAATTGACCCTCTGCAAACTACTAGGAAACCTGTGTGAAGTAAACCTTCAGGAGAATAGACAATCCTGTACTCCACACTGGTAGAAGTACTTAAAATTACATTTTGCTACTTTGAATAACTACTTGAAGCAAATATTATGTTCTACCATATTTTTTGGTAAATAATCAAAAGTGGATAACAAATGTTAAAGTTAATAAATATTTTTGAAATTTGCATATTGCATCTAGTATTTATTTGTAACTCATGTATTTTGTATAATATAAATGACAAAGGTGAATCAAATTAGTTAGATAATACATCTATTTTTCTTATGCAATTTCTTCATATTTAGGACAGCTGGCAATTGGTCAAGTCAATCGCTCATAAGAAATTTTGATGTGCATTAACTGATTTAGCTGCATATATGTCCAAAGATGGTTTATTGGTTGATTCCCAAGCATAAATACCAACATGTTATTAAACTCAGAAAATGAATTTAGAATATGCTTATTCAATAACTCTTTTGTGAGTAAACAAATAGAAAATGCCAGTAAGAAAGGAGGATAGCTGACAGCAATGTTTTAATCACGTTACTATCCTAATAGAATGTAAATGTTTGTCACTGTTCAAAAAATGGTTGTGTTCCTATCCTAATAAAATGTAAATGTATGTCACTGTTCAAATAGTGCTTGTGTTCCTATCCTAATAGAATGTAAGTGTATATCACTGTTCAAATAGTGATTGTGTTCTTATCCTAATATAATGTAAATGCATGTCACTGTTCAAATAGTGGTTGTGCACATTTAGACATTTTTGGAGTAAAATAAATGTAACAACTATGTCATGTGAAATAATGTTAAGTTATTTTCTATTGAAATATGTTTGTGTTCCTATCCTAATAGAATGTAAATGCATGTCACTGTTCACATAGTGGTTGTGTTCATATCCTAATAGAATGTAAATGCATGTCACTGTTCACATAGTGGTTGTGTTCCTATCCTAATAGAATATAAATGTATATCACAGTTCACAAATTGGTTGTGTTCCTATCCTAATAGAATGTAAATGTATGTCACTGTTCAAATAGTGGTTGAGTACATTTAGAAATTTTTGGAGTAAAATAAATGCAACAACTATGTCATATAGAATAATGCTAAGTTCTTTTTGTTGTTGTAATATATTTCTCATAATATGATTGCATATAACAGCATAATTGTAACAAGGAAAACATGAGACAAGAGAAATATCAGTTTGCTTGTATTTGTACTTGATTTTTAATTAGTCAAATCATTTTTGTGCATGATTTCTAATCATTTAAGCCATATTTGTACATGATTTGTAAAAGGAGATAAAATACAAATATGTTTGAGAAGTATTAAACAGCACAAAACTTTAGTGTTTATAATCACAGCATATGCAGATTGTGATTAATGTTTATAATCACAGCATATGCAGATTGTGATTAATGTTTATAATCACAGCATATGCTGAGTGTGATTAGTGTTTTTAATCACAGCATATGTAGATTGTGATTAGTGTTTATAATCACAGCATATGCAGATTGTAATTACTGTTTGTAATCACAGCATATGCCGAGTGTGATTAGTGTTTTTAATCACAGCATATGTAGATTGTGATTAATGTTTATAATCACAGCATATGCAGATTGTAATTACTGTTTGTAATCACAGCATATGCAGATTGTGATTAATGTTTATAATCACAGCATATGCCGAGTATGATTAGTGTTTTTAATCACAGCATATGCAGATTGTGATTAATGTTTATAATCACAGCATATGCCGAGTATGATTAGTGTTTTTAATCACAGCATATGCAGATTGTGATTAATGTTTATAATCACAGCATATGCAGATTGTGATTAATGTTTATAATCACAGCATATGCAGATTGTGATTAATGTTTATAATCACAGCATATGCGAGTGTGATTAGTGTTTTTAATCACAGCATATGCAGATTGTGATTAATGTTTATAATCACAGCATATGCAGATTGTGATTAATGTTTATAATCACAGCATATGCCGAGTGTGATTAGTGTTTCTAATCACAGCATATGTAGATTGTGATTAGTGTTTTTAATCACAGCATATACAGATTGTGATTGGTGTCTTTAGTTACAGCACTTGCAGATTGTGATTAGTGTTTTTAATCACAGCATATCCAGATTTTGATTAGTGTATTTAGTTACAGCATATGCAGATTGTGATTTGTGTTTTAATCACAGCATATGCAGATTGTGATTAGTGTTTTAATCACAGCATATACAGATTGTGATTAGTGTTTTTAATCACAGCATATGCAGATTGTGATGATTAGTGTTTTTAATCACAGTTACAAAAAATGGTTTATTTGTATGCTGAAGATTAAAACAAGTTGATATGGTAGAAACATAGTTTAAAATATATGAATTCCATGGACAGCTCTGAAAGATAAATAGTACCCATAAAAATAGCCATGCAGATATGTTTGAAGGAAGATTATTGATAATTTATATTAATTTATGAAACTTTTCATAGATATTGAGAATGATTATGGCCTTACTTTTACCAAGAATGTCAGTGTGTGCAAAATTGGTATCTGATTAATGACACAAGTTTACTTGTTATCAAGATGGGATCTTTATGATGGTAGTCTTCCTGAACAACATTTGTCACCAGAAATTGTCCATCAGGTTTCAAATAAAAATGTTATCCCTGAAAAATGTGCAAAGAGTTAGGATACTGGCTGTAAAGTAACAAAGGTATCAAATAATTGCCTGAATTATAATTATCAGTTTTAGTTGCAGTCTAATGTATGATATAAATTATTAATTAATTATAATTATCAATTTTAGTTGCAGTCTAATGTATGATGTAAATTAATAATTTACTAGTCTAATTCATCCCATAATTTTACATTATACATGGGTCAACAATTCCAATCATAACTTATTAACCAAGCTTGTTTGATGCAGTGATAATGGTTTGAAATAATTCATTTTTGTTTGTACATTTGTACTAATTACATGAAATTTTACTTGCACAGCAATGATTTGTAGTTGTCCTGAAATGTTGGTTTAGGAACTTAACACATGCATTAAGTTTTCTAATCTTTGAAATCAAAGTACCCTGGCATATTGTTTTAAAAATTTTCCTTCCAAGGGTACCAAGTATGTTTAATGGAACAGCTCTTATTAGAAAGAGTCCACTTAGGTAGGTTTGCATCATTTACCTTTTTTATTGAATCATAACATCACATCATATAAATCATGTCACTTTAGTCACATTCCAACATAATATAAATCTATAAATCATGTCACTTTAGTCACATTGTGACATAGTATAAATCATGTCACTTTAGTCACATTGTGACACAGTATAAAGCATTATGCAGAATTCTAAACATTTTGTGATGAACAGAATCTCATATTTGTTTATTTGACAGGACATTACTAGTATTAATATAATTATTTTTTATCAAATAATTAATAAAAATCAAACAGCCATGTCATTGAAAAATAGGTTTTGTACAGAGTGTACAATATACAATGACCTAATCTTTATTCTGCAGTCACAATGTCATCTGTCACTGTTTATTGTTTATTGATTGTGTAACATCTCATCCTATTTTCCTCGACTTGTTGAACCAACCAATTTGTGCCTTTTGTTTTGAAAAAGTCTGCAAGTAAGAAAATAATTAAAATATAACAAAAACATTGGGCATATAATTTTTATGATACAAATTGCAATGGCTATTCTCAGATATATGAAACTGAGAATATGGCTTTATCTTCCTTTTTTAATACTTCTGTAAATTATCATTTATCTTGGTATGGAATTGATTCTTTTAATGACCAAATATCCCTGCTTACAATTCAAGTCCAACTGCAAACTGCACAAAACCCAGATCTGTTATTAGATATTAGGCAGGCAGATCTAGGTCTATGCAGTTTTTTTAGCAACAATCAGTTGAACAAACAACACAGACCTTGATTTGCCAGTGCTTTATGTGATGGCAGATCATGGCTTGTGTTTTTTACACTTAGACTCAACATGTAAGCAAGCATGTATGGTATCAGGCTAATCATCTAATACATGCACTTGAATTATGGTAGTTCCATTAAATAATAATGATGGTATTGTCACATTATACAAAGTAATCAATAAATGAAGTAGGTGGTTACTTCATTGGACCCTGTTTTAAGTCTATAGTGAGTCATGCTGACCACATTTGATTGTATAGACTTATGCTGAATTGTCATGGGCAAATGTTACCAGAGCAACACCAATAGTAAAACACTGACTCATTGATACAGTATTGCAAAATCACTGATTTAGCTGTGTGTGTGCATGTGTGTGTTTGTGAGTGTGTTTATAATTTGGATTTTTAATGTAGCTTTGCAGTTTTTCAGTTATAAAAACTGTCTGTAGTTTGCAGTTAATAGTGATGTTTAGCACTGAGGCATCATGTTCCACCCAGTTGTATTATGAAGACACCAGCCCTAACATCAACCTTTTAATAGTGAGTGACTAGAGAGGCAGCTGTTAGTACCAATTTATTTTATAAGTCTTAGGTATGACTCACTAATGGGATTCAAACCATGACATCCAACATTTTAGGCAAATGCTCTAACCACTTAGGACACCAAAGTGATCCCAGATATAGCAATAACTTACAAGATACTGACAGATAGAGAAACTAGTGAAAACCATAAGTAATCTTTATACCCAGGGTTAATGTTAAAGCTAAGTCTCTACCCATTAAGTCATCTTCATACCCAAAGTTGACTTTAAAGCTAGGTCTTAACCTGGTTTTATTAATATATAATTACATTTAATTGATTCTGTTGAATTATTTACATTTTGTAATGGTTCAGACGTTTTGGGATTTTAAATTAATAATTTTTTGAATTCAGATGAAATTTTATAATATGGTTTTGAATGTTAAGAAATCAACTCCCAATTACATTATGTGTGTTAAACTTGGGTGCATAACTGTCAGTTTGCATATTAAAGCTTGGGTGGTTAATATTTGGAAAAACAGTATCTGTGGCAAATGCAAAAAATATTTTATATTTGTACTATGCCAATATCTTAGTCATATTATTTCACACTTAAAGTGGGTCATCAGTTTTATGTAGATTTAAATGAATGTAGTATGCAAGAGTTAATAAATTGTCTGATTCCATGAGTTTTTCAGTCCATATCTCTTTCATATGGATTCCTGAAGTATTCCATATGGAATCAATGAGAAATTACTGTATAAGAAGCTATTGCAATTATTTTTTATGAAAGGAAAATTCTAGAGCAGCCAGAGTTTAAGCAAGTAATATATCAATATTTGTCTTTCCTATTTATTCTTTATCTGTTCACATTGGTATCATTGTGGAAGATGTCTTTAATATGTAATTTGGTCAGTGTGTATTGACTTTACCTCAGCATTATTGACTACCATTGGTCAGTATGTATCAACTTTATCTCAGCATTCTTGACCACCATTGGTCAGTATGTGTCGACTTTATCTCAGCATTCTTGACCACCATTGGTCATTATATATCAACTTTCTTTCAGCAATCTTACCACCATTTATCAGTCTGTAATGACTTTACCTCACCAGTCTTGACCACCATTGGTCAGTATCAACTTTACCTCAGCACTCTTGACCACCATTGGTCCATATTAATCACCTTTACCTCAGCAGTCTTGACCACCATTTATCAGTCTGTAATGACTTTACCTCAGCAGTCTTGACCATCATTGGTCAGTGTGTGTCGACTTTATCTCAGCATTCTTGACCACCATTCGTCATTGTGTATTAATTTTACCTGAGTCTTGACCACCATTGGTTAGTATGTATTGACTTTATCTCAGCAGTCTTGACTACCATTGGTCCATATGTATCACCTTTACTTCCGAAGTCTTGACCACCATTGGACATTGTGCATTGATTTTACTTCAGCAGTCTTGACCACCATTGGTCATTGTGCATTGATTTTACCTCAGCAGTCTTGACCACCACTGGTATTGATTTTACCTCAGCAGTCTTGACCACCACTGGTATTGATTTTACCTCAGCAGTCTTGACCACCATTGGTCAGTATGTATCAACTATACCTCAGCTGTGACTTGACCACCATTGGTCAATGTGTTTTGACTTTACCTCAGCAGTCTTGACAACCTTTGGTCAGTATGTATTGACTTCACCTTAGCAGTCTTGACCACCATTGGTCACTGTTATTGACTTGATCTCAGCCATCTTAACCACCATTGGTCAGTATGTATGTATCGACTTTAACTCAGTAGTCTTGACCATCATTGGTCATTGTGTATTGACTTTACCTCAGCAGTCTTGACCACTGTTTTTTGAATGCTGACATCTACCCAAATATCTTTAAAGGTTAATTGTTTAAAACTAGCATTTTGCACTCAGTCTGAAGATGAGAACATTTAATTGGTGTTTTATTATTTGACAGTTGCATTGGTACTATTAATACACCATTTTGACATTGACCCTTAGTCTCCATTTAAACTGAACTTTTATTATGAATCAAAGTTGGAGTATGTACATTCTAACCACTGGATCAGAATTTTGTATGATTGTTGGAGAGACACATTCCTACCTCTGAATCAGAATTTTGCATAAGTGTTCCACATTCCATCAGAATTTTGAAAGCACCATTTCTGATGCAAATTCAGGCATTCAGGTGGAAGTTACCAATCCCACATGCATAGTAAGGTTTTTTCATTCCATTTGAGAAAACAAAGAATAAATTTAAAAAGCTCTTTCCTTTCCCTGCCCAGGCTCCCACATAAGACCATTAACTATGGAGAACCACCTCCATTGTATAGGCATGCAGTGAGAAGATGGATTTATGTTGTTTCCTGATAAGGGAACAATGCCATTGTAATCAGAGTATAAATTGAACCATAGAACTCTAATCTTCTGGTGCTAAATATATAGGCAGATCAGGTTTAAGATGTTTGCAGTACAACTAATTCTTCTAATTAATAGCATAGACCCTGATTGATATTGTGCTTTAATCTAGATGGAAATGGTGCCAGTATGATATGCAATATAACCACAAAGGCAGCCATTCTGAAACCCTTGTTACATTTAGTCCTCCAATATTGTAAATCATATTACCATGGTTTTCACCATAAGACTTCTAATGATGTTTTGTTCTTCCTAAATAAAATGTTGCTAAACAAGACATCCAATATGTCCACCACAGCAGCTAAAGAATATCAAATATGCTTTCAATACTCAGCTGTTAAAAGGAAGAAATGTCTTCAGAGATTCATATTGTTCAGTAGAGCATCGGTCAGTACAATAAACTATTATTGTTGTACATTGACCCAGATTATCTGTTGCTTAATCTGCAGGCTGATTAGGATGTCTTCTGCTCATTATAGACCTGATTTTTGGTAAACAACATTACTCCTGATCTTGTCTTGCTTATAATGCAGGCAAATTGAGGTCTATGCTGCTTGTTCTACATCTGAGATTTTTCTAGTGAACAGTAATAACCCAGAACTTCCATTAAATCATACACAGACTGATAAGAGTCCATGATCTTGGTTCTACACCTGATTTTTCTACTGACAGCATAGACTGTGTTCTTCTATTATGTCATATACAAACACATCTGGGTTTATGATATTTGTTCTATATCTGATTTTTTAACCAACACCATCAACACTGATATTCTATATATCAGATTTCTCATGAATAGGATATACCCAGATCTGCTGGCATATTTTTGTTTTCCCAGTTCTTTGACTGTTTTTTATATATGACTTTCATTCTATTTCCTTGGTATATATAAATGTGTGTTTTCAGGTGTTCCACTCCAGTATTTCACCAGATCCTTGGCACTTTGTATGTCTACATTTGGCAAATACCACCTACACACAGCTCGGTGCTCACAGCTATTTGGACAGCTGTATTGGAATCAGCACATCGCAAGGGAAAATCGAAAAGACTGGTTGGAAACATGTCTTGAATTATACAAGACAGAGCTGGAAATTTTAGAGGAAATTCTTGGACTACTGCATCCAACCACTGTTCGATCCCGAGAAGATGTAATCATCATCCTGGACAGATTGGGTCGACCAGATGAGGCTAAACAATACCAAGAAAAACAGCCTGCCCAACATGGAGCACTGTAATTGACTCAATTAGCGATTGAGGGACCATTGTCAAACAAGCAGACAGGATTGTTCATGATACAAAGTTAAACTTATAGAAGTCTTTTGGTAATGTTGATTAGGAATGATAGCATAACTGTCTGAATTGACCCCTCTGCAAACTACTATGACACCTGTCTGAAGTAAACCTTCAGGAGAATAGACAATTCTGTTCTCCACACTGGTAGAAGTACTTAAAATTACATTTTGCTACTTTGAATAACTACTAGAAGCGAATATTGTGTTCCACCATAATATTTTGGTAAATAATCAAAAGTGGACAACAAATGTTGAAATTAATTAATATTTGTGAAATTTGCATATTGCATCTAGTATTTATTTGTAACTCATGTATTTTGTATAATATAAATGACAAAGGTGACCCAATTAATTTGATAATACATATAAGTACTACTTTTCTTATGCATTTGCTTCATGTTTAAGGACATAGCTTGCAATTGATTGAGTCAGTGGCTCATAAGAAATTTTGATGTGCATTAGTTGATTTAGCTGCATATATGGCCAAAGAGGATTGATTGGTTGATTACCAAGCAATTATACCAAAATGTTATTAAACTCAGAAAATCTATTTTGAATATGTTTATTCAATGATAACTCATTTATGAGTAAACAAATAGAAAATACCAGCAAGAAAGCAGGATGGCTAATAGCAATGTTTTAAACACATTTCTATCCAAATAGAATGTAATTGTATATCACTGTTCAAATAGTGCTTGTGTTCCTATCCTAATAGAATGTAAATGTATGTCACTGTTCAAATAGTGCTTGTGTTCCTATCCTAATAGAATGTAAATGTATGTCACTGTTCAAATAGTGCTTGTGTTCCTATCCTAATAGAATGTAAGTGTATATCACTGTTCAAATAGTGCTTGTGTTCCTATCCTAATAGAATGTAAATGTTCAAATAGTGCTTGTGTTCCTATCCTAATACAATATAAATATATGTCACTGTTCAAATAGCAATTGTGTTCCTATCCTAATAGAATGTAAACATTTTTCACTGTTCAAACAGTGGTTGTGTTCCTGTCCTAATAGAAGTTAAATGTATGTCACTGTTCAAATAGTTATTGTGCACATTTATACATTTTTGGAGTAAAATAAATGCAACAACTATGTCATGTGGAATAATGTTTAGTTCTTTTCTTTTGAAATATGTTTCTCATGATATGATTACAAGTAAAAGTATAATTGTAATTAGAAGTACATGAGACAAAAGAAACTAACATTTATTTTGTATTTGTATTTGATTCCTAATTAGTGAAGTCATTTTTATGCATGATTTCTAATTAGTTAAGCCACATTTGTACATGATTTGCAATAAGTAATAAAATTAATACAAATATGTTTGGGAAGTATTATACAGCACAAACAACTTTTCTTCTGATCAGAGCATATGCAGATTGTGATTAGTGTTTATAATCACAGTTACAAAAATGGTTTATTTGTATGCTAAAGATTAAAACAATGTTAAATGAATGTTGTATGCAAAATTTTGGAAATCACAGGGAATATATCCATATATTTTTTTTGGTTTGTCAAGAGATGCTAAGAAAACATTGACTGAAAAATTTAGACAAAGATGGATAGTGGAGATCTTTACTTCCCACTTGTGTAAAAATGATTAAATATTTAATTTTTCATATTGTTATTAAGAGTACCTTAACTGTATACCATCTATATCTGCATGAACATTGTGTTATTTTGTATTTTTAAATTCTAAATTTCAATTTGAAATTCTAAATTTCAATTTGAAGTTAGATCTTTTATAATGTTATAAGTGTTCTTGTTTGTGCCTATTGAAATCAATGACAGTGGTAATGAATTCCATTAATATCCTATGTCATGAATACTACAGTTTTGTAGCTTCTTATCTAGTAATAGAGATAACATTTGCAAAAATTTGTAAAATAATTATATCAAAATTTAAGAATTCTACCAGGTTGTTTTTAGCTCAAATCATTGTACATAAATTACCACATATTTCAATTTTTAATTTTTCAGTTTGTTCATCTTTTTTGGTTCACAATATTATGCATTTTATACAAGTTTTTACCAGTATAGGTCTTGAGCTGAAATAAAATCTTAAAAATATAAAACTCCTAAATTCAGCAGGCAAAGTAAAAAAGGTCCTAAATGCCAGATCGCATTTAATTGATATCATAATACCCTTTTTCCACTATGTCATATATATCCACAATGTCATATATATATATATATATATATATATATATATGTTATCACAGTTATCACAAATTAACTCTGTGATAAAATGTCCTACTTCAGTTAATTTTGTTATATTTCTGACTTTTAATACTGAAGTCTGGTTTTTTAATGCATTTTGATTCATAATACTCATTATTTTAATTATTTCTTTAATTTTATTTTATGTTTTTCAACTTTCCTTGAGTTTTATTTTTTTCTTACTTATAACTTTTTTGGTGCATAAAATTTGCAATATTAATATATACTGCTTGTATATGATTTTTATTCTTTTCCATGTATATTGAATACATCACAATTTTGGACATAATGATCACTGTAGTAAAAATTAGGGGATGCTAGTAAATATTCAAACAGCAATGTTTTTCTGCATAATTATCTTATCTATTTCCAGCAGTCTAAACCAAATTTTTGTTTCGCTCTAGGACATCTCTCAATATTAATAAGCATTTATATTAGCAAGGGGAATTAAGCAGATGCATCCATTTTCTTGTTGAATTATCTGTCAAATTTATAATATACATTTAATTTTAGTCTTTTGGAATGATCAAGTTTTGGTCATCATGGAATTCTCACTGCTAAGTCTAACAGACTCAATGATAAATGACCACATTTAATATTGTTTTATGGGATATTAGAAATGAATTTCCAAAGTATTCATTTTCATGGTATCAAAAAGAAAATATTTTAAGAAATTAGGTGCAAAAACATATAATAAATTTATCTGTTGAGGCCTTGAAAACTACAGACCTTCAATACTGAAAGATAATTTTGGCATTTATCAGATGCCAAATGATTACAGACCTTCAATACTGAAAGATAATTTTGGCATTTATGATGCCTAAAGATTACAGACATTCAATACTGAAAGATAATTTTGGCATTTATGATGCCTAAAGATTACAGACCTTCAATACTGAAAGATAATTTTGGCATTTATGATGCCTAAAGATAACAGACATTCAATACTGAAAGATAATTTTGGCATTTATGATGCCTAAAGATTACAGACATTCAATACTGAAAGATAATTTTGGCATTTATGATGCCTAAAGATTACAGACCTTCAATACTGAAATATAATTTTGGCATTTATGATGCCTAAAGATTACAGACATTCAATACTGAAAGATAATTTTGGCATTTATGATGCCTAAAGATTACAGACATTCAATACTGAAAGATAATTTTGGCATTTATGATGCCTAAAGATTACAAACATTCAATACTGAAAGATAATTTTGGCATGTATGATGCCTAAAGATTACAGACCTTCAATACTGAAAGATACTTTTGGCATTTATGATGCCTAAAGATTACAGACATTCAATACTGAAAGATAATTTTGGCATTTATAATGCCTAAAGATTACAGACATTCAATACTGAAAGATAATTTTGGCATTTATGATGCCTAAAGATTACAAACATTCAATACTGAAAGATAATTTTGGCATGTATGATGCCTAAAGATTACAGACATTCAATACTGAAAGATAATTTTGACATTTATGATGCCTAAAGATTACAGACATTCAATACTGAAAGATAATTTTGGCATTTATGATGCTTAAAGATTACAGACCTTCAATACTGAAAGATAATTTTAGCATTTATGATGCCTAAGAATTACAGACCTTCAATACTGAAAGATACTTTTGGCATTTATGATGCCTAAAGATTACAGATATTCAATACTGAAAGATAATTTTGGCATTTATGATGCCTAAAGATTACAGACCTTCAATACTGAAAGATAATTTTGGCATTTATGATGCCTAAAGATTACAAACCTTCAATACTGAAAGATAATTTTGGCATTTATGATGCCTAAAGATTACAGACATTCAATACTGAAAGATGATTTTGGCATTTATGATGCCTAAAGATTACAGACCTTCAATACTGAAAGATAATTTTGGCATTTATGATGCCTAAAGATTACAGACAATCAATACTGAAAGATAATTTTGGCATTTATGATGCCTAAAGATTACAGACCTTCAATACTGAAAGATAATTTTGGCATTTATGATGCCTAAAGATTACAGACCTTCAATACTGAAAGATAATTTTGGCATTTATGATGCCTAAAGATTACAGACATTCAATACTGAAAGATAATTTTGGCATTTATGATGCCTAAAGATTACAGACCTTCAATACTGAAATATAATTTTGGCATTTATGATGCCTAAAGATTACAGACCTTCAATACTGAAAGATAATTTTGGCATTTATGATGCCTAAAGATTACAGACCTTCAATACTGAAAGATAATTTTGGCATTTATGATGCCTAAAGATTACAGACCTTCAATACTGAAAAATAATTTTGGCATTTATGATGCCTAAAGATTACAGACCTTCAATACTGAAAGATAATTTTGGCATTTATGATGCCTAAAGATTACAGACCTTCAATACTAAAAGATAATTTTGGCATTTATGATGCCTAAAGATTACAGACATTCAATACTGAAAGATTAATTTGGCACTGGCCACCAATGATACAAATTATGTGAAATGTATCAGTAGTAGTGATTGATGGATAAAGTCTGCTGGTGAGATTTGTATTGCATTCCCAATGACAAGAGATAACAACATGTTAAAACTATGTAAGTTAAGATTTATATTATCTACAAAATGCAATCACACAAATGATGATCTACTTTGTAAAGATTGAAAATCGTTTTAATTTCAAACCACATATGGACCTTATATAAACAGTATTGGACGAAGATAGTACTTCAGACATGTTTTAAAAAGAAAGCTTGGTTATTTAAAAAATATTTAAATAATTTAATCATAACAAAATGAATGTTCAAAAGTGAAAAGTGTTTATGGCCATTTAGGCTAGATAACTATCCATAAAATGAACAAATGTTAAAACTTTCATACATTATCAGTAAAGTTCTTGAACAATTCTAGTTACAGATATTAATTTCTAATATGTTTGGTTTGTTTTGTAGATATAAAAAAAATTGCAGTTGATGAAAAGTTAAAGATTTTGAAAATGTCTTTTTTTCATCCCTGGTAAATTTACTTAACAGAGAATATGATGTGTTTTCCCTTGTGATATATTTACAGATGGCATAATATATATCAGGTATGTGGATTTAATTGTGTTTGAAATAAGGTTTTGTTTCTGTATTTCTCATCACAATAATCACTACCTCTTAAATTTAAAATTATAATTTTATATTGGTATTTAGGACAGAATTTAATGCCATAAATAGTTGTTAACTCTGAAGAAAATGTGAGTGTTTTAAAAAGCAATGAATAAAATATGAACATATGTTTATACCATTTGCATTTAACAAGAGATATCATTGCTACCTTATTACTTGATCAGAAATAAAATAAATGTAAAATAAAATTGTTTAATGAACATTTGCAAGTTTTATTGTATGCACAATGTTGATGTCATGTTCAATTGTTATCATAATCAACAGTTTTGCATTAAGAGAGCAGTCATTGGCAATAAGGTTACTGAAACAACTTGACTATGCACATTTAGATTCATGCAGTGATCCTCAAAATGAAAAAATAAAATTATCAAACTATTGAACGCATAACATTCATGTTAAAAGCCTCAAAATTGGATAAATATTGTACCAGTCTCATAAGATTCCCACCATGTCTGACCTTACTGAGATATTTGTTGTCCTAATTATGATACAAATCATAAAATGGAATACCAGTCAAATTTCTCACACATGTAGTTGTCCAAAATTGGATAAAAGAATCATATAAAATATTGGCAGCAAATGGAAAAAGCTGACGTTATCTCCATTAGGAAATATTTGTTTTAGAACATCTATATCCTACCCATACAATGGCCTGACTTCATACAAAGCACATGTCTTTTTGTTGTTGATTGTCAAATGAAAGTATTATGACTCTCTGGTCTTAAAGTAAGTAACAGGAAAGTGTAAAAAAAAAAAAACTTTGTAAAATTCATAAAATAAATTATTTCTCTAGAATGAAAATGAAAAAGAGAACTTGTAATATAAATCCCCAATAATCTTAGATATGCAGACACAAGTCATCAATGATTAAAGTTCGGAATAAACTTTAATTGAAATCCAAATTAAATCCAACACTGAAAGTGTTGATGTGACTATGGTGGCTTGTGTTGGGGCGACAAACCAATTATCTTTTCTTGAATCACTTTATTACAATGCATGAATATATCCTTATTTGAAATTTCACTAGGAATTCAAGTCTCTGTGTCTACGATTATTTTTTTTAGAGGAGTAATTTGTATTTCTAGAGTGAATAAATAATTTGAATTAATAAATTCCAGCATAAATAAATAATTTCAAGACAAAAAGAAATATATTGTCCTTTTGATTTATGGTCATAATTAACATTTTATAAAAAATAAAAAAATACATCTAATGAAAATTAACCTTCTACAAATTTCCTATTTGTATGCAATAAACTCTTAGTTATATTAGAATATAAAATTTCCTTGACTACTAATAGTTAACCCATACTCTTAGCAAACAATTTGTCATGCATTAGTTGTTTAAAGAATATTAAAGAAACAAATTGGTGATTCCAACATATAATTTTCCATAGCATATAATGAAAAGACAAATTTGAGATTACACACACACACACACACACACACACACACACACACACACACATATATATATATATATATATATATATATATATATATATATATATATATATATATATATATATATATATATAATCTCATGTAGTGCAGAAAATGTTATGCTGATTAAACTTTCTACATTTATCACATGACTTAATATTAGATAGTTTTGAACTGCTTCCGATTTTTGGACATGTTAGCTTTTTGAAATGGTACATTTATTTAATACTAGATAAATGCATCATTTCATGATATTATCACTGTAGCTAAACATCAATAATTCACAGCACCCATTAGATTTATGGCTATCACATAATTTTCAAACAGTGTATTGTAGAATATAATGTTTCATTATATGTTAACTATAACCTTGTATAAATGCTCCTTTCAAGTTAATTGTTTGAAACTCATGGAATGAGTTCAGTCTTGTGTTTTGCAAGACATACAACTGTTGGAAATCATTCAGCTCAATTTACATAACTTTGAAATTAGCACTCATCTTAGATACTCCATACACAGCTATTCCTTATTATAATGTAGTTCCATAACTGCCAACCATATTATGTATTGAACCATGGTATAATTAGAACTTCATTAAAAACTGAAATGTGGTATATTGGCAACAACATTATACTCTGATATGTGGTATAGTAGCAACTACATTGTACTCTGATATGTGGTATAGTGGCAACTATATTGTACTCTGATATGTGGTATAGTGGCAACTACATTGTACTCTGATATGTGGTATATTGGCAACTACATTGTACTCTGAATTTTGGTATAGTGGCAACTACATTGTACACTGATATGTGGTATAGTGGCAACTACATTGTACTCTGATATGTGGTATAGTGGCAACTACATTGTACTCTGATATGTGGTATAGTGGCAACTACATTATAGACTGAAATGTGGTATAGTGGGAACTACATTATAGACTGAAATGTGATATAGTGGGAACTACATTATACTCTGAATTTTGCTATAGTGGCAACTACATTGTACTTTGATATGTGGTATAGTGGCAACTACATTGTACTCTGATATATGCTATAGTGGCAACTACATTGTACTCTGATATGTGGTACAGTGGCATCTACATTATAGACTGAAATGTGGTACAGTGGGAACTACATTATACTCTGAACTTTGGTATTGTGACAACTACAATGTACTCTGATATATGGTATAGTGGCAACTACATTGTAATCTGATATGTGGTATAGTGGCAACTACATTGTAATCTGATATGTGGTATAGTGGCAACTACATTATAGACTGAAATGTGGTATAGTGGGAACTACATTATACTCTGAACTTTTGTACAGTGGCAACTACATTATATACTGAAATGTGGTATAGGGGGAACTAAATTATACTCTGAACTTTGATATTAAGAGAACTACACTATAAACTGAACTCTGGTATATTGGGAACTACATTATTAACTGAAGTGTTGTATTGTGAGAACTACATTATACTCTGATATGTGGTATAGTGGCAACTACATTGTACTCTGATATGTGGTACAGTGGCAACTACATTATAGACTGAAATGTGGTACAGTGGGAACTACATTATACTCTGAACTTTGTTATAGTGGCAACTACAATGTAATCTGATATGTGGTATAGTGGCAACTACATTGTACTCTGATATGTGGTATAGTGGCAACTACATTATAGACTAAAAAGTGGTATAGTGGGAACTACATTATACTCTGAACTTTTGTACAGTGGCAACTACATTATAGACTGAAATGTGGTTTAGGGGGAACTAAATTATACTCTGAACTGTGATACTGTGAGAACTACACTATAAACTGAACTCTGGTAAATTGGAAACTACATTATTAACTGAACCACGGTGTTGTGGGAACTACATTATAAACTGAAGTGTTGTATTGTGGGAACTACATTA
The DNA here is from genome assembly GCA_016746295.1 of Potamilus streckersoni. Classification (NCBI taxonomy): domain Eukaryota; kingdom Metazoa; phylum Mollusca; class Bivalvia; order Unionida; family Unionidae; genus Potamilus; species Potamilus streckersoni. The sequence continues at coordinate 2,588,013 of JAEAOA010000895.1, read as the reverse complement.
TTAACTGAAGTATTGTATTATGAGAACTACATTATACTCTGAATTATGGTATAGTGGTAACTACATTATACTTTGAACTGTGGTAAAGGTAGAGCTAAATTATACTCTGAACCGTGATACGGTGGTAGTAACAGTATGCTCTGAACTGTTGTATAGTGGGAACTACATTAGAAACTGAATTGTGGCTTATTGGGAACTACATTAGAAACTGAAATGTGGTATAATAGGAACTACATATGTATGAAACCACAGTATAACAGAGTGCATTGTAATGAGGAAGTGCTGTATGCTACATATATCCACACTTTTTTGCTTTGTATTTGAATAGTAATCACAAATAAAACACTTGCATTGCCACATTATGTATTGGTTGGATTATTTTAATATATTTTTACCTCAGAAACAAGAAATGTCTATTCCAGAGCCATTGATAGAAGGATGTGGATTATACTGACAGTAAAATCAGCCAAATAGTACCATTGAACTTAATAGACATACAGTTATGTACTTGCATCTAAGTCAATAACCTTGGTGTGTGTCAAGTGACTATAGACATTAAATAAGAATGAGATGTTATTTATAGAGCTATTTGAAATAAGACAGTAATGAGTTATTTACAGTAATGATTTGTACTTGAGACATAAATTAAACATTTATGGAGCCACCTTTGAGATATAAAGACATTTTTGACATTTAGTCACATCTTATTTATACAGCTACCTGGTCATTTAGAGACATGTTGGATATTTATTTAGACATGTCTTATTTATAAAGCTACCTGGTCATTTACAGACATTTTAGACATTTATTTAGACATATTTATAAAGCTACCTGGTCATTTACAGACATTTTGGACATTTATTTAGACAAGTCTTATTTATACAGCTACCTGGTCATTTACAGACATGTTGGACATTTATTTAGACATGTCTTATTTATGCAGCTACCTGGTCATTTAGAGACATGTTAGACATTTATTTAGACATGTCTTATTTATAAAGCTACCTGGTCATTTACAGACATGTTGGACATTTATTTATACATGTCTTATTTATACAGCTACCTGGTCATTTACAGACATGTTGGACATTTATTTGGAATTGTATTCCCAGATGCAATATAATATACACAGTAGATTTAAAACTAAACCTGGATGAGACTTTATACTCCTCACTGCTTGTTCTTTTTCAAAACCCATTGCTGCCATGAGGCTGTTTTGCCCCAAGTCTTCTAAACTTAGTACCTCGACTCCACAAATTAATACACGATCATACCTTACTTCTCTTATAACAGACTAAAATCTAGGAAAAGAGAACCAGACTGTATGGAAACTCAGATGTGCTTCAGTGTGATTTATTATGGAAAAACAAGATAGAATTCAAGGCAGCTAGTCTAAGAGAAATATTCACATTCATGATTTTGAGATAATGCAGGATTTTGAATGTCTTCTAGCCGTTTATAAGGAGGCATAGTTGTTAAAGGTACCTAGTTAATGACCATAATTTTATCACAAGTAAAAGTGGCATATAAACCTTCAGTAGCTACTTAATGGAAAATGACAAGATGGCAGGTAGTCCCTGTCTTACTAATTTAATATATGTATCCTAAACCAGGTAGATGAAATATGGATAGACGGGAAAGCCTAAATTTCAAAAACACTCCTAAGTCTGACAATCGCTGGTCAAAATACATTTTACTGATCTTTACAATAAACACTTGCAAGCCATGGACGCATATTTTTTATGTTTTAGTGTTATAGTGACCCTATAAATATGAATGGTCTAGTGATTATAAATTTTGGTTTCTAAAGTTTACACACAAAGTAAAGTGAAAATCATAGTACCCTCAGTAATCGGTACTGTGTTAGTCATGGTAGTCTCAATATACGGCACTACATTTGTCCTGGAACAAATGGAGGATACTCTGGTAATAAGGCAGTCCTGATGGTGGTATGTTAACTTTCATATAGCCGAAAATTGGCTTTTCCTGGAAGTGAGGTTGGGACGATTTAAGATGTGAAGAGATTATTTGACTTAAAGAAGTTAACTAGAGTGGTTTAGTGTGTTAGTCGTACCGGACTCTGGCCCACAAGGATTTGGGATGAAATATTGTTTGTGTAAGACAGGGTCTGCCGTCTTGGTATATCTCTGGGTAAGACACAAAACACGTTGCTGTACTTGCCTAGACACAATAATCCTCTATAGCCAAAGGTTTTGATATATTAATCCCGTAGATATGGTATTATATCGGAATTTTGGCTTGTGAAGATGTGGGACAAGTTGCGGCTATTACAAAACAGGTTCAAATGATGCCCAGGCAAAACGCGGTCACAAGTACTGCAAGACACATTACAACGTTTGCCTTGACAAAATATAATTTTTTATTTGTTTCTCAGGAACATTAATCATTATCTAAAATGAAGTTAATTTTACTTTGCAGTCTAAATTAGTTTTTATTCAATATATAATAAGTTTTCTTTGAGAAGTTTGTAAGGAATCGTTAAAGCCTTTGAAATATCTGCATACTCAACGACGCCACTTGGCCATAGAACTCAATTAATTTTACTATATAGTCTCTACATTTATTTCTCAGTACTGAATTTTCCACTGTGTGACAATCAATATAAATCATATGTTAATCTAAAATACTTTCAAAGATGACTTTACGGTGAAGTTCTTGTCAAGGGTTGACCTGCATTTTTTTGAGAAGCTGAATTGTAAACAAAACACCATGCAACGGAACACAGATTTCACTTCCGAATCATCACCATGACCTTATTACTCAATGTGCACTGTCACAGAAATACACACAGACAACCACACCATAAGCTCACATTCTAAAGAATAAATAATTGCCTTTAAATCCTTACCAAGAATGCCAAAATCTAACTCTTGTATCACTACCAAACGGAGACAGGAAAAAGTGATCTAAAAATAGACTGGGACTACATTCGTGGGTACTGAACCGGATTTTATTAATTGTGTACTGATGCCACATGAGACTTTGAGATCTT
>JAEAOA010000895.1:2427500-2582500 GCA_016746295.1 Potamilus streckersoni | reverse complement strand
CAGTCGAATTTAAGTGTGTTTGTATAAAGACGTCTTTTATAAATTGCTGAAATGTATTGATTACCGAAAGCAAGATGAGATCTGAATTGTGATCATTATATTGGACTAAAAACTTCTTACAGTGGATATGTATTAGGGAATCTATTCACTTTATCTTTAATGAAGATCATTCAGGTGAAAATCTTCGTAAATGAGTAATTTTAAACCATTGATATTGCTGACGCCAGATAAGAAGTGTTTTCAACATAGAAAAAGGGCATACACATGTATTCTGCTGAATGAATCATATACCTTAAACAAGAAAGTGTCGATCATACTGACGTATGTCTGTGAATGCAATTTGGTTAGCAATAGGAATCCATACGGCTGAAAGCTTTACCAACTATATATCTGAAACAGAAGTGTACATTATTCAGAGGTAGGAGATATAATCTAGAGTGCGTGCACGATTAATTGCTAGAGAGGAAAATATCAGTATATCAAAAACAATTATTTCCTTCTTTTCATCCACGTCTATTGTGCAGTATCAAGATCACGTCTGCATTTGCGAAAAAATATGTATTAAGTGTATAAAGTCTGTGTACATTTTGGCTTGTTCATTGTCATATAGAACAAAAATGAGTAAGAGAGATAAAACGGAGAAGAAAATCACGGATGATTTTCTGAAGTGTGAGTTATGTAAGCGAATGCTTCAGGATCCACGGACTCTTCAGTGTTTGCATTCATTCTGCCGTGACTGTCTGCTGACGTACATCGTGGAAACCACGAAATCATCATCCAAGGGCAGTTTCCAATGTCCGCTCTGTCTTCAGACTATCATGGCCCCAAAATCCGGACAACCGCCAGAAAAATGGGCCGATGACTTAGACGTGGATCCTTTCGTAAACGCCTACATTGAAGCTCTGACCCTCAAGGACATAGGAAAATTATGTGACACCTGCGAGAGACAGGAGAAAAATTCTGTAGCCGAGAAGTTTTGCAGATCTTGCCATGATGCTCTCTGTGATGAATGTGTGGGCTTCCATAATGCTCTGAAGACCACAAAAGCGCATGTCATTGAGGATCTCTCCAAACTACGGCGGCAGCCTATGAGGGAAATAATCGAGGAACCAAGCTGTAGAGATCACGATGGGGAACATCTGATTCGATATTGCGAGACTCACAAAGAACTGGTATGTGAGAAGTGTGTGGCTACCAAACATAAGAATTGCAAAGACGTAACAACAACAACTGAGGCCGCCCAGAAACAGAAACACGAGGCCACCAATATGTTAGACTCTCTCACCGAGGAAACTCAGATGGCGAAGTCCATCTATGAAGACAGGATGACAGAGGATAGCGCACTAGAAGAAGCACAGGAGAGAATTTTGAAACAAATTCAAACTGTCCGACAAAATGTAAGCGAGATTCTTACTAAATTGGAGGGGCAAAGCATCGGTCAATTGTATGACGTCCACAAAAAAGAAAAGGCGAATATTCAAACAGAACTTAAAGAAGCCCAACGAACTCGAAAAGCTGTTGGTAAAGTACAGAGCACCATGGAGTATGTGACGAAACATGGTTCGGATGGCCACCTAATGCAAGTTATGGAAAAAGCTAAGAATCAAGAACGGTTCTATAACGATAGAGTGATCAATTTGAACAATAAAATACAAAAGACAAGGCTGGAATTTATCGTGGAGAGCACTTTACAAAAAGTTATGTCTTCTGTGAAAGAGCTAGGAGAGCTGAAAATCATTAGCATAAAAGGAAACCTACCATTAAGTAGCACCATCCAGTCGAGTAGATCTTCCATTGCCGAAGATCATCACGAAGCAAGCTTAAGACTCGAAACTAAGTCTGGAAGTAGTGGTAAACAGAGGCTGGTTGAGAGCATCGCTACTTTTTCTGGCCGAACCCCATCTGACTGGGAACCCTGTTGGTTCACAGGAGTCGTTTATCTCCCAAATGAGCAAATCCTGCTGGTTGATCGAAACAACAGTAAGGTCAAGATCTTCGATAAAGACCTACAGCCTATCTCTGAGACGACTCTTCTATCCCAACCATTCGACGTGGCACTTGTATCAGTGTCTGAAATTGCTATTACTATCCCACGAGAGAACAAGATAGAATTGTATACACTTGGAACCAACCTCACTCACAAAGGTACCATTCTCACATCTGACCGTTGTTATGGTATTAGTTTTGCGAGAGACAGATTTGCAGTGACATGCGCATGTGGATCGCCCCCTTCTGTAAAAGTGTATTCTAAAGAAGGGAAAGAGATGTTGGATATATGTCCGGAAGAGAATTATCAACCTCTGTTCTTCAGACCTTGGTACGTCCATCTCGAGCAATCAGGGAATAGTTTTATCGTCTCGGATTGTAACAGAAGTCACGTGACAAGTGTTACAGGTTCCGTTATCAAGAGATACGTTTACAAAAGTTCATCACTGAATTCCCCTCGCGGGTTTTGTGTAATGTCTGACGGAAAGATTTTGGTATGTGGTTGGGGGTCAGACAATATTCAGCTTATCGATGAAAATGGACTGTATATCCAAGACGTTATAAGCCGAATGGATGGGATAATTGGACCACAGAATCTGGCCGTTAGTTCTAAAGGAGACAAACTTGTGGTGACATTTGATCCTTCTAGTGGAAGCAGTGACTCTGTGAAATTGTTTAGATACAAATCACCAACAAGTACAAAATTTGCATAAAGTTAGTATGTTACGCGTATCACGATGATAAAAATGGATATAATATTGTGATATAAGTGAAATAGTCTCTAATTGTTTACTGAAGATCAGGAAGTCCTAACTCATGCAAAATTCTCATCTAGCAAATAAGTAAAACTATAGATTGTGCAACGTTGTTAAAATCATATAATTTTAATAAAATTTAACAAAACATTTTGTAATGCTCTGCGATAAGAAAAGCTGAGTGTCAGATAAGATACATGATGGAGACGTTTATTTCTAACACAGTTCTCAACACTTGCTATCAATAAACAGCAAAATCCGAAATAATATTAAGTGGTTTGTTTATTGGCATGTAAATGGAAGCTTTGTGACTAGGCAGATAAAGCATAGGCATTTAAACTAAATAAATAATGACATAAACAATATCTCAGCACCACTGGATCAAATAACATTTGTCTATGTAACGTTTGAGTAAATGTAATGGTTTCTAAACTGTAGATATAATCTAAATGAATTAATTTATGTGTAAAGTGCTTTGTTTGTTCTAATGTTTTTCTTCCGCGTTAGGATGCATAGTCTAGACAAAACTTATAATTAAAACAATCGTTAAATGCCTTGAATCTCAAAATGCAAACCATAGTCAACCAATCACTCAGGGAATAGGGGCTAAACGTTGTTTCACTACATTCCTTTCTCCCGTTACCTGGAAAATTTAATATGATTGTATAACGATTGCACTGAGTTCTGTCGGAAAGCACAGAGATCGCATCTTGTCGTCGGCTAATCTATTATTATTATTATTATTATTATTATTATTATTATTATTATTATTATTATTATTATTATTATTATTATTATTATTATTATTATTATCTTTCATAAACCAGTCACTTTGATCCAGCCTGTCGTTTGTTAAACTTCAACAATTCTCTTTCATCGTGAAACAAAACGTGAAACACATTTAGAGCATAGGAGTATTAAGAACTATGATGGAAAATCTGCAATTTCTACTTTTATTTGGAAATGATATTGCAATCAGTTATGAACGTACACAAATACAAAGTACACGCACACATTTGGAGTCCTTATCATTGAACCATCATCAAATGTAGGCCTATAATACAATATTTTGAGGATGTGTGTGGACCTTACTGGTGGTTTTGCAGTCGTAAATAGGTTTATCTCCGATGCTTCAGCAAAACTAGTAAAAATATTTGTGTTTGCAATGTCAGATGCGATAGTCGCGTATCCTCTGCCTCTCTTGTTTATATATATATATATATATATATATATATATATATATATATATATATATATATATATATATATATATATATATATATATGCAGAAAGGACTTTGACAAATCTGTGGTGGAGGGTTGACCCACCCCCTTGGCCCGTCCCAGTGCCTATGCCCATACTACAAATGTTCTCAGATCTTTAAACACAAGAATGCTGTGTCTGCATTCTGACTCACTTTAAAAAAAAATGTTGCCCCAAAAAAGCTGAAACTGTAATAGCCCAAATCATTACATCGCGTGCAAAGTGATATTTGTTCCCTTTCTACCAGCCAGAAATTAGCTTACATACGCTAGTGTGTTCAAATAGATATCGACTGTATGATCAAAAAAAAAATTATTACAGTATGTCATATTTTACAGGTATATCATTTTCACAAACACAGATGTTTAAAGTTTTTTAAACTGTTTTTATGAATATTCAAATCAATTATGCTTTTCATTTATGAGTTCCAGATATCCCCAAACATTTGTACACATGCTGCTAACATAAACTTTAGTTCTTTCCTTTCATGTTAACTAGTATGTAATAAGCCATATATGTATGTATGTATGTATGTATGTATGTATGTATGTATGTATGTATGTATGTATGTATGTATGTATGTATGTATGTATGTATGTATGTATGTATGTATGTATGTATGTATGTATGTATGTATGTATGTATGTATGTATGTATGTATGTATGTATGTGTGTGCGTGTGTGTGGTGTGTGTGTGTTCTAGCATTTATATTTGAAAAGTGTAACCTATAGATCTATGTAATCTTCAGGAAGAAAAAAAAGACTACAATAAATATTCTTACTGTGAAATTATTTTCTTTGTATTAAAGTACATATCGCTGTTTATAATAGTTGACGCTGCTATTCCACAAATTATTTAGGTGAATTTTGTAATAACATACTTGAAAAGAAACCAAAATTTGAGTCTTTAAGAAAGGATCTCGTTGAATAAAAACTGTGAAAGCGAAGTTGCAATTAAACGTGGTGTAAAAACATGCTTCCTATTGGAAATTTCTCTCTATATTCGCTCTTGTTATATCCGTAGTTTAGATTGTTTTTTCCCCCTTGCCTAATTAATGTTAAAATGATTATTTTTGCTAACAAGAGCATTCCTATGCAGAACTCTTGACGGCTCTAAATTGAATGGGGAGCGTGAAGAATATTCCAAGTTGAGCTCACATGTTGACAGGAATAAACATAATGCAAGGGAAGCAACTCCATAAATGCAAAAATCTTGTAAAAATATTACATTAATATTTCCACATATTTCTTGACTGATGGCTTAAATTGTCATTGACGATGGGAAAACCAATTCTACAGGCAGCCTGCCGTATCACGTGGCATTGCTTTTTAGCACAATGTCCCTTTTTCACATGTATGAAATGCTGTTGTACATATATAAAGTTTATTTTCACATTTGAGAAATAAGTTCCAATTATTTCACCCAATAAGAATGTTTTCATGCATGTGATAACGAATTTTACGTTCACAAATAGACAAACAACTCCAACTCCCGAATAAATGCCAGAACGTTTTGCCATACCATCTTGGAGTGTTAAATGAAAACATGGCGGAGGATAAAAAGTAGGCCGATAAATCAGCTCCTCACCCGCAATGATACTGATTGGCAATTTAGGGGCTGATATCACTCATTCATTAAAACATGTAGAAATCTGCAGCAAGTTTTGTCTGCATACATTGGTGTACGAGACTAGTAGTTATATGTGGCGACTGGGAGACAAAGAGCTTCCTTTATTAAAGATGGTTGAAGCGTTCATAGCTACGATGTGAATAGGCAAGACATTATACTTTAATGTGACATTGATCCAAACATGCCACTGAAGTGCAATTGTGCATGGATAGTATCAATTACATTCCTCGTTCAAGAGTACTTTAATATGACAGGAATTCCGAAATAATGTTATTCCGCTCTTATCGTTTCTGTTTTTCTAATGTCTAGAGTCTATTTAAATTTATAAATCTTTCCATATTATTTGTTTTGTAACCAATTTTTTTTATTGATTTTTCTGGCAACATTTTCATAGATAGCATACAACACGTGTTATATTATTGCCACTAAGTTCGAATTGTCAAAATGTCACCGAAAAAGTGAGTTCGAATTCTTTGAGAAAATTTTCCACTTGACGTCATATGTTCATAGAGCGTTGGACCTTCTTGCCTAAAAGATTTCGTATATTTGTTGTTTTGAGAAATGTTTGCTCCAGAGAGTTTCTTTGATATGGTCGATAAACGAATCTGGATGAAACGCCTGCAGTTGACAGGTCAATATTTCTTTGTTTTAGCCTATGTCCTCCTTTCATTGATGAGAAAACAAGTCTGATATTGTGGAACGATCGCTTTACTGTAATAAGTGCTAACTCATTATCTCTGAAAAAGCAATCTTATAAACTTAGTTTTTATAGTGAGACCAGACTCCACTTATGCTTTAGAAGCGTTGGTCGTTCTCACATAAGCAACTCTATTCACACATTTTTTAAAACACATTTGCCTCTGAAAGTTTGTTTGTTATGGTCACACTTTGCAGGTTCAGAAGAATGTTTTTCCTTGGAATTTCAACTGCCAAACTTAATATATCTGTATCCAATATTTTGGAGAGCAGTCGGATACTTCGGTATTCTGATTACTTTAACTATTTCATTGCCTTGGAAATCAGAGGTGTTGAAAATAATGTGTAAGTCTCCATAGTGTTTCCGTGTATAAAAATAAATAAAAATATTAATTCTATGGGAATGATGATATCTAATATACAAAGGTGAGTAGTTTTGCACTACCCAATGTTGAAAATATACCCGTAAGTTGTAGACCCCAGAGAATACAAATTATAGTGTTGTTTTGATTTTTGAGTGGTGGAACGACATTTCTGTTGGATTTAGTTTATACTTTGCGATGAAAAATGAACTGACTGTGAATGTCATCTTCAGGTAGTGATAGGTGCTGACTGCTGCCAAAGGAATAACATGTCACTCGCTTCCCTAAATGTGGACAGGAGCTGAGAGCCCGAACCAGCCTTACTGGCAGCCATTCATATCTTCATATACAGAGATTGAATCAACCAAGTAATACCCACAATAAACTCTCATTTACTGTTATGCGACCTTAGGAAACATGAAAACTGGAATCCATTGATGATAAGCTAGTGGATTATGTACTCAATGAAATGTGCTTCTCTAATGTATGTTGGCTTCCATTAGTCTCGAGAGACGATGGAAATGCGCCCATGAAAGGTGTCCTAGTTAGTAGTTGGGCAGCGTCTTCTGTGGCTATAAAGCCCCACACGGAAGTGGCAATCCTTGCTGCAGTTGCTGAACTTGAAGTTTGAGTCAGGTCTTGGTTGGAACTGCATCCTCTTCCTCTGAGATCCTTTCTCATCGACGAGCTGTCGTAACTTTTCCTCGCTGGCTTTCAGACCTGTGAACAGAGCATGTCGCCAGCTGGACTTGTCGAGGGCAAGCTCTTCCCAGGTGTTGACCTCGATCCCAAGAGCTTTCATATCGTGCTTGCAGACATCCTTGAAGCGAAGATGTGGCCGTCCGATTGATCTTCTGCCTGAGGCAAGCTTAGAGTAGAGAAGGGCTTTGGGAATCCGTACATCATCTCTTCGACGCACATGGTCCAGCCATCTGATGCGATGTTAGCGGAGGAGTGTGCCCATGCTGGGAATTTTGGCCTGTTGAAGCACTTCGTTGTTTGTCACACGATCGCTCCAGGTGATCCCGAGTATGCGACGGAGACAACACATGTGAAAGGCACTCAGTCGTTTCTCCTGAGAGGCATACAGAGTCCAAGCTTCGCTGGCGTACAGGAGAGTGCTACGTACGCAGGCACGGTACACGGAGATCTTAGTGTTTAATGTCAGCTTGTTGTTGTTCCACACTCTCTGCGACAATCTAGAGAGAGTTGTTGACGCCATTCCAGTCCGCTTGTTGAGCTCGGCATCGAGTGAGAGGTTCTTGGTGATGGTAGAGTCAAGGTAAGTGAACTCACTGACTACTTCTAGTTTGTAGTTGTTGATGATTATGCTGGTAGGGTCTGAGTTCTGAACCATCATGCTGGTTTTGTTTAGGCTGATTGTCAACCCGAATGCATCACATGCTTTAGCAAAGCGGTCCATCAGGCGTTGTAGTTCAGCTTCTGTGTGAGTGACTATAGCAGCATCATCTGCAAATAGCATGTCCCTAATGGTTGCTTTTCTTACAATGCTCATTGCCTTCAGTCGTGCCAGGTTGAACAGCCTGCCGTCTGAACGCGTGTGCAGGTAGATCCCTTCTGTGGACGTCACAAGGCATACTTAAGCAGGACAGCGAAGAAGATGCCAAAGAGCGTGGGGGAAAGGACACAGCCTTGTTTCACTCCGCTGTGGATGTTGAATGGTTCGGACGATGAGCCATCGTACTGCACTGTGCCTTTCATGACTGGACCATGCTTAACAGCTTTGGAGGGCATCCAATCTTCGTCAGGATTTTGAAGAGTCCGTCTCTGCTGACCAGATCAAATGCTTTGGTGAGGTATATAAAAGCCAGGAAGAGTGGTCTGTGTTGTTCCCTGCACTTCTGCAGTTGCCTGATGGAGAAGATCATGTCGATTGTGGAACTATCTGCGCGGAACCCATACTGAGACTCTGGATACACTGTCAGCAAGCGTCTGCAGTCTGTTCAGGATGACTCTAGCGAAGACTTTACACACGATGCTGAGAAGTGATATGCCCCTGTAGTTGTTGCAGTCACTTCTGTCGCCCTTGTTCTTATACAGCTTCTCTAATACAAATTGTCAAACTGTCTGCTGCTATATGATAGTACTATTGCTGAAGTAATTTCCTGTGTAAGTCATAATCCTTTTATGTTGTCACATCTCTTTCTTTACAAAGATTGACACTTTGGGTAGATTTTGTGTTGTTGGTACGCTTATAGGTAACTGTAAAGAGGCTGATTCTTGTTCTGTTTTATTAATTACCCACAGTATAGCAACATAGAAAACTAAAGCTTTGGCGCCCTTTTGTTCTTATAACCATTAACATCCTAAATATTGATCGATTTTCTGCAGATATTCTTGTGGGTGACTAAAGAAAACCTAAATTTATGGTGGAAAATAATGACACGTTATTGATCACAGAAAATGCAAACGGGCTACGTACCTTGTATAATAATTGTCAAACATGTTTTTGAGGAATCATTATTATGATTGTGCTAATTATGATTCATTACACTGCGCTTTTAAACCAAACATTCAAAGCTATTTGGTTCAAACTTGGAGTATTGCTAGCCAGCAAATTTATGTAAACACCTTTCTAACATTAACATATTATGTTATCCAAATCAAATAGCAACAGTTTTAAATAAATGTCGTTTAAGATGTCAAAGATCGGTGTTACTAAGAAATCAAAACTGTCTCCTTCGAACGAACGTACTAATAGCAATCGTTATACTGAGCAAATAGTAGTATAACTAATTATAATGTGTATAAAAATTTGCTTTTAAACTCGTTTCTATTGCATGTATATCACTATATTCTAGCTATCCAACATCATTAGAACTTGCCCTTTGTAAACTACGATGCTTTTGGTCTGTTGTGAAAGAGAATTGCTATCAAACGCTTTTAGAAAATGAAACAGAAATATATAGCTGACATACAATACTGATGTAATGCAGGACAAATGAAATAATATCAACACCACTGATATAGAAAAAAACACATTTTGAAGTACATTTAACCACTTCAAAAAGTACCAATTTCAAACGACCTCAAATCTATTTTGAATTATAATTATTTACACATTTACATACACATTTTATATTCGCAAATCCAAATATTATATTCAGAATGTGCAGATTCCATTACATACGGAGGCTTTATCATCACAAAATGACACTGAAAAGGTCTGATATATGTTGAATGATATTAGGTTCGTACATCATATTCAACGAAATACTTCCTGAAGATTTCTGATTATACAACATTAAACTAGTGAAACACAATAATATCAATGTGTTCCAAATGAATGCGATTTGCACATATATGGAAAATGGCATTCGTAATACCCGTTTAAATAGATTAGTTAACAATAAAGGGCAGCAAAACAATAAGATGTGCCCAGTATGCTTCCTTATAACAAGTGTCCCACATCTGCTGTCATTATTGTATACTTAATGTTATATTTCTGAATATTTACAGGATTACAATGAACACACCTCATGCCACCATATCCATTAATTAAAATAGTATTTACATGGGTCAGGTTATCTTTGTTCATTATCTTTCCCTTTCCGCTAAATAAAAACAATTGCATGAAGTATGTACGATGTAGATATAACAGGCAATGTCCTCACCTGCATGATGTCTCTTATGCTGGTCCTGTTCACCGGTTTGGAAGAATCTCTTCGCACATACCTTGCACCCATGATATAGCGCTAACATCTTTGGATAATGTCTCTTCAAAACCTCCGATGTCATAAAGCGTAAATTCAGTTAGATGAAACAAAGACTTTACTGTGAGCTCCCGTAACGTATTCCTCAATAAAGTTTGCAAAATATTGTTTTGTAGACGTACAAAAGCATACAATATGAAGTTTGATTTTCTAAATTAAATTGATTTTCTCTGACATCGAAAACTACCTTTCATTATCCAGAAAGATAAATACTGCTTAGAGAGCAACAACGTTTCCCTCATAAAGAATAAATACAATATATTTGCACTGCTAAATGGATTGTGTTAACCAATCAAATTCTGTGTATGATAAAATTCTTTTACATTTAGTTTATAATCGTATTTATCTGGACAACCATTATAGTTAATGTTGCACTCTATAAACCATCACGAGTTCAGAAGCAGTTAGCAATATTCATTGGGTGACATAATTTTTTAAAGCACATATATTCGAGGATCAATCCACTTTTATGGAAATTCCCCCTTCAAATCCGTTTATTCCTGTTCAATGCTATGTTCTTTATGTATTTAGTCTGTTTCAAAAAAGGATTTCTACCGAACACAGTTTGAATCCAGCAAAAGAGTGTACAGACATCATTGATTTGCTGCAAACCTAATGAATAATCCCAGCATACGGATAAAAAAAAAATAACAGACTTCAAATATGACTTGTATTCTCATTTAATGTCAGATCTTTTACATGAAAGTAATCGATTGCAATTGATATCTTATTGATATCTTTATTTAAATATAGTATTTAGTTTACACGTTGAATATTCGTACGGATTAACAACAAACATGTATGCCGATACAAAAGCTTTGCTAGGTATATTAATATATATTGTGCACTTCCAACTTTGCATGTGTGTGCAAAGTAAAACAACTGGCATAACAATACGACATTTACAGTAATGAACTGAAATATGAGGTTATATGAGGTTCTAACAAGAATTGTTCTTTCGTTCATAATGATGCAAATGTTCCCAATATCTCGACAATTTATCAAATACTCCCCATGACAACTGTTTAGTATAAGCTGAGATTTCATAACATACCTACCCAACTTTCATAATACCACTATATTCCTTTGCTTAGCATACTTATTGATTAATGAAATCAGTCACATACATTCTTTTTACTAGTGAATGAATACACGACTACACAGTATTTATCAAATGACAGTTTTCAAGTACATGAAGAGTCTGAAATATATTATGAAAATATATGTTGGATTTATATAAAGCGTAAATCCTAAAACTTTACAACTACTAATAATTGTTATACATCATACAAATAACACCAATTTTTATAGATCCTTATACTCTAGAAAGCCAGTAACATTATTGCATTTGGGAAGCTAACACGAGTTGAGAATCAGTTAACTATGTACATTAGGTGAGATTATTATTAACGTATTTAGTTTCAGAATCGTATGAACTTTAAGGGCAATCCATTATTGAGTTTTTTATTTTTCATTCATAGTTTTCATACATTATCCGTTTGGTATCGATCATAAAGATAGTTGCCATTAAAATAACTAGAAAGAGGAACATTGAGTATTTATTTGCTAATTAATATTCTTTTATTGCAGAAATAATGAATACCCCA
This sequence comes from Potamilus streckersoni, assembly GCA_016746295.1. Classification (NCBI taxonomy): domain Eukaryota; kingdom Metazoa; phylum Mollusca; class Bivalvia; order Unionida; family Unionidae; genus Potamilus; species Potamilus streckersoni. The sequence continues at coordinate 2,570,467 of JAEAOA010000895.1, read as the reverse complement.
TTACCATTGATATAGAAATAACTTCATATTTTCCATATGACAAAACATTGTCTTTATACATGCAGTATTTTACATTTATGTGAATTGGCAGAATACTAGCAATCTAGGTAACCACTTTGCTGATTACAGTCTCAGCTTTATATGTGGGAATAATTTAGAACATGTCTGATATAAAAAAATAAATATAATGATTAAATAAAATATGCAAGATAAAGATAAAAAAAAATTCTTCTTTCCTTTCTTGGGATTCCAATGTAGTGTCACAACTCCGTATTCGTCTGACAGCACTCGTCACAAATATCGCATTCATAACGTCTGAAAACTGGTAAATGAAACAATTTTAAGTTACTGTCCAAGAGCATAATTTATGAAAGTTCCTGACAATACTATATGCTGTGAAAGTAATGAAAATTCAATAATATATTGAATCAATTTGACTATGATCTGCCGAAATTAGGAAAACGATTATTCATTATTGTGCTTATTCTATTAAATTTTTATTAGCAGCAAATACGTGTCTCTGATTATGAATGTGGTAAATATTCTACTGCTAGACACAGTTCATCAGATGAAGTATTTGTGTAATTAATCCGCCACAAAAAGCACCTTATATACGTACAATCTGTATATATTTAGTCCTATACCCAATATACTCTTCAGCTTTAAAGTGACTTTCATTTCGCGTCCATTATTTCCTCCACCTCAAAATGGAATTACAATCAAACTTTATTGACTGAGGAAATTGATTATTAGATAGACCATATTGTTTTATTATAGAACTAATGAGAAATAATATACAATTTCTATTAAGACTAAATATTTTCCTTAACATAAATATTTTATTTCACAGAAATTGAATTTATTTCACATTATTTAACATTACTGACACGTTTATCCACACATTGTTAGTTTCGATTACGTCGAGAAAGTTCGCAAGATATAAAGGCATACATTAATACTGATACGAACCTTTGTTGTTAAGTACGTGAGTCACCATGTTTAAAGCTACAACCCTTTTGTCAACACTCGGAAATTAACATAAAGATAACTAAGGATTTCCAAAAGAAGATTATCGGACTATTGAGGTAGAAACTGCATAACTAAATAATTACCCACAAGACAATGTGCATTGAACTGAGCTGTAAGAATATTAGTTTTCTAGGTCACTGTTCTTGTGGTTTGATTTGTTGTCCAAAACAAGTCATGCATGTGCTTGCAAAGCAAACATTGCTTACATAAAATAAGACATTTAAAGTAATCAGACTAAATATGGAAGATGATCATACAATATAGACTGTTCTTTCCTTTATGAAGGCGCAGATGCTGGCACATGTCCCTCTGTGTTGAGTATCCCATGTCACAAAATTCGCACTCATACCGTCTAAAGTCTGTTAGATGAAAGATTATACAATGTTGTCTTAGAACAATTCCTCAAGATTTCGAAGGATGCAAGATAATATGGTGATACAGTGATATTATAATAATGTCTAACTTAAATGTAACTCCCAATCAAGCGACAAAGGTTTCTCCTGCTTGTTCAGTAACTTAACTATAATATTATTTAGTCTTGAAAATGTAAGCCCAGAATGCTTCTTAAGGCAAACGGAAAACAATGTGTACTACTACCTGACTCATATCATTGAGTGAAGGTTCTGAGTTGTTACCACATCACATCGAACAGTCTTTTTCACACTAAGTCCCTTTGACGCGAATGAAATTAATCAAAGCAATCAGAAATATTTTCTTTTGTCTTGAGAACAAATACTGCATTACTCTGATACTTTGTCAAGGAAACGAGAAACCAGAAATAGGTGAGCTTGATACCTGCCGAATGTTTACATTGAAACATTGCATTGAACATTTTAAAACCAGTCCTCTCTCTCTCTTTATATATATATATATATATATATATATATATATATATATATATATATATATATATATATATATATATATATATATATAATAGAACATATCTGAAGCTTAGATGCTATAACATACAAACCCAATAAATCTCAAATGTTTTACATCTGGTAACAAACGTGTTGTATATATCACACAATATACAACAATTGTACAACTTCAATCAATTTAGGTCATGTGTTACTTAGCAGGCCGACATATTTCCTTCGAAATTAATTTTTACAATTGGACCAATAAGTTTAGTTCTTTTAAAATCATTCATATTGTGAGTTAAAAATGTACATATATCTTATAGTGCTATCTATTAAATATTCTTATATTATAGAAAGTCGAAATAATTAAACTGGTAATCTAGATTGACTCCAGTATTAGCTAGTTACCTAGAGTAGACAAAAAATAGTTTATTATTAAGACATTTAGCTTAAAAGCTCGATAAATTCAAAGAGCAATTGTTTTAAGTACATTTATTTATATTTGATGCATATTCCTAAACTCTTTAGCAGAAAGGAACATTGGATTAAATACATTTATAAATATAAACGAGGATAGTTACTTGCACGCATTATTGCTTTGCTGCAAAACAATGGTTGTTCCAGGCATCGCTGATATATAAACAACAAACGACTTCAACTAGTACCAATATTCTTTTAACTGTATTACTATTCTTTCTGAATCGATACCATGTCTTATATGGCTGTGATGTTGGTTAGATTGCATATCCCGATTTGGCATGTGGATGCAAAGTATATTTGCCTGACATGCAAAGACATTTAACGTAATCAAATGAAATATATTACGATAATGGCGGATGCAAAGTATATTTGCCTGACATGCAAAGACATTTAACGTAATCAAATGAAATATATTACGATAATGGCGGATGCAAAGTATATTTGCCTGACATGCAAAGACATTTAACGTAATCAAATGAAATATATTACGATAATGATCTAAAACAAATTATACTTTCCTCTATGAAGACGCGGACGTTGCCATAGATCCCGTTTTATCGAATATCTCTCATCACAAACGACGCACTCATAGCATCTGAAAACTGTTAAATGATAAGATTATCTAGGCCTGCCTGAGAACATAATTTCGGAATCGTTATAATAATAAAGCATAGTGTCAAAGTAATGAAGATTATTAATAACATTTGCTGAAATTTTGATTTGCACAGGTACAGAAAGCCTTTCATTAAGATGTTTACAATATTCATGATCATTTCATAAACTTCAGTGATATGAACAATTAGAGAATATGCCCAAAGTGCCTCTTTACAACAAAATGGAAAAATAAAAGTTTGCTACCTGACTCATTTCATCAAATTAGTTTTGCAGTTATTGCTCACCACAATGAATACCCATCATACCAACACATAACTTGAATCAGTTTGAAATAAACATGGGGCAGAGATTTTGCTTTTGATAAAGGTATTAACACATATTAACCAAATAATTGCACACGTTTATCTGAAAAGCCATAAAGTACGATGACATAAAGACCAGTATAATTTCAGGTCTAGTAATTCAAATTGCCAGATAAAATCTTCAAAGAGATCTAAACAAAGGTATTTTTTCTTTAAGCTTAGATTCTTTGATATGTTAACCTATCTAACGTATGTCAACCGTTTTTAAAAAAACAATAATATCAATCAATTTTCAACAATTTCGAGACATATTTTTGATGCAAAAGATTAACATTGTAAGCAAATTGATTCATGACCTCTGCATAGCTAAACAGATTTATTGACTAGCCATTCTGTGTGTGAAAACTTTACTTTTGCATGTTCTTTATGTTGTCTTGTTTCAGAATGACTTTTACATTCCATATTCTTATATTCCGGACAGTCAACGTAATTAGACGTTGTATTTGATAACCCAGCATGAGTTTAGAAGCAGTTGATTATCCTAATTAGGCTTGAAAATATTGTATTCTGATGGCATGAGGATTTGTAAACTTGTCATCTTTAAAGGAAACTTCCAAATAAGTGCATGTCCTTGTCTATAAAGTGTACAGACATGTTCGTTTGGTGTGTAGTGGAAAGAGGATTGTTGATAAACACCGTAAAAATATAGAAAGGCATGGTTTTAGTACAGTACTAATGAATATTCATAGTACCGCTTATACAGAAATAATAATATAATTCAAGGTAACTTACACTTTCACTTAACAGCATCTAAACGCAATCTGACATCGCCTAGTATCCTGTATGATATCAACTCTGATATATGATAATAAAGATATAATTTCCAACAATTGAGGCAAATAATTCTCAACATCCCTTTAACCTATTGGAAAAGGATCAAAGAACGCCCGTGCAGAAATGTGAGGAAAGAGCAAATCCGTCTACTAAACGCATTTTAAAGTCAGAAATAAAAGACGTAATTGTCAAGTATCATCTTGCATTAACATACAGCTCTATGCTATGCAATGTGTACGACTATGTGTAACAAATAAGTAACCTTATTTTTGCTTGCTATATTTTTCTCAATTTATCTTGACAGATAAGCACCGAAATAAAATGTGCATCGTGCACAGTGTACATTTTTATACGTACAAGTTTAAACTATTTTGTGGGAGTTCGCATATATCACTGCGTTTGAAGTGAGCGAATTTGTAAAATGTGTGCATGAATTATACATTCACGGGCCATGCCAGCATCTCTAGGCATGTTGCTTGTTATTTATGCACAGGATTGCCAAAATGGGTTATTACCTTCTTTTGTTTGATCCAAATTTCTTGTTGGCATTTTTGAGGATGGAGTTTCTTGTATGATAAGTAGTATCTACGATACTCAAACAGCTTTACAGTAGTATCACACGTTATAAGTGAAGGCATTTGAATGTTTTATGTAAATACGTTTGTGAAAATATGTGTTCCGTAGAATGACAGACGGATCTTGCCATCTCCGTATTGAACTTCGGTGCAGTAATAAACTGCTCAATTCTATGACATGTCTCGATTCTCCGTTGATTTTTGTAGATAAATTCATGAATAGAAAATCGAGGTGATCGGTTGTCGGCCTACATTTACCACACACTTTACGATGAAAAAGCTCATTCTGTATAAATATCCACCTTCGTAACCCTATGAAGGGGGATTCCGAAAGTAAAAGCGGCTTAATAAACCAGGTCTGTAGTTCATCTGAAATGGCTTTGATGGCCAAATCAATTGTTCGAAATTATTGTTCCTGGTGTAACGGGACAGTAGAGTTCTGACGCAAGGTCAACACTGAGCTTTAGGAATGACACGATAGTGACGATGGATGGGAGGCTTTGGGAGAGGAGAAAAATTGCTTTCTCGCCCTTCCCCGCCGACCTGCGTAAGTTAGAACAATATGGCCACCTTTAACTCGCTTGATCATGAAATAAGAGATTATTGCTCAGAATTACCCCATGTCTCTTCCTGTCATTTACAGTTAACTCGAGGCTTAACGGAGGGGAAACTTTGTTTTCTCTCTCCTATGCTTTTGCCTGAGGAAGTTAGGGGTATATGGCAAGGAAGCATTTCGAAGCAAGGAAGCATTTGGTGTTCAGAAGTACCCGTGCGATCTTCCTGGTACCAATCATCCCTTTTCTAACACGCTGATTTGGTGACGCAGCGATAGAAAAATGCACGGAGCTGGGTTGGTAACTTGTGTGTCCCTTGGTTTCACACCTACTCAATTCCACCATCAAAGAGACAAGAAGAGCTGCAGTCAAAGTAACGCATGGTTACCACATGGTTGTTAAGAGAAGATTGCTGGAGTGCATCTCTTTTCAAGTAGAGATTATGGGATGATGTTGGGGCTCTCCATATAGTGTCGTGAGCAACCATAATGACTACCTTAAAAATGGCCCGTGCAAACTGGTCAAGTATGGAAGAGGTCGACGTGATGTTCTTGACCAACTTCGACATAACGGTAAAGACTTATATGTCCACTGTATAACATATTAAATTAGACATGCTTATGTCGGTAATGTATTAGTCTATGTTAGGTTCAACCGAATTGCAAATATCGTACGTGGTTTGTATCAGTGTTGTAAAAACTTTTCAGGCAACTGAATCACTGAAAAGAAGACTTTCGATTACTGGGATCACGAACTTTATCAGAGATAGACCCAGTCATTTCTGCAATCTTTCATAAATGTGATAACATTTTGTCCTTGACGTAGTATGAACTACTGGAGGAGAAAGGCATCCCAATGGAGGAAACATTCTATACATGACTTCAATGGCGACCTTATAGGTAAATTCTGTCATTTCTATGCTTGAATGTTCAGGCACGTTTGTCTCGGTTACTTCGTCGACTGTGATAATTTCCTTCTCCTATACTCTTTCTTCCAGGGTTATAACATTCCAATCGACAATGATGACGCCCAATCATCACCATGCATATAAAGCGTTCTACCTGTCATATATGTTAATAGGAACGGGCGGGTTATCTACAGCATGGAGCGCGGTCCCGCTAAAAAAAATACCGGTCTGTGAATTGGGGTGGGTCCGACGATTCTAACTATGTTGCTGGTTCTCCATAAATCGGCATCATGAAACACGGTCAGTCAGGTAATGGAGGCTATGTTAACTATAGGATATAATTGTTATAGGAGTTTTCCTGAGACGTGTTATTATCCAGTCCCTGATGACATATTCGTCACAGCATTAAACGTGAAATGATGATATGGATCTCTAAACTGATGGTTCGGCAGCAGATACGACATACGACAAATTATATATATATATATATATATATATATATATATATATATATATATATATATATATATATATATATATATATATATATATATATATATATATATAATTTACAGAACAGTTTGACCAGCAAATTCGGAAGGCAAGCCCCAAATTTTTGGGATGGGAAGTTATTCGCAGTGGGCTGCCATATTTGTTTTTAAAATTAGTCCAACTAAAGTTCAACCCACTAGTCGACATTCTAGATGATAGAGATTGCCGCAGGATGTACAACATACGCGATTCCACTAAAGTTTGAATGGAAGCTATTAGCATGCCTTCGACTGGACCTTAACTGACCCATTGTTTTTGAAATTTGAGGGGGCTTTAGGGTGCAAAATTACGTCGCCTTCCTTACAAGTAAATAGCGATTCCAAATTCGGATGAATCGTAAATCTTTTATGTTCGGTAGATTGAGACCGTGCCCTTTTATTGTGGACCATCTTTTAAATATTACGAATGTTGGGCTAAACGTCTTCTTCCATATTGTACACTCGTTACATATAGGTGGGGGAAGAGCATTGATATATGAAATGAAAGATGTATTTTTCTCATTCGGGAAGGAATAGATAGGTAGCAGAGAGCAATTTCCTAATATTAATGTAATGCGTTTAAAGGCAAAACACCAGACCAGAAAAGCATGCATAATTAACTGTTATAATGAGCACGTGCATCAAACAATACTATTGTTGAAATACGTTTATAGCCAAACAATGTTATTTAAAGTTTTTGTACCATCATATATTTGTCAAAATATGTCAATATATTCATATATTATGTAGTTTACACACGTTATTAATTCAGTACATGTATAAAATGTGGCTAAATCCTTTTTATTTTCGTAAAGTTTTGACAGAAATGCAGGAAACAGTTTCAAATCACTCAGATACTGAAATATTTAAACTGTCGTGATGGTTTTATTTGATGTTATAATCTAAGATGCATCTTCCTGTTTTTGCTCTGCAAAGTCGTAATTACCAACAGATGTTTCAATCAATATTTGATCTATTTCATGCATTCTTTCTTCTGTCTTATAAAGAATTACCTGACTGTTGCTTTTATGGGAGACCGCTTTTGACCAAATAAATCAAATTTCAGTTAAATTATTTTTCAAGCATAACCTTAAATTTATATTTAGTGTTACAACTCTATAGTTTTAAACAAAGCAACAAAACAAATGAATGCGAAACCAACAAGGTTATCATAATCAACATATATTATTTATATACATAGTGAAACGTTGACCTGAATATAGGGTATTGTCCAGTTCCCCCACCCCATCACAAATCCAAAACATATAGAGTATTTTATGAAAAATGCCAGTATTAAATGCAAAAAGTGCTAATAGTCTTGAACAGATTTGTGTACCGACAGTTTTGCTGTAGCAGAATGTCTCTGAATGAATTTACAACAATCCTAAAAAAATTGACTTTGTCCAGGATGTAAACCTCCCTTTTATATTATGTAGATTTCAGCTAAAAACTGACTTTATACTGTGACAACATGTAGAAAAAGCCAGAACCCATTTGTTAAGATTCTCATATTAATATGAAACCTAGTAAGGATATTTTAAATTGGATATGCTGGACGAATGTAATAGGAAGTGAAAAAGTACTCCTGAAATTATTTACACATGGTTGAACTGAAATAAGCAGAACATTAGCTTTTTCTGTCATTGTTACATTGGTTTGATGATTTTATTTATTATTGTTGTTTCAGTGACACCTATAGCACATTATACTAGCCATATCAAGCCGAAAAAGCGGAACTGAAAAATTGCCTGAACTGAAAGGAGATATTGAAAGCTATGAAACATGTTACATCTATATCTAAAATACATAACTCTTTTGTCGCCCTATCTTTATCCTTGTGGACAATCTCTTGCCGCAAACGTCGCATTCATGTTGATAGAAATCTGTTAAATAGAAATGAAATCATAATGCTCTCTGGGAACATTAATGTCTCATAGCAAAGTTCTGACAATGCAATATACTGTAGACGTAAACACGTAAGATAATATAGTTTTGTTCAGGGTGAGATCGATTCCCACCCATAATGATTATATTTTTTCTGACATTTTGAACGAATATCAGTGATTTAAACTTAAACATAATGTGTTCCGTTCTGCTTCCTTAAACAAAAGGGCGAAAAGTCGGAGTTACATCATCTTATTAAGGCCTGAGTAAATATTCCTCCACAATGCCAACACATCTATTGACTTAAAATGGCATCCATACGAGCCTGGTTTTGATGTCCTTTATAAAGGTTTTGAGCAACAAACCCTCCCAAGAAAAATAACTTTTCATGGCGAAACGACATAAAAATTATTAACGTAAAAGAAAGCAATTAAAATAATGAAATTAAATATGCAAGCTATGTATGAAAAATATATTGTTCTTACGTTTATGGTGTTTTTTATGTTGCCCCATTCCCATCTTTGTAGAGAATCTCTTGTCACAGACATTACACTCAAAGGGAAGGGGATCTGTTAAATGAAAAGAGGAATTTTCAGTGGTCTTCCGGAATAAAAATCTGTGAGATCTTTTAATTATACAATACGATCTAGAAGTAATTTAAAAAATAAATATCATTTCGTTCTTCTTTAAATGATTCAGAAAAAAAATACTTCATGGTTGATGTGTAATGATATTTTCCACATTGAAAATTGTTTGATAAAACTGCAACAATTAATCTCGATTTTTAACGCATTTCTCAATATTTTGTTTTACAATAGTTAATCCACTTGAAATTAAGCACATGCAAAGACTCTCAAGACACACACTAACTGATATTGCACTAAGTTTACTGGGTGTTTTACCCATTGAAATCTAATTATATATGAATAAGTCGTTTTTTCCTAGAGCAACGCTGTAGTCTGCAAAAAGAGGATTGTTACTCCAACTCTTCGCTTATCGAAACCACTGAATCAAACCAAAACAATTTATATGAGATTTATATGAAGAATTTGACATGAATATATGTATTGAATAATTCATAATTCAAGGTCGATTCCCAATTTAAAAAAGACAATGGCAGAAAACGTACTGTTAAATACAAAGTCTGTACTCAATAAGAAACTGCTTTGAAGAAGATTAACAGAAGACGCATCGCTCATAAATTTCAGAAGCTACTGTTTCATGACAGTTTGATCGCGTCTGTATTATGGACATTACATAGGAAGTTTCCAGCTTCTTTTGAACATTGTCTAATAGATTCAAATATAGTATCCTAATTGTTTTCGTCTGCGGATACTGCTGCTTGTACTCATTTCTTGTGTGCTGCTGTCGTTGAATATTTTATAGGACCATGTAGCTTTCATACGCCAGACTGGGACAGGTTTTGGAGCCATTATTGATGGATATCGAGTACAAGTTTTTACATGCATTTAGATTCATGGTCTTAAATTTATTTTGTCAATGTTTATCTTGGTTGACGTCCAGAGACTTACTAGCACTTAGTAAAAATGATCATATTATTAATTTTCATCTCCTTTGTATCATAACTGTTTATTCCAGGTGGATAACGTACGCAAGAAAAGTTTGAGATGGCATCATCATAATATAACCCTATTACTCATTTAAATTGTAAGCTTCAGGATATGACGTCTGACTCTGTACTCCCATCTTCTAGATCATTTCACATTCTCAGGATAAGGAATCATCCATCCATATTTGCCTAAATGTCAGAAATATTCTCACATAGTCTGTGTTGAATGCGTTCACATAATATTGTTAAAATCTTTTTTCTACATCCCTGATATACTTATTTGCTTGATTGTTGTTCACAAGGCTAGGGAATTAATTGTATTAATCAATCATTCTCAAGGAACATAGCTTTTTATAGCAGTGCTACATAAAAAGTCTGACCTGAAAGGAAAACTAATATAATTAAATGAAATAAGCTCGCTATCGATAAAATATATAATTTGTTTTTACATTTACGGAGTTTCTTATGTTGCTCCATTCCCCTCTGTGTGGAGAATTTCTTGTCACAGACATTGCACTCAAAGGGTAGGAGATCTGTTAAAGGAAAAAAAAGAATTTATAATGGTCTTTGAGACCTTAATCTATGAATTTTTCTAATAATACAGCATGATTTGTAGTAAATTTACAATATAGAATGATTTCGATCTGCTTGAATTTATTTGCTCATATTCAGGATAAAATACTTCACTGTTGGTACATAATGATATTTTCCACATCGAAGATTGTTTGATAAAGGGGAATAATCAATGATTTTGCTATATACAGCACATTACTACCGATCATATTAAAATAGTTTAACTACTTTGATACGAATTGTTCCTTTCTTCAGGGGATTAAATTGATTGAAAAATCTACTCATTCATGCAATGGCAAAGCAGAGGGTTTAGTCCATAAGTTGCTTTCTCTGCATCAGTTACATTATAAAAACAAAACTATACTGGTAAAGTGTTTCATCGATAATTCTGTCATAATTATTTTAGTATTAGAAAATTAAGCCCGCTATCTCTCGAATCGAGGAATTCCGGAAAGGCAAAATCAAAATTGTTTTATCGTTTATATACCATATCGCCAAAAACAAGAAACTCTTACCCATTACGGGCCCCCGAGTGGCTGAGTGGTCTAAAGCGCTTACCGTTTCGAATCATTGCCATTTCACCTCTGTCTGCGCGGATTCGACTATCAGGCTCGGCCAATGTGGGTATGTGAGAAAGATTACCAATAGCTTCTAGAGGGTTGGTGGTTCTTTCCGGAGTTTCTTTTCGGGTTCTTCCTACACGATTTATAGTGGCTTCCATGTATAGCCTATCTTGTGCTGAAAATGGCGTTGAACCCTACAATAACAACATCAACGTATCCATTACTTACCCTTCCCACTGCTATGTAACAACCTATCAACAGGTTTCGTCTACCAGTTTATAGCTGTGTGACACATCGACTCAAATGCTCACTTCGTGGAGTGGGGTGTGTGAGGAAAGAGGGTTATAGTTATTTTATTTGCTAAGTTTCCTCACAGGAACATAGTTAAATAAAATGCCTACTTTCGCCATTGAATCCAACCCTGATCACATTAATATTAGGAGAATATGCAAGACATATCCTTGCTACAAAATGGCTAGAAGAGAAGTCTAACGGTGTGATGGATGGCAAGCTGGATGGTTTGATTTTCTACTGGATGGATGGCATGAATGTCAGCTGATTTGAACCGACCACTTGAACTGTTTCTAGATGAAATGTGTATTGCAGCTGATGCACCGACACCACAGATCCAAATATACCTTATGTATGCCACACAAATGTCAGCCAGTACGTGTTGAAGACTTTTGGTTAATAATCACAGTTACATAAGGTTGTCAATATTACTGGATAGACGGCTCAGAATGGGCCTGGACAAAACGTATGGTTTAGCAGACAGAACAACTTCACGGGTCACCGTGTAAGTCCGTATACAGTTTAACCTCAGACTTTTAGGCAGAACACCTCACTGATCTACTGGTTAGTCAATATTAAACGATATGCGCTAGATAAACTGTCTGGAAAATCGGCTCACAATGGGCCTTGGTGAGATGTGCAGTTTAATTGATTGACCATGTGTCACCAATCAACCTTGTAAACCATGGGTTGGATGGTAGGTGTATTGCATAAATCCACTGTGCGACAGACTTTCGGTTGCTATTCAAATGCAGCAGTCCATCAGCTAGACTGACAAGTGGAAATTATGAATAACAACATCCAGCATAAAAGGAGGCAATGTGGATCATTGAAATGTTACAATTACCAAATATTCCTTTACTGCTATTCTTGAACCTGCAGAGAGACTGAACTGCCAAACAAGGGAGTACACTCTCCATTTTCCTACAGGTGTCTGTTGGAGGTCGTATTTTTCTCTCTCTACCAAGACTTCACCCATTTTTCCAAGTTTTTCAGAACATCATATATTAAATCCCTTCTGACCACGTGCACACATACACTGTATTTAGAAGACACTGAACGCTTTATACAACTGAGATATATAATATATCTTCGCTGATATCGGTCCATAACATCATCATTGTATACTCTGAAGTGACAATAATGACAAAACTTTATCAGTATGAACATGCCCCGTAAGCGTTCACATGTAAGAAGCACAATATGGTAAGAACACATTGTGTAAGAGGGTTACATATTTTTCTGACATATAATCTTCTATTCGGCACATGCAGTCATAATGGTTAATCCAAAAACAAAGATTGATTAAATTATAGAAAAAACTAAGAAAGTTCCTACATTTATTATTAACATTGGTCTACAACTCAAATGCTTCGTAATAAATTTAGTTTAACTACTAATTCTGAGTCACCGAGAATGAAAATGATGCTTAAATTTTTATGGCTCTAGTTTTAAAGATGTGATACTGTGACAGTTTACTTGGGACTGATGGAAGATAGGTGAGTTATATATTATACCAGCTCTAGAAATTATACAGTGACGTGCTAAATTATTTATCAGTGTTTTATTTTGCAAAGGTAAAGATTTATATTTAGCCGAAGTGAGCAGAGATAGGTCGTACTTGTGTGAACAATGCAAATAACTACTATGGTTAAGAGAGCCTTTATTTTGGCTGCAGAATTGTAGATCAAGGCAAGAGGTGGACCCCACACATATGTTGCAATAAATCGTCGCCAATGATTGAACAGGAAAAGGAAATTGTTTTCCTTTTGCAGTGACAATGATTTGGAGAGAACCAACAGATCATGTAAGCAATTGTTACTTCTAAATGCTGCGTACGGTTGGGAAAGGTGTGCTAAAGAGGAAAAAGTGGACTATGTATTATCCAAGCATTCCTTCAATTGTACGCCCAATATCCAACGGAGACGGAATGCCGGATTTCGGATGCACCATAAACATTCTCACTTGAGTCAGACTAGAAAGAAGAGGATAACACTTCTAGTACTGAACAATCAATGTCACATGACCCATATTTTCTCCTACCTACTTCCTCTGAATCACACCTCAAAACATAAGGTGAACTGAATGACTTTACCAGGGATTTAGAACTATTCAAGACTAAGTCAGAGCTGTTGGGTTCCAGACTACAACAGTGAAATTTCCTGGCAGGTGATGTTATGGTTTTCATGTTCGTGACCATAAAAAGAATTTTGTCCCATTCTTCTTCATGGAAGGTGATCACATCGATGATATGATGACAGCCCTCAACATCGTTTATGATCAAGATGAGTAGAGACTGTTCATTGATTCATGGAAGACGAGTCTTAAATATGTTGTCCTGCATAACGGCAATGCCTTGATCTCAATTTCAGTTGGTCATGCAGTCCATATGAAAGAAACCTATAAAAACATGAAACAACTTTTGATGTGCATGACCTTTGATCAACATCATTGGTAGTTTTGTGGCAATTTAAAGGTTCTTGATCTCTTGCTTGGTCTGCAGACTGAATACACAAAGTATTGTTGTTTTCTCATGAAATGGGATAGTCGTGCAAGAGATTCCACTACATCAAGAGTGATTGACCACTCTGACAGTCATTGGAGCCTGGGAGGATAAGTATTCAGCATCCACCACTTGTTAAATCAAGGAAGACTTTGTTGCCACCGTTACATGTCAAACTGGGTCTGATGAAGAACTTTGTCAAGGTCATGGGAAAAAAAACCAAGCAGCCTTCAAGTAGATCTGTGAAAAATTTCCAAGGTAAAGTAGATCTAAGATAAAGGAATGTCTTTGTTTATCCTCATATTCGTAAACGTCCTCGAGACGAGGCATTTGACCGTGAAATGTATGGCAAGGAAACGAAACGGGATGCAAAGCCTTTTAGTTAGTGGCGACATTTCTTTTCGGAAACAAAGAGGCACACAACTACAAGGAGTTGGTAGAAAACCTCCTCAGGGCATAGAAACGCTTTGGTTGCAACATGTCACTAAAGATACGTTTTATGCACTCTCATCTAGATTTTTTTCCACTGAACTGCAGAGTAGTAAACAACGAGCACGGCAAGCGATTTCACCAGGACATTGTAACAATGGAGAAACATTTTTAGGGCAAAGGGAGCCCATCAATGCTTGCCGACTATTACTGGAAAGTGACAAAAGATGCTACATTTAATTAATACAAGAAAGAAGGCAAGAAGCTCCAAGTAGAATAAAGAATAAACAACGTACTTACATATACATAATAGTATTTTTGCGATTGTTTTAGAATAAATTTGATTGATGTAACTTTTTTATTACTTTTACAAAAAAAAAACGTTTTCTTTCATATTTTTCACTATTATACAGGAGAACAATCCTTTTACTACAGCTAATTCTACCACTGCTCCTTATGCTGCAACTATTACTACTACTTATAATATTAATACTATTAATAATATTACAAAATGATAAAAGAGAAAATTATTAACGTAAGAAGCAAACCAGATTACCAACAACAAAAACAACAATGATGATTATTGAAAAAGTGGTATTTCAGACATTTTTTTTATTTTCCTTCCGTATATTCTGCTACAGAAGGTAAGGCACAAATCTGCAAAACACTGATCATGTAGACAACAAAGGCAATGCTACTACAACTACTACTGTGATGACGACAACACCAAACTTTCCTCATTTGATCTCTAAAATTTATTTTCTATTAATTTTACATTTTTTGAAAGGGCATCGAGTGCAATTTATTTCTCACTCAAAGAATGCAAAATTACTACCTTCATACACAGTAAGAAGTTGTCAAATTTACTCTCAGTTATTAATAGTATACTATACACTACTAATACTACTACTATTATTATTAATATTACTACCACTTACTACCACTACTACTACTAATAATAATAATAATAATAATAATAATAATAATAATAATAATAATAATAATAATAATAATAATAATAATAATAATAATAATAATAATAATAATAATAATAATAATAATAATAATAATAATAATAATAATAATAATAATAATAATAATAATGTTACGTGTAGGCTAGTATTAAAGTAACAAAAGTAAAGAGCGAAGCCATCAAGCTTTGTATACTTTAACAAAATATTTTTCCCCCTAGAAAACAATGTAAAAATTGGAAAATTTGACTTATGGTATGTGAATATATTCCAAAATTTAATCCTAGGATTGAAAAAATATAAGTCCTATCACTAAACATTTCTAACTGAATCCAGGTTCGAATCTCGATGAAATTCCAATATGGAGCAGATGGCTTCAGATTAGGTCGTTGTACTGGTGGCAACAGATCCTCGATTGAATCACAGTTTATTTTGCTTCCGTATAGAATTCCAGAAAAAAAATTCCATTGAATTTCTTTGTCCAATAACTTTTTA
The DNA here is from genome assembly GCA_016746295.1 of Potamilus streckersoni. Lineage (NCBI taxonomy): Eukaryota > Metazoa > Mollusca > Bivalvia > Unionida > Unionidae > Potamilus > Potamilus streckersoni. The sequence continues at coordinate 2,554,496 of JAEAOA010000895.1, read as the reverse complement.
TCAAAAGATACACTTGTTTGGTTTTCTATAGAGTAAATTATTAAATAAAACAAACAAATGAACTTCAAAAACGGTCTGTCTTCAACAGTAAAACACATGGAGCTTTGAGGTGTAAAAATTACGACAGTTCAATCTACTAGCAAAACTGCTGTTAAACGCATCAATTTTAGATTACATGGTGGCTCACGTGACATACGACGTGACCACGAATTTGAACAGCGTAGTAATAATAAAATGTTGTTTAGCACGTAACTAGACTATCCCTATGTAAGACTCCAATTATTATTATTATTATTATTATTATTATTATTATTATTATTATTATTATTATTATTATTATTATTATTATTATTATTACACCCCATCAATTTTAGAAAATGTGAGAATATTCTAACAAAATGCATTGTCAAAAACAGGCAACACAGATTTCTAAGAACTCCTGAGTTTTATGTCTCACATATATGAGAATTGGTACTGGTAATCAGTGATCCAAGTGTTTCCTTACTTTCATATGAGACAAGTGGGTGATTTCCTGAGTCACCGACATTTTAGCACCTAAGTCAGAACAGAGAAGTTATTGAAACAATAATTACTAAATAACCAAACATGCATTTATTGTGCATTAAAATACAAAAATATACATGCAAGTAACACTGACCCAGGTACCTTCAAAGACTTAGCTACTGCATAATAACTTGGAAAGTATTAAAATCCTTATCATATAACTACATATAAAGACAAATGCAGATCGGCAAAATACATTTTTGTCTCTAGGATACCAATTAGCCTCAGGGATCTAATCAAGTAGCTAAATGTATGTTGTAGAGGTACAAGAAATAATCTCTGGGTATATATTTTAACAAACACTCAATTTTATTATTATTATTATTATTATTATTATTATTATTATTATTATTATTATTATTATTATCATCATCATCATCTGTTACATATAAGTAATGTAATTACTTGAGTGTCATTTTTTTAAAAAAAATTTTATTTAAATTAGGTGTTATAGCAATGATAACTTTATTCACTGTATTTTACATTTTTCCAGTAAATTAAGTCCAGTTTCTTTTAGCCCGTTAAATATGCAGTTGGTAGAAACATTGTATCTTTTGGTGACATAGCTTTCAGAACTATTTTGTAAAAAAAACTTATTTTTATATTTTTTATTATTAAATGGTATAGTAAGATTCATGCAGTACAAATGAATTCGTCTATGGCGGAAGTGACAGTTGACATATAATCTTTCCGGGGTCTCTCGTACTGAGTGACTACGTATCAGACTCTGACATAAAAGAAAATGAATCAAAAACGAAATACAAGATGGAATTAGAGTTTATGAAGCTGAAATTTCAGAAAGATAAAGAAGAAAATCAGATGCAGTTACAATTGGAGAAATAAATTTATCTACAGAAAGATAACAAGGAAAAATAAACGTAGTCACAAATAGAGAAAGAACAAGAATAAATGCATTTACAGAAAAAAGAAAAACAAATTCAGTTACAATTTGTGAAAGCGAAGAGAGAGAAAGACAGAAAAGAGAAAGAACAACAAGCGCAGCTACAATTTGAGAAAAATGAGAGAGACAGGAAAGAGAGAAAGAAAAACTAATTCAGTTACAATTTGAGATGGAGGAGAGAACAACAAATGTAATTTGAAGCAAGAGACAGAGAGAGAGAGAGAGAGAGAGAGAGAGAGAGAGAGAGAGAGAGAGAGAGAGAGAGAGAGAGAGAGAGAGAGAGATTAAAATGCAAAGAGAAAAGGATGAAAGAGAATTTCAAATTAAGTTAAAAGAAATGCAGCCGGCAAGTGAAAGGCACATTCTAACTCCACATACAAATTAAAGTTTTGATATTGCAAAGAATATTAGGCTGGTGTCCCCTGTTAGAGAAAAAGAAGTAGACAAATATTTTATTTATTTTGAAAACGTTGCTGAAAATTTGAACTGGCCAAAGCGAGAATTGAACTCCATTATAACAGTGTGTACATGTTGGTAACGCTAGTGACATTTACCATTCACTGTCAGTTCAGCAAAGCACTGACTATGATGTGTTTAAGGAATACATCTTTAAGGGTTGTAAGTTTGTCCCTGAGGCTTATCGGGAAAAGTTCAGAAACTCAACAAATGCGGGATAGATCTATATCGAATTTGCAAGAGAAAAAGAAAGTCATTTCACAAAAGGTGCTTAGCCAAAAAAGTTGAACAACATTTTGAAAGTCTCCAGCAACTTGAAATAATTGAAAAGTGTACGAAAGTTGTCTATATTAACATTAAGACTATTCTTGATGAGCATTAGTTCGAAACCTTGGAAAATGCTGCTTGTGCTGTTGATGAGTATTTCTTAATTAATAAAGTTCCTTTTGTAGCCACGTCTTCTACTCAGCTGTCTGCTGGTAGAAAAGTATTTCTGCCTATAAAAGTATTTCTGCCTAATAAGATTCCTTCTAAACTACATTCTGGCACAACTTATAAAAATCAAGCTTCTACTAAGCCTGAATCAAAATTCTTGTCTCTTCCTAAGTTTACCTTCTTGCAAGAAAAAAAGACACGATATTTCTGATTGCTTCAAATTGAAATATAAGCATCAGAAGCAAAACAGACCTATCCCAAATGTCATTATTTCATAGAGGTCAATGTCACAATCATGTATTGAAAGCAATAAATTTGTTGGATCTAATAAACCCCACTGTCTGATTTTATTATGACGAATTATGAACCATTCATGTCGAATGGTTCTATATCATTCTTGAGTGATTTGACTAATCCTGTCACTATTAAAATTTTTCCTTTTTCTAATAAGTCTTCTTTTTAAAAAATATTCTTATTCAGAGAGTAAAGTGAGGCTTTGTTAATGTTCTCCATTCTCAACATTTGTCATCAGACTTAGTTTCAGGACATGTGACAGTCGGAATATTGTTTCTTTACCCGTTTAGACCATTCATTTGTTACTAGGCAATGACCTAGCTTGGGATAAGGTTGTGTTTAATCCCCTTATAAATGGTAAGCCTTCTTTGGATAATTAAGTTGATCATATTGAAAAACATTCACTGACTTACTAGAGCTATGGCAAAGAAAGCTCTTGAGAATGATTTTGATAAGGAAAATATTCCTTCAGCTGACATATGTATTGGTCATACTTTTGAGTAGGTCACTTTTACTCCCCTTGTTTGGATTTATTAAAAGGTATTGATCACAGTGATCCTCTTTTAAATACTCATTCTCTTTTATCTTATCAGGACCATAAACGACAATCATTTGTAGTCGGTTAGGAAAACGATCCTAAGATCTCCTGTTTGTTTCAAAGGGCCATTAGTGAAACTGAAGCCACTAAAGTAACTGTCTGTTATTTCATTAAAAATCAAATTCGTATGAGAAAATGAAGACCTTCTGAGGTACCCGTTGGTGATGAATGGTTAGTGAACTATCAAAATTGTATTTAAAAAATCTTACAGACAGGAAATACTTAGTTTGGCCCATGAAACTCCTCTGGCTGGACATGTAGTGATTAATAAGACTTCTCACAAGATTGTCTAAATGTCAAAAGTGAAATTCGTCGATCTTTTTATACTTGTCAAATGGTAGGAAAACCAAACAGAAGATACCTAAGGCTCACCTGCAACCTATTCCTGCATTTTGACGAACCATTTAGTAGAATAATGGTAGAATGTGTTGGTCCCTTACCTTAGACCAAGTCAGGCGACCAATATTTGTTGACCATTATGTGTGTGTCAACAAGATTCCCAGAGGTAATTCCTCTGAGAAATATTAAAACTAATTAATAGTAAAAGCTGTGATAAAGACTTTTTTTTTACTATATCTGACCTTCCCAAATCTGCCCAGTTTAGTCAAGAATCGAATTTTATGTATATAATTGTCTAGCAAGTTATGCACGAATTAGGCATTCAACAATTTAAATCTTCTGCCTATCACTCTGAGAGCCAGGTGCTTTAGAAAGATTACAGCAGAATTTGAACAATACAATTATATTGTTTTGATAGGGCGAAGAAAGGAATTAAGTTGTTCATTAACTTTTGTTTACTGTTAGGTAATCTGTTTAAGAATCTTTAAGAGTCAGGCCCTTTGAACTAGTTGTCGGACATACTGAGGGTGGACCATTGAAGTTGTTGAAAGAGAAATTTTGTTCTAATGAAGAGACTGAACTCAATCTTTTTGATACTGTTTTCAATATTAAGTATAAGTTGCCAAAGACTTGTGAGGTGCAAGAGCGAATCTGTACTCTATTCAGTCAAATATTAAATTGATATATGACAAAAACACAAGGGAAATGAGTTTTAAGCCTGGTCATAGATTTCTGGCTCTCTTGACCATTCCACAAAATCCTCCTCAGGCCAAGTATTATGGTCCCTACAGGGTAGAAAAGAAAGTCAATGATTTAAATTACATCACAAATACTCATAGAAGGCGAACATAAATCAACTTTGCCACATTAATATGTTAAAGGAGTATATGGAGAGAAATAAACAGGTAAATCATGCAAGTAATTTATTTGTACCTGTCTCACTCACACTGAGGATTAAAGTGAAAGAATTCAATCGGACTCTATTGCTTTGGGAATAACAAATCTTCGGAATTCAAAAATTAGGAATTATCTGGACCAGACACTTTCACATTTGCAATAAAAAGAAAGGAATGGACTTAAACAGCTATTATCTGAATATGAACGCTTATTTTCAGATGGTCCTACGAGGACAAGCAATATTTTTCATGAATTTGAATTTGTAAATCCATGCCTGGGAAACAACACCTATACAAGATGAAACTTTCAAACAGGAATATTTTGAAAAAGAAAATTCAGTATTTGCTGGAGAATAATTTTATAGAGGCCAGTAACAGTGAATGGAGTTCACCACGTATACTTATTCCGAAACCGGATACAACTTTTCGTAAGTGCACCTATTACAAGAAGGAGAACCGTGTGACTATCACAGATTCATTTCCATTACCAAGGATCGATGACTGCATTGATAAAATTTGAAATGCCAAGTATGTCACCAAATTTGACCTTTTGAAAGGATTTCGGCAAATTCTGCTAACGTAAAACGCAATGGAAATTTCGGCATTCGTGATTCCAGAAGGACTTTATCAATATAAAGTGATGACGTTTGGGAAGAAGGGTTCGCCAAGTACCTTTCAACGATTGATGAATATGATTACCTCTAGTCTAGATAATTATGATGCTTACATCGATGATATCATCATTTACAATGACACCTGGAAAGAACATCTAGCAACAATTAGGAAATTCTTTGATAGATTCACTGATGCAAGTTTGACAATCAATTTATCAAACGTGAGTTCTGCCGTGCTTGTGTAACATTTCTAGGACATATTGTGGAGCATGAACATATCAAACCTATAGATACTAAAGTCAAGGCTATCTCTGAATTATCTGAGCCTGTCAGTAAAAAGGAACTGATGTGATTTTTGGGTATGACTGGATACTATCGAACATTTTGTTCCAATTTTTCTAAAATTGCTAAACCCTGACAAATATATTGAGCACGAAAAATAAGTTTCGTTTTACTACAAAATGGCAAGGGGCTTTTGGTAGGGTAAAGATCATAAATAAAAGTTTTCCATGTCTTACAGCTACAAATTTCAGTCACATTTTTTAAAAAATATATGTTGATGTAATTGATGTTGAGGTTGGAATAGCTGTAATTCAAGAAGAAAGCAATGGCGTTGATAATCCAGTGTTCTATTTTTCTAAGAAAGTAAATAAGCACCAAAGGAATTTCTCAACAATCAAGAAGGAGTGTTTGCCTTTGATATTGGCATTACAGCATTTTGAAGTTTATATTAGTTCAGCTCCTTCTCCGACTATCACATCCCGTTACTTTCATCGCCAAGATGAAATATAAAAATCAAAGATTATTAAGGTGGAATCTGTTGTTACAGAAATCAGGTACACCAATGAAAAAGACAATTTAATAGCAGATGCACTTTCCTGTGTATAGAAATATTATTTCATGCACACTTTGTAAAATGCTTAAAAGTTCTGCTCCTGTAACATTTTACCTCAAAAAAAGGTAAAAGAAAAGCTTTACTTTATTATATAAATCGTTCTTTTTCTTTATGAGGGAAGTGTTACGCATATGTAATTTAATTGTTTATGCTAGTTTCAAATTTCTTTTTTACGTTATTTTTTAAAACATTTATTACAATTTTTGTAATGATAACTTTATTCACTGGATTTGACATTTTTCCAGTTAATTCAGTCAGTTCTTTTTAGTCTGATAAATACGTAGTTCGTGGAAACATTATATCTTTTGGTGACCTAGATTTCAGAGCTATTTTCAGCTATGTTGTAAACAACTTTTTATTGTTTTATTATTGAATCTTTTAATAAGGTTCGTTCAGTACAATCGATTTCGTCCATAGGAGACGTGACAACTGGCATATAAAATGTTTTCTTCGCTCAGACTAAGTGATCACCTTATCCTATCACGTGGCCCGTTCTGAGTTGTAATTACAGTTATTTTGGTAGTGTTTTTAGTCAGTCGTAAATCATACCTTCTGTCTCAGAGGTATTTATTTTATGTTGCCAGTTCTAATTGAGTTTTTAATTAAAATAATGTATTTTCCCAGGAGACTTTGCTTCTGCTCATCAAAATTCTTGGGCAAAGATATTTACTGAAAATTATTTGGAATTCTAATGCCGAAATATTATTATTGGTGATTAAACAAGGAACTATTGAAACCACGACACAAAAAAAGTTATATAGAACGTCATTTCCTTCCATCATGGAACTTCATTTAGATCTTTTTAGTGATATGACTTATATTATTAAATTCTAGGATTGATGTTGGATTAGATCTATAAACCATAAATCCTTTTCATACTCTTACCTTGTATTTCTAGGGAAATAAATTATTCTGTTAAATTTATAAGCTTGTTAGCTTCACTCTTTGCTTTGTTACTTTGTACGAGAATAATAATAATAATAATAATAATAATAATAATAATAATAATAATAATAATAATAATAATAATATTATTATTATTATTATTATTATTAATATTATTATTATTATTATTATTATTATTATTATTATTATTATTATTATTATTATTATTAATGTAACTAAGACGATCAATCTGAGTGCATGCTTAATGTATATTAATGTATTCGGACTTAACCAAGTCGCGTCTGCTACATGACTTTTATTCTATTTTAGCTGTAGACTGTATTTACAATGAGATTTTGTGTACACCAGACGATGGTAATGTTGGCTCAAAGGATAGTAATGATTTATTAGCAATAATGGACCAAAGCATCGGGAACAAGGGGTATACAATGAATAAAGAAGTTCTCAAGGAATCCTTCAGCAGATTGAGAAGGACACTTATGATTGGTTGCTGCCTGATCATTCGACAAGAGCAATGGAACTCGAAGTACATCAAGGTTGTCAACAAATGATATATGTATTATGTCTTATGTTCCATATTGTAATACATCATAATTTTCTTGATTTTGTGTGCAAAATCCTTTGTTGGAGCAGTGTGACGATTCGTTAATCCTTCAATTAAAATCAAAAATCTTGTGTGTTCAGTGTCCTTGCAAAATCTAATCGCATTCCGGGTTTATCTTGTTACAGTTGGAAGTAGAAGTAGTATTTTGTGCCATTAATGTCTCTTATACGGCATTGTCAAATGTATACGTAAGGGTCATTATGGGTATATTGTTATCGGCATAGCATCGTGCATCATACTGGCTTAGTAAATTTTCTCTGACCTTTTCCACTCTTATTTGGAATTTAGACACGATTCTGTGTGGGTCAGAGCTAATTTGCCTCGGTCGACACTAGATTGCAAGGACTGTTCAAATTTCCAGTCTGAATAAATCAAGGCAACTCAGGAACATTCATATCACCTTTTAATGATTACCTTGTTTACCACCTCCAAAAGAATAGTGATGCGATGCGGAACAGATGGAATTAATATGATAGCGATAAGGTGAATACTAACTGAATTTATAACTGACAACGTTTTGCTACTTACCGCTCTCGTATGGACCTTTTCCAAGCAAAGTGCTTATTTCATCGGTTTCATTCGTTAACTGAAAATCGTACATAAAAGGTGGTAAAATATTGATGATACTTTTGAAATAAAAATTATTTTTCCTTAGCCGAGACAATAGTATGCATCAGATTGTCAAACTTCAAAATGGCTCCACTTGGCGTACTTTTTTATAACGCTATGGTCAAAGAGCCAACCCACATACCATTGATGTTTTTGTGTAGTCTACAAATAAATCAATATGTTACAGAGAAGTTCGCATTTACCACCGTAAAGAGAGATACATAATTAAATTATTAATTAGATTAGGAAAATCAGCATGAAGTAGAAAAACCGCTTAGTACAATTTTCATAATTCTAAGCAAATAGATTTTATGACAAATATTAAGCCTTTCTATTTTGATTAGCAGTTTCTCATACAATGTAATATAGCCATGAGTCTCTTAATTCTGATTCATCCATTGTATGGTTACACAGATTTAATGAGGACGCGGGTTACTTCTATTTAACTGAAGAAATATCCATGAAATTTTGAAGTCCTTAATTCGCTGCAGTATTGTTGAGGCAATGATTTGGCAACGAGAAAAATATCACTACTTGCTCAGTTTCAAATTATTGTTAATACTAATAATAATAATAATAATAATAATAATAATAATAATAATAATAATAATAATAATAATAATAATAATAATAACAATAACAATAATAATAATAATAATAATAATAATAATAATAATAATAATAATAATAATAATAATAATAATAATCTATTGTTTCAAGAGGGTAAGAGTTAGTAGTTAATAAAATGAATTTCCCTGCTGGACCTCTGGCATGTCATGTAAGTCATTCATAAATGCTCTACAATTGTTATACATAACTTACTAAATAATGCAATTATTATTACATACAATTAATATGTCTTGATATACCAGACACACTAACGGATGTAAATAAGAGATAGTCTGAATATGATGCTGAAGCTTCGACTAACTTAAAGATTGGTCGAAAAAGTGCACATTGCAGTACTTGAGAGAGAGAGAGAGAGAGAGAGAGAGAGAGAGAGAGAGAGAGAGAGAGAGAGAGAGAGAGAGAGAGAGAGAGAGAGAGAGATTTGCTTGATTCATATTTTGATATAAAAGTTTATCTAAGTAGTATTTTTATAAGAGCTTATGTTAACGGGGAAAGGAGAAACTTGCTTTACTTAGCAGCCACCAAAACATACTAAAACAGTCTATGTTATATTTTCCATTGGAATACAATTAAATTTCCAACATATATTCCAAAACATTAATATTCAAAATAAATCTGATATTCCTTGTAGTATCTCTTAAGATTTAATTGGATCAAGAATATAGACTTTCTCCTCTACATGTACATACGATACTTTTTGTCACTTTTTGCTCTAGGCTAGCAAAATTCCCATTTACCATTTATCGCAGATGTCAGTTATATCAGCAGCTAAAGTTTATTAGTAAAAAAATATATAAAATACACGTGATGGACCTTTTTTATTCAAGCCATTATTCAATATTTCATTAAGTTCAATATCATATCTTGGAATACAAATTCATTATCCTATTCAACGACCTGGCTTCAAAAATGATATTGTTTCTTTCCTACACAGAGATCAAACGTATTCTTATTTGTACGGATATGCAACATCTAAACTATAGCTCAGGTATACACTACTTTCATGATACATTAGATCTTACTAACAATCTTGTGAGATTCCACCATTTTGAACCGAATATTATTTTCCTGGCCTGACGTTAAGCACTACACATATTGTATTTGATAAACTGTGCATTTTTTGCATTATCCAATTTATCGAATGTAAATATTACAATGTGTCACAAACAAAGACGAAAAAACTTCTTCCGAAGTACGCGAGACAAGCATGGCAGCAACTCCTGAAGCATCAGTACATGCAGTTCAGCATTGTTCTTACAGGAACGTGGACGGACTAGACAGGAAATGTGCTCTTACCATTTAATAAACATCAGACCTAGAATAATATCATTTTAGTTTCTGTTGCAGTTTTGAATGCACCAACTGATACACAATTTTAATGCAAAATTAAACATACTCAACATCGCTTCATTATCAGCAGACGGGTGGCTATTTGATCACATTATACTCATGCAAGCGAGACAAAAAGATCAGTAAAAGTGTTATATATCATTTGACATTAATATTTGTAGCCAAATGTACATTCAGAAATAAACTTGCATTCTTATCATTTAGTATTCGGCTATTTGTGATTTTTTTAACCAAACATGGGATACACGAATTAGCCGTCTCGTCTGTTACGGGGAAATTAACTTTTGCTTGAAAAGGTAGACTAACATGATGCACAATTTAAACCTACACAACGTTTAAGTTGAACATTGCAAACTGATGTAGAAGGCGTAATACTTTTTAAAAGTTTAATAAATTATTTTAGCTTTGCTGATGATAAACGAACAGCAACGTAAAACTATAATGTAATACGTATGCCTCACCACTGTCAAGCAAGACTAAAACAAAAGAAAGAAAACCGCTCTCTCTCTCTCTCTCTCTCTCTCTCTCTCTCTCTCTCTCTCTCTCTCTCTCTCTCTCTCTCTCTCTCTCTCTCTCTCTCTCTCTCTCTCTCTCTCTCTCTCAACAATCAGATTTATATGAAAGCATCTCCAATGTTATATTCATTATTTAACTTAGAGATCTAATAGGCAGTTAACGTTGTGGCTTTAATAATTTGTTGACATATACATATATATTGTAATAATTATCAGTAAATTATTTTGTTCACCGCTAGCAGTATTCTGTGTTAGTTTAATTTCGTGTGAATTGATTTCTGTAGTTTGGGTACATTAATTTACAGATTGGTGAAATTTTCTACTACTTCCACAGTGCTATAGATGGTCTTTAAATTTTCAGCTAGTAGCAACCACGACTACCGAAATTGTTGACAAGTTAAATTTAAAGAACTAAGGACATGTTACTAAAATACAAATGCTGCAAATAAGATGTCATGCTGAACAAGGCCAAGATGAAAACCGAACGAAGACCAACAGACTTACTTAGATATGAAACGTAAACTTTTTTCTGCAATTATACAAACATGGAAAAGTTAATAACTTTTCCAGTTCGTTTTGAATTCATTCGATTTTGGCGTTGTTGCCAGTGATAGTGATTACCTCAGATATGCTGGTTTCACTTGGAAAATCTGCTTTTGTCTGTATCTCTTTGCGGATCTGTGAGAAAAGGTTATATTATTAATAATATATATTGCATCGTTTCCCTAATGTTCAGTTACAACGGTTGCATAAAAAGACCGTTTATTTCCCATGATAGAATAATAACAGAAACAGAGGCAGATAAATCATAAAACAACAAAAACACCAAACTGAGGTATTTGTCTTCATTTTGAAAAAAAACAGGGGAAAGGTCCTTTGACAAGTGTTGCATTTAGGAGTGATGTAAACAGCCGTATCCATGGAGAACAATCATGGAAAAGGCGCCAAGAATTATCGAGAACCAAAATAAGGGTAATACCCTAGTGGATGTCCAATGAGAGCAACTTATTAATCAAAGCACGATTTCTAACGATTTCATACTATAAATACATATATTCCACTTTTAGTACTTGCATTATCTTTATACTATAATGACATTAATCACAATATACTGCGATATCATTTGTTTATTGTACTTTATCAACCCGTTAAGATGCCCCTAGACTAGGTACAATCTGCACACTTTCTCCACCTTCTGAATTTTAAATGGAATTCAATACATTTTCAAATTTAAACTGAAACTTATTAAAACCTTTTACATGTTATTGAATCTATAGGATCGACATCTCTGGTGGAGGGTTACATATTCAATAATTGAACTGAGGGTACACGAGACAGGTTCGCTGCAAATTTCTCAAAGTTTGTTTGTTTGTTTTAAGTTATTGGTTTGTGTTGTAAAAATTCCTGACCCCTCGCCATTATAATTAATCATGCAATCTCACTGGGAATATGCTTTTCCTACAATGTGAGCATAACATCGTATCATGGAGCACTAACTCGAACAATGTTGAAACAAATATATGTCTCACATACATTGCTATCGTATACTTAAGAAAAAGTATGTCAAGGTACATGCCAATCTTCGTTGATTTTAATCTTGTTTGAACATGGTATATTTACTACCCTCTTGGTCGAATTCGAATGTCACAAACCAATATTTACTACCTGATCGTAGAATGCTTCATTTTGGTGGAGTCAGTTATCTAAATAGGGCATGAAGAGCTAAAATTCCAGAATAATGCATGTTTTTCAAACTAAGCTGCCAAAAACGTTAGTTGTGTTATGCAACTGAAGTTAATTTACTTAAATACCTTGCATGTACGAAACACACATTCAGGAAAAAGATATAAAAACATTCTGTATAAACAAAAACAAATAATAGCAGAATTGTTATTTGCTAATAACCCTTTGAAAGTAGTTTGTTTTTCTCAGTCCTTTCTGGTAAACAAACTCTCTCATATGTACATTTTGGAACATTTTTTGGATGTGCTACTTTTACATTTATATTAATGAATATATATATATATATATATATATATATATATATATATATATATATATATATATATATATATATATATATATATATATATACCAGACATAACAGACTGTGTTATCCCCGGATTCTGTAGTATAATCTTAATAATAGTGGGCACAAATAATAGTTGAATACAAACAATAATATCATACAGGTTAGAGAAATTAAATTCGTACTCCACCGAGCTTCGAGCCCAGGTCCGCAAGTAAATGGCAATCATCGCCTTTCCAACACGCACCAGCCCATATACCGTCACAACTAAGTGATGCGTGCTTAGTCGTGACGGTATATGGGCTGGTGCGTGCAGGCAAGGCGATGGGTGCCATTTACTTGCGGACCTGGGCTCGAAGCTCGGTGGAGTACGAATTTAATTTCTCTAACCTGTATATTTTTGTTTGTATATATATATATATATATATATATATATATATATATATATATATATATATATATATATATATATATATATATATATATATAATGTTATTTCACATGTATAGATTGTATTTGGTAAATTACTTTAAGATCAAATTCACCAGAGATCCGAAATAGGATATTTTATGGCAAATTATTTTTCCACGAATATTTTGCTAATTAGATTGAATTGCTTCTAATACCTTTGGAATTCGACTAACAATCTATACATTGTATAGCCAAAGGGAATAAATCTTACATATTACCTCCCCATACCATGCTATTTGATACATTGTACTCCAGATTCAGCCATTTTAAACTGAGACTGTGTGCTTGCCTTAAAAAATGGTAGAAATGATTTAAAGTAATGTGATTATATACGTATTCCTGTAGAAAAACATGATGCTCAATGTATTGTCTCCATTAAACACATTACCCAATCAATCAAATTAACTTTAGCAGAATAGGTAATAGGAAGAGGAAATAAAAAGCACAGAGACGGCTGACACCACTGGATCTGTTTATGCAGAAAATACAGTGTGATTGCCCACTCTTGGCCTGATTACAGTCCAAATGTTCTAAGGCAAATGAAGTGAAAGTTGATTGACCAAACCGATGACTACAGTTGTCCAAAACGGCATGGTCTGGTGACTCTCTTGGCAGCAACCAGAGGACCAGCGATACGGCTGTGTTTAGTGATGCCATACCTCACAAATAAAAAGTGAAAATATTGGAGTTGGCGGCCAGATCATTTAATTTGTTCTTGCGAAATCTCAAAATATCTCTATTGAATGGTTTCGTTTAGTCAGGACAATAACGCTTGTAGATTTGCTTCTTGATTTGAGTGGGGAAAAAAACAGGCTTATGGTATCCTGACCGGTTCATATGTACTTATCTCAGTTTCGTAGAGGATTTCCAGATCCAGTCGTCTTGTCTTACTCGAATTACTGAACAAAGAAGGGCGTTGTAAGATCAGTTTTTGTTCTTAGCTCTTAAATCCATCTACGTCATTTCAACCATTGAAGCGTCGTAACGACCTATAATGTCTTGTTCGTTAGATGCTTCAGTGGCACAGTGTTTAGAAGCTGCAACTTATAGCAATCATGCCATGTCGAATCCCTAGACATATTCCACTTTGGGAAACGGGTCAGATAGTGAAGTTGTGCTAGATGAAAGTTGGACATAAAATCCCACAGATGTTTATAATGAAAAATATCAAGCCCTCTTATGATACATGAATGTATCAGAGATCATGGACTTTTAAACGTTGTAATAAAAAGGGGAACATTTATTGACAGACGTGAAATCTTTTTTAAGGGTTTGCAAAATCTTTTGAGAGATGTTAGCGTCTGACCTGTATGAATAGGAAAGAAGTTGGCATTAAGCTACTTGGAATAAAAGAAGCCTTTGCTATTATTTGCGTCGTTGATTTGCGATTTTATGAAGTCTTAAACATCGGCGTCAAATCCGTAATAATGGATGCTAGTAATCTTAATCTTCATTAACATACAAGCTTATAAACAGCTACAGCTACAAAAGGCATTGTAGTAATAAAGTGCCAGCCTGGTGCGACCGACTGAGACTACACAGACAGCTGGGTAGAAAAAGGAAGCAGAATCGGCTGGATAGGCGTTTCTTCGTTGTGTTGGTATGACATGGTACGGCCGGCAGGCTTGGTGTGGGCTGGTGTGCACAGCGAAATTCGTCTAATGCGTTGTCACTGATGATGTCCAAATAAAAATGATCTCAAAACGTGGCTAATGTGTCTCGACGACTGGACTAGTCTGTCAACAGCCGGGATGGTAAATTTATGATTGTGATAAACTTGTCTGTCTGGTGGCTGGACGTATTGTGCCTAGATCGACCGCTGAAGTCATAAAACACTTGCGTATACACGGCTTCATCCCCTATATCACGTTTGGACGGTGAGTTGGTCTCCAGTGAGTTGTCTCGGTTTATAGAAGGTAGTATCGTCATACTTGCTTTATTGATCAATCGTGCGAGACTCAATATATCTGCTGGGATTCGATTCCAGAATTGCTGGGATTCGATTCCAGAATTGTCTACTGTTCAGGCCAGTTAAATAAGAGGAGCTTAGACATTCTGGAGTTCCAGGATAAACTAGATAGCGAGTTAAGGTTAGGATGAATGCCATCTCTATATGTCCTGCTCGCTAGTTTTTAATCTGACTCTTTTATATTCGTCCTTGTGTTGCTTTTGCAGAATATTTGAGCATACGTCCTCGGTCCAAGGATATCACACCGTACAAGTTTTGAACGATGAGTATTTGATCTATTCGAGACAGGATTCGTGATCATCTTCGCCAACAATAAAAATTTAGTATTTCTAACAATTGATAGCTATGTTGTTACTGATAATCTTAAAAAAATAAATAATAGAACACATCAAATATATATATATCAAAAGTGAGATTATTTAATCTCGAATATCACAGGTTTATCCACGTATCAGTAGACGTATGAAATTGCCATAGTGTGCGAATCGCAGCGTAATAATATCATTAAAGATCAAATATGTAACAACAAAATGTTAATACAATATATACTGATAAGATCATATATATATATATATATATATATATATATATATATATATATATATATATATATATATATATATATATATATATGAGATTGTGTTCAATAGGCGAACCAGAGTCGTCCTATAAAGGAAAACAAAGTATTCCAGTTTTACTCAGCACTTAATATTCAGTTACCTATTGCATACATGTGCTATCACAAACTTATCTAAAAATCTACGAAATATAGGACATACTGTATGTACTACGTATAATGAATGGTTAGCATAAACCGTATAAATGAAATGAATTTACGGTGGACTGTATAAAGGTTACAGAGAACGTTTAAAATGATTATATCCAGGACATAGTGTGTCAGCAATTGTAAGGGCAAGTTATATTTAAGCTTTCTATTCCTTTGTCTATGCAATGTAAACGTGGATACTCTCAAATCTATAGGATGGTCTGATTTCAGAGGTAGCAAAGAATGTCCTAAAGTTATGATCGGCACTGTATTTGACGGAGAAAAAAAAAACAATAACAAACATTTAATATTTATGTTCAAAATAAACCAGTAATTAATCAATTAATTTGGTCAAAATATTGAAAATACTATTAGCTTGTAGGGTAGAAGTTATCCCAATTGTACACAAGGTCATATCCAGAGATGATCCTATTAAATGACTTTTACTCCAATATAACCACACTCCTCTATAATGTCTTTGTAATCGTTAAAAAGTTTTGTTTTGCTTATGATAAGCCATGATTACTTCTACAAAAAAAAATAATTGTATCGACTGACTTTTATTCTCTTTTTTTAACAAAGATTGCTTTGGAAATATATCTAAGATCTAAACATATGCCTAAGTTTTATTTGAACCTATCGACATCCAGAACTGACATAAAATGCCTATGGACCTATACTTTGTTACTGAAGAATGGCACTGAATATAATCATCATGTGTTTAGTAGTCCGCGTTGCAGATAAGTTACAATCACTTCTCTTCGTTCATTCCCTGTGACTTTGACTGAAAGTCAATATGCATCTTCATTATCTCGTGCCCAACGGCAAAGTTTGATACAGGTCTGTGATGTATGGTCTACATTTTTTTTCTTTCAGTAGCAATGACCTTTAACTGTGTCACTTTAATCCCAACCTTTAAGATGATTCTTCCCCACACAAAGTTAAAACCATCTGCAAAATATATTAACTAGTGGTGGCAGAGGAGTTTTCTTTTCTCAGGTACATTGAAATTAGCGAGTCAATTTACGGCGCAAGAGCAACCGAATTTGTCTGTACGTTACAATCAAGCCACCCCACACATTTTTTAACTATTGATGGTGGAGAACTTAAATTATTCTGTGGAAAACATTTAGCAATTTGTCATGGTGACGTTGGCCAATGCTATTTTAATTTCAAACGATCAGATACTTCATATGACAATGCAAGTCACCCTCGAATTTAATAACTGTAGATGATGGTCTACCTGAGATTAGTTGCACAAACACGACTGGCAACATACATAAACAACAATATAATATGATCCGCCTTATGTCGAGTATAAAGAACGAATGGACCGTAAGACAGAAGCATGAAAGAACTGAAATGAAGTAGCTAAATATTTGGCTACTGTATTTGACACTTAATGTAACTCTACAACCCAAGACATATTTTAATCAACCGTTTCGTATAATACATGCCCAGATTAACTTTTCAATAGTCATGACTTGGAAATTGCAGCAGAGTCAATGCACATAATCTACATTTCAAACGAGAATAAACGAAAATAATCGATCTTAGGCATTACACTGACAAACTGTATGAAGATTTTATTTTCTCTGCTTGTATGTAAGTGGAGTGTAAGTGGAGTCCGTATTTAAATGCTTGTATGTCTGTGAATCCTGGTGTGTGTGTATATATATATATATATATATATATATATATATATATATATATATATATATATATATATATGTGTGTGTGTGTGTGTGTGTGTGTGTGTGTGTGTTTGTTTGTATGGGACATTCTGAATTTGAAATTCACAAACAGAACCAAAATAAACATTATAAGGACAACAATTCCTTAAATATGTTGCATACAGGAACAAATCAAAATATCTATACATCTGGCTTAACTAATAAACGTCCATGTCCTGGTAACCGTTAAAATTCTTGGTCGACTTATTTTTATAAGCCTATCAGACCATCTTTTCATGTCATGTGTGTTTAATTTTTCTGCATGATAGAAGTTAGTACTTTAATATAATATGAACATATTGACATGGCCTATTGATTATTGATTTTTGAAGGTTCTCGAATGCATACATATTTTTTTCTTTGCTTGCAACTTGTGCATAAATTGTTTAGTGATCATTGAAGCCTAGGTTTGGTCATAGAACGTTCTAGAAAAGAACGTGCATGCAAATTAGATACGAAAATGACCGATATCCTTGTCAACTCATTGTTGCATAAGGTTTTAAACATGGTTCAGAAGCAAATACAATTCTAAAGGAATCAATTGCTTAAACATTGTTTATTGGATGTTGCAAGGCGCTCAATGACATTTTGAAAACAATCATTATTTTGGAAATATTGTGTATTCCTTCAAGGACCCTTTTGATTTTATCATTTTGATACATCAAGCTCATCTAAGCTTATTGGCACATCAGAGCATTCAGTACTAAAATTCATTTGAAAATTTTCTACTTGTGTTAAAACTTTTCAAATTGTTTGGGATTTTATTCACAATACTGTAAGTAACATTTAAATGTTCACTAGGAAATAAATTATTCGATTAGTTTTGCCTAACCTAGGAAAACGTGATCTTTATTAGATTGAAGATTTATTGAATTTCCCGAATACTTTTTCCGCAGGAAACAATTATATATTTGTGGAAACGTACGTCCGTAAAGACATATAAAACTGAATTATTAAAATATGTGCTTGCAAAAATATATTTATTTAAACACAATGATCAACAACATATATAGTAAATAGAAACAAACACATGTACAACTGATCCCAGTGAAGTAATTATCACACGGCCCCTTGTCCGTCCGTATGACTCTCGATTTAACCAACATTGGTATATGAGAAAGCTTGCCAGTAGCTTCTGGTTGATTGGTGCTTTTTCGGAGTGGGGGTCTTTACAGATTTTTGTCCAATTCACATGCTGAACAATTGCGTAACACCTATCAGTAGGGAACCAAGCCCTATACTGCACAATATGTATACTGAAGCCGTTGTAAGCAGAATCATTACAATGTATTGGTATCTGCTAGCAGACTGATACGTTTATTGAACATACCATACTTGATACCATTTCCATGATCCGCTGCCTTACCCTTTAAACTCCATTTGGGTCTCCTTCAATGCGGATAATTGAGTTCTTATCTTCGACAGGAGGGATAATAATAACCACACCAGTCTCATTCCTGATCCGTCTAACTGAGTGAAAAATTAAAGTAGCAGCCAAGTTAGCATTCTTGCGGCTTTATTCACTTATCCGGTTACATTTTAACAATATCTAGAAATGTGTTCATACTACGTTTTTCTCCTCAGATATTGTGGAATTGAATTTAATCGTTTAAGCCTATAAATGACTTCACGAAACACTAAGAGGACTTGCTTTATTGGGGACGTTACTCTTGAAACATATATCCAATCCTGATTGCAGTGTATATTGGTCCAACAATCATCATATTTAATATGGTTGAGCACAACCACCTCGGAACTGCAGCGCAAGTTATGCACAGATGTCGAAATTATAAATCATAAGCAAAGAGATAGACATAATGAATGACAATTAACAATTTAAAGCATAATGACCAGGTCAAGAAGAAAATAAACCCCTAATCCTCCGTTATTGCGAACTACGGAAATAGTAACATTCAATTCGTCCCTGAAAACCGTCAAGTTTAATGGTTGTGACTGTACAGTTTACAAACATTAAATTTTGGATAGTGAATTATAAAGACAGCGCAGAGTGATGCTAACAGACTTTATTGCCAACAGTTTAGCAAATGATGCTATTCTATCCAAAAATAGAACAAACTACCTATAACACTTACTATTAGCACCCGCTTTTCCAATGATTCGTTTGTGATATCTGCGTTCAATGTCAAGATCTGCAAAATCAAAGCGACTTCTCTGAAAATAAAATGTGTACAACATTCTGTTTTCCTTTTAGAAATTGAACATCTATGATCATTCAGAAATAAAAGTCGGGGGTCGCACCTACCCCAACAGATTTCGTGTTAATTTAAGAAATTGGATTAGTCCTGGCATGATTGGACTGGACTCAACCACGATCTTCTTCAGTTTCCTTATCGACTGAAATAATCATGCTCACTGTTCAATATACGATAGTTTATAGAAAATATAAAAAATATCCCCGCTATAGTCTGAATCAAACACAGAATCAAAATACGTCATGGGAAAGCTACCGTTTGTTTCATTAATTATTAAATCAATGGCTCGATTGATCGTGACCACTATGAGCACCCCTTGTTGCAAGTCTTCCATAGTGAGACTTTAGTCCTTCATGCGCAAACATCCATGCCTATTTACAAATTAGTCTAGATTTGTCCTCAATGTATGCTATTTTAGAAACAAAATGCAGGATTAATCATTGACCATTGGCTCAAATAATGCGCCCAAGCAAACAACGTCGGTAAGACTCATTTTTTCAGTCAGTGAAATTGATTGTCTTATGCTTCATGGTGTGCACTGCACTTAGCAAGTCTGTGCTGGGCTGGATTCATTTTGAAATCAACTATAATATTTTGTTTTATGTTAATATTCTTGTAAGTTTGTACACCCTAGGGTTAACAGAGAATAACAACACTAATGGATAAATGTCACTTAGGCAAAGGAACTGATTTTTTAAAAAAAAACAGCAAAGCACATCCTTCCAAGATAATCATATTTTGAAATATACGCAACGAATTTTATTGTGAAAAGGATTCATCGTTCATATGAACAAATTTAATAAATGAAAGGACAGTTATACTTTTGATGTTTAGAAAAGTAGATTTTCATTGTTTAAGGGGTGGATGGTGGGTGTTAGCTAATTTTAAATATGTAATATGTAATAATATACTGCCACTGTTGCATTATTTCCGGAACAAAAATTCACTCATTCTAGCTTGTAATATAATCCTCCAATACGAAAGTTCGAGAAAATTTAAAACAGAAAGAAGAGAGACTCAGTGCAACTCCTATAGGCCTAATGTAGGGCGGGAGGAGGGCCAGGCAGGTATTACATAAATAAATTAGTTTCACCCGACCAAGAAGCTACATTTTTTAAAATCAGTCGTGCACTGCCAGTCGCTGATGCCTTGCTGAATTTCCCAGTTTGGAAGGAGGTTGCTGACCTAAAACAAATACTGGTATACAATTGATATAGTAACCGTCAAAATAGGAATGTTCACTACTACAAGCTGTCTGCATATTGGATTTGTCAACGTTTTGTGTCACGACATTGGCCCAAGGAAAATATACCTTTGTTTTAGCGCGTCAAAGACAGAATGAAAATAGAGAAGAAAGAAGCATTTAACATTTGATCACCAAATTAAAACTCTTATAAAATCCTCCAGTGCCGAACAATTAAGAAAGGTCTATGAAGCAAACTATATCTATAAAGTCATGGGCTTTATTTTTTATGAACGGATATCTTTAACCGACCTGCAATTGCTTGGTTCCTAGATATCAATAAAACCTTGACAAATACGAAAAGACTCATCCGACCCTTTGCAGATAGATCATGCCCAGCACAGATTCTACTTAAACTGATAATCTTACGAGTATGTGGAAGTATTGAAGGAATGCAAGCAAAATTAGATAGACAAAGGCGAAAAATGGACTCATAATTATCGCTGAACCTTAAGTTAACATTTCTAATAGGCAAAACACGATGTGTGCTCCTTCACAAAGAAAACAAGAAGAAAAGAAAACAGTAATAAGGAAAAGTGGTTCCAAAGAAGCATTATCTAATGGTTCATAAGAGAAATTTGACAAAGTTTGCATAATGCATGAAAGGTCATAATCTAGGAATAAATCAGCAAGCTAATTATCATAACTCATTATAAGATCCGTAAGATGAGGATTTGAGCTAATGTCTGGATTATTAATGAACTTGAACGTACTAGGCAAGGGTGTCCTATAACCCTTAATGGGATAATGTTTGTCACTGCCCCCAGAGGGACAGCTAGGATTAATTTGTTTGCTACTACACCAAATACAAACGATTATTCACTTTGCATCGCAGACCTGACAGATTTTAAAGAGGCGAGAAATGGTCTGCTCCTTCTCAATGATTTCGGGGCAATAACTACACCACCCTTAATATATGACAGAACCACATTAAACCAGTACATTTACAAATTTGTATTAGTAGCCTTATTTGTAAACTTGTAGATATTATTATCGGAAAAATTTGTACATGTAATGTGCTTCGAAACAAAATGATTGCAACATCTGCTTATTAAAAGAGTAAAATTCAACAAGTTGTGAAAACTTCAGCAAATAGATATATTAATACAAAGTGAATATTTTAAAGAAATTTAGAGTATTACGAAGGAACCTACATTATTACAAATTACATCCGTAATGAATAAAGATTTACCTTTATTCCAGTGGTGTTCGAAATAAGATTCATCGCTCAAGACGTTGATGTGCCACTAATTTTGAATGTATTAATGTACCAATGCCCTGATTATGTGCTACCTGCCATCCAATTAATCATAATTATATAATTCTTGATATCCTTATCAAAAATAACTATAATTCCAAGTTAATATTTATGTCAAAAATATTATTTAAGACTACTTTATATCTCCAGTGAACAAATAATTTGAATAAATAAATTCTACGCAAATGAAATGCTGAATATATCAATAAACTGATTACTGCATTAGATGTTATTGTGGGAATAAGCAATGTCTCAAACTAACATGATTATAAACTCATCTACTTGACCTAGGTCACATCAGCATTTTCTATAAATACTCTGACTTAATGGAATTTTTCATCTAGAATATTGCAAGTTGTTTACAAGATCAAATCAGATAAAAGAAATCATAATAGGACTGTTTCAAACTTCAGATAGGCATTATATTGTACGGGGAATACTAATATCCTTCAACCAAACCAAAACAAATAAGTTTATTATATTTATAAATGTCATACTATGTAACCCAAACAACTTGTGAAATAGTAACTATGTATTATTTTGTTGCAAATTGAATACGATATCAGTGATTTTAGTCACGTAAAAATAGAGCTTCATTTGGAGAAGGTCAAGTCCAAAATACACTTACATTACTAATTAATCATGGAGAAAAATGTAACAAATACATATTAAGTATACATACATAATAGGACAGATTTTTTCTTTCTATATTATAATATAAATAGCAAGTTTTAGAAACGAATCAGATTCTGCTAGAAACTGATACAACATTTTTTTAATACTGTAAGTATATTGTCCATGAAATTAAAGTGATGAGTTTTGTTCCTCAAAGCTTAGTGCAAAGATTTTGCTACAAAATTCACACGCAATTTTAATATCTCTCACCAATGACATTCAGAATAATTACAAGGTCATACTAGTAACAGATCATTAAGTTGCCTGGTTCCAATTTTCCCTTAAATCACTTTGTATTTTGAGACGAGCGGAGAATGACAATAATAAAAGAACCACACACTGCTTGCAAATGTGTTATTATTTCTTGCTACACTTCAGACAACTTCTATATTTGTCCAAATTTTATAAAATAAAATAATTAAAAGTTGGTTGTGTGCGTATAATAGCATTCGTAAGCATATTATTGAAGCTCGCTTCATTGCATCAAACAATGTGTTGTAACATTTTTTTGTTCCCAGTAGCTTTCATTATTGTTGGTCTCTGAAATGTGGAGGTAGAACGCGTAACTACAAGGTTGTTATTTCCTCTTCCATGTTTTGCAACCATAATTCATTTTATTTTCTAGATTGGTAAATTTAAGGCATTAAAATGTATGCATAGTAGACGGCCATTGAAACTTTATTTGTCCTACCACCGGTAAAATCACATATATGCTAATTTACATTTAGGTCCACATGAACGAACGCTGTATTCCGCTAGCTACATCTGGTCAAAATGTGGGAATTCGTGATGCTATGAAGATAAATGAAGATCTAATTCCCTTACCTTGTGGAACAATTATACACCGATTCCATATTAACAACAGGAATAATCGGTATAATGGAAATGTCCGTATCTACTAAATCACTATCCTCATGCCGATGATTGAATCAGCCAGTGACCGCTACTTAAGAACTGGTGGCTAATCTAAAACCGGTTTAACATTTCCCTCACTGAGCTAACGGCTTTGCGAAGTGTACATTCTCCCGATCTAGGCGGTGGCGGTCAACACAATATCCATATTGACTTGTACAAAACCATTTTAAAAGCAGAAAGTAATTGCTCCCACAATACACATTTACTGAGTTAATTCCTTCAAAACATTTTAAAAAGTATGTAATTTTGAAAATCTGACGTGAAGATTGTGTATAATGTTAAGCATGCTCTTTTTTAGGGATATGAATCATTCCAATATACATACATTTGTGTAGTGGCATGATGCGTAGAAGTAAGCGTGTGTGCAACAAAACTAAATTATTTCAGAATTCCTGCTTGACGACATTTGACTGTGATTCAGAGCATCCATATGAATCATTGTCGTTGTCATCTTATCACACAATGCAAACGCCATATCGAAATTAGGCATTAAATTGTCAGACATCCATCAACAATGTAAAATGTGATATATATATATATATATATATATATATATATATATATATATATATATATATATATATATATATATATATATATATATATATATATATCATACGTAACCTTACTCTCTTAATATCATCGAATGTAACCTATGTACATCCGAAATTTAGCTACAGATAATCATTATGTATTATATGGATTAAACTATATGAGCTCTTTTATTAAATCGGAGATTTGAAGTTGTTTCTTAGCAGCAGTGACAAAAATACATTTTATTTGACCCAGGAATGACTGCGGAAAATGTGAAAATTAATTTAAGTAAAAGTGAATTTTTCAGAGATTGTGTTAGATGTTTAGGTTATATTATAAGACATGGCGAAGTTTACAATGCAGAGGCTACGGTTGAAGCTATGTCTGAATTCTCTGTGCATATCAGTAAAAACACAACTGATGCGATTTTGGATATTGGTGGATATTATAGGAAATTCTGAACAATGTTTTACAGAGTTGCTGAGTCCCTATCCAATTTATTGAATATGAGGATCAAGATTTACTGCCCTGAAAAATATCAGAAGCCGTTCGATCCATTAAACTATTCAAAATGCACCAATTCATTCGGCTCCATACTTCAACGAGTTATTTAAAAAAATCTGTCGATGAAAAGGAAATTTGTGTTGTGGTATATTAATTCAAGAAGACAGTAACAATGTGGTTCATTCAATGTGCTATTTCTATAATAAATAAAGACATAAGGAAATTAATCCTCTATCAACAAGGACTGTTTGGCTTTAAGTCTGGCTTAACAACACCTTAAAGTGTATAGTAATTCAGTTCCATTTTAGATTTATGCATTCAGTAATTACACCCCCTTACTTTCATCAATAAAAAATAGCAATCAGTGATTGTTGAGGACGAGACTGATGCTATAAAATTAGAACATCGACATTAAACTCATCAAAGGAAAATACAATTTAATTGCAGATACACTTTCATGTGAATAGGAGTTCAATATTGCTTTATCTTGTATACATATTTGTACATGCATCATCCATCTTCATGCGTAATTTAATTAATGTTATCTTGTATGATTTAGACTAGTATGGAACAAGAAAGCTTTATTGCATAAAGTTTATTTTCCTTATGTGGAGAAGTGTTCTGTGTTTATATACATATATATATATATATATATATATATATATATATATATATATATATATATATATATATATATATATATATATATATATGTTTGTGTGTTTGTAATATTTTTAATTTCCATGAATGGCATGACATTAATAAATCTTTTTAAACATGACATGACCACATGTCCAATGGAAAAAAAAAAACTTGTAGTCATACTGTCTACTAATATTAGTATTAATAACTGCAGACACATACGCAATCATATATTTATAAGTTATATGCAGTGTTATGTAGGCACATACAAAATTTAGTAACAGGTAATTACTACTAATGATTCGTCACGGTGGTAGTCTACTCTGCCACTCGGGACCCCAAATAAGTTTTGTGACTTTCAGAATCTTATTCTCAGTATAAAGGCACTTGACAGTGTATATGTTCTCTTGACGAATCTTGAAATAAAAGATACATATTAATACATAAAACGTAATATGTTCATGTTCTTCACTTACTGCAGCGATTTATAGAACCATTTCAAGGTATTATCTTGAATGTCAAGGCACTCAATTATTGTATCTGGTTTATAACTTTGAAGCTGTTTTTCAATATTGAGAAGAATTCATGCATACAGAATAATAATGACATGAGAGAGGCTCCTAATGTCCGTGTGATCGAAAGAGCGTGCCTGTACCGATAGTTGTCGTCTCATGTCTATCCGTCTATCCGCGTGGATTCGAGTCTCGGGTATGAAAGAAAGCTTACCATTCCCATTGGTAGGTGGTTCTTACCGAGGTTAATCTGGGGTTTCCTCTACACGCTATACTAGCAAACATGTATAGCCGTTTAACAAAGAACAACAACATGACATGAGACTACAACAGTGTGCTATATATATATATATATATATATATATATATATATATATATATATATATATATATATATATATATATATATATATATATATATATATATATATATATATATATATATGGTTCTAGTTCATATCTTAAGGTTATTGTCAATACAAGAATATTCATTTTCTGGTGACATGCAACTTTGGTGCATTATTAAAATTATGATGCATTTTTATAATAAAAAAACCATTAACTTTGTTAATATTGACTTGTATCCCATAATTTTCTAAACGGTGTTACGGTGTTAAAGAAATATATATATATATATATATATATATATATATATATATATATATATATATATATATATATATATATATATATTGACGTCTATGTCTGCATAGGAATATTTAGTCAAATATTCCAGGAATGCATTTTGTCAAATTTTGGTCTGGGAAATTCGTTGCCAACATTTTAAAATACATATTTATTCCCATCATCGAAATTGTTAATCAAAGAATTGGTTGAACTATTTATCATCACTTGAGCTACAGAAGTGTCTAACTTAGTCTTCGTAGCAGCCAGGTGAAAAGTTTGACATCACTTACGCCACTTTATTCCATTTTAGCAACATTTCAGGAAATAGTCTATTATTCATGCCTTAATCAATGTTATGACTTATAGCCTCAATTGAAACTATTTTGTTGTACATTAAGCAGGTAAAACATATGCTTGAACAATTGGAATCAAACATTTGTAATTTTGTTTTTTATTTTTGAAAATTCTAGTATCATTAGTGTCCTGGAAACTGCCAGCTAAATGTAAAGCAACCATCGAAGATCCAACTAACACACTACAATCTGTGGGGGGGTGTAATATCAGCATATTTGTAGATATTTAAGTACAAAGTGTGAATACACATAGCCCCGCATGTCCCCAATAGCCACAGCAAAAGGAATCTAGTGGAACCCCAAAGTCAAGAAATGGCTACTCAGTACCAGCTTTTATTTTTAAGTTGTTTCATATTTGAAATAATATTATAGATATATTACATCGAATCCAGTTATATTTTCTTTCTTAAATTGGTGTATAAGATGGTTTAATACTTAAACAAAATAGTATTATTCCATTATTAACAAACGTATGGGTAATTATTTTACATCAACATCAATAATATTTGTGTGAATTATTGTTAATGTACTGTTTATTTGCTGAAGATATGTGAACATATTATTCGTTTATATATATATATATATATATATATATATATATATATATATATATATGTGTGTGTGTGTGTGTGTGTGTGAACAATGCTAGAATATATCTAGGGAGGCTAGATTTATGTGTAATTAATCATACCAACCTCTGAAAAACAAATATTTATTATTTGTATTATTATTATTATTATTATTATTATTATTATTATTATTATTATTATTATTATTATTAGCATTATTATTATTATTAGTAGTAGTAGTAGTAGTAGTAGTAGCAGTAGTAGTTGTAGTAGTAGTATTAAGTGACTTCTACTAAAACATCCGATCTCCTGGATTTTGTCAACTGTATCTGGTAGTACAAACTGCAATATGAGTTTATTGTCATGCCAACTGCTCTATAAAGCTGAATAAATAGGATATTCGGCAGATGTTTACCACTTATACACTGTAGAGATGGATGTGCCTGAAGGAAATATTTACTAACGCCAGTAAGTAACTGTGGAGACAGATTGGGAAGATTGACGAGTGTTGATTTATATTGTGTCTGTTGGTTTGCAGAGTATTCGAGCTCGTCGTTACTTTAGTGGATGCTTTGGCTACGAATCATGGGTTAGTTGACGGGGATGTTGATGAGTGATTGTCTGTAGCACAGAGTTGTTTTGGATATATATATATATATATATATATATATATATATATATATATATATATATATATATATATATATATATAGCGACACAGATATATATATATATATATATATATATATATATATATATATATATATATATATATATATAAAGAATACAAATCATATGGCGAATAACAACCCTTTCAAGCGTACTGGATCCACCAAGGGATCACGTGTGTCAGAGATGAATTAAAATAGATGCAATAAACTGACGACGAACAGTACCAAACTAGTAACTAACTTAGTTACTAGTTTGGTACTATTCGTCGTCAGTTTATTGCATATATATATATATATATATATATATATATATATATATATATATATATATATATATATATATATATATATATATATATATATATATATATATATATATATATATATATATATGGATTTTCTTCCAAACACGAATCAGAACAATGACTTTGATGGCAAACTGTCAAAACATGAACAGCAGTTTTGAAGAAATACTATACAACAGCTTAAAAATAAATGTGATAGTGTTAGAAACGTAAATGTACATGTATGACTACGTTAGCCATCTGTACTCATATGACGTTTCTTTTCATTACAGAAGGACACATTTCAAGAATACTTATGGGATTCATAATTTTTTTCAGCTGGCTAACTGAAGTGTCGTCCGCAGGAACAAAAAAAAATTAAACAAACAGAGCAGGCGGCGCCAAAGATGCTCCTTGTCTGTGGAGTCATATTCTCTATTGCATTACATGATGCTGCTTAAGCAGGATTTCACCTTTTCTTTATTTGAAAGGAAAAATGTCAATTTTGTAAGGGCTCGCAATGTGTCGTTCACTTTGGTGTTATTCTGATCCGAATGTGTTCCTTAATTTAGATTTACTCAGGTAGCAAGCAAACATTGATAATATCTTAATAATAATAACAAAACCCAACATTGCATTGCTTAATTTTGTTAATTTCTTTATAGGTTTGTTTTTTAATGAACTAACTAAGCGTGAACCATATACAGTTTAGCATAAGACGTAATTCTGTGGAGAATAGTGTAACCAACTATCAAACCAGCCAATAAGGAAATTAAAATGACCTAAAACTCTCCAAATAACCCCATCAAAATTATGCGATAACCCCTCTGCAAAAGAAATGTCTCAAACCATATACAGTTTAGCATTAGACGTAATTCTGTGGAGAATAGTGTAACCAAATGCATAATGTTTGAAAGGTTTGTTATATCCTAACTATCAAACCAGCCAATAAGAAAATTAAAGTGACCTAAAACTCTCCAAATAACCCCATCAAAATTATGCAATAATGCCTCTGCAAAAGAAATGTCTCAAACCAAACAATCTAACTATTAAAACACTGATGCTTTAATACATGTAATATCTTCATATAATGTTATTATTATTTTTTTCCGTCATTTCGTCTAATGCAATATGGATTTATACTTGGATTCTTCAATAAACTGAAACATCTTTGTAAGGTTACCTCTGACAGAATTATTTATAAAGACGAATTCTAAACTAATTTCCTAAATCGTTTATTATATCAGAATTGATTCTTTAAAACATTGTTGCATATTATTGGATATTACGTACTTTTTTGTTAAGTGATCATGATATTTGTTTGTTGTAATGTTACACGGCAGCAACTTCGTGGACATAGAAACAGAAGTACATAAATGGGAAACAAATGTAAAGGGCATATGTGACAAGCCAAGAAAAGTGTCATGTCCATACGAGACAGACATTATAATAATTTATAAAAGCAGATAAGTCCCCAACACCACTTTAAATATCGTTCTTTCAAGGAGAGGATAGTTGAACGTTCGACAGTTATCAAAGACAGAGATGGAAAATGGAATATTAAATGTCAAAACAAGTCTGAAGGTCCGTTGTTTTTCCTAGTGCACCAGGTTTTAAAATCTGCGTGACCAACAACTGTTTTGGATGCTCAGGAGATACATGCAGTCGCAGCCAAGATTAAAAATTATTCAACATATATATGTATATATATATATATATATATATATATATATATATATATATATATATATATAAATATATATATATATATATATATATATATATATATATATATATATATATTTAATTGCACGCGAAACTTGTGCTCAAACACTACAGAGATCCTTCTTGCTAATGTAAAGACACAAACGCAATGATAATCTAAATCTAACAGTTCCTTTTCTTTATACTGACTTACTGTTTATCAGTTTATCAGTTATTGAGTTTGCCCTTCCAGTCTTGATTCCCCACAATATTTTATGTCAGCCTAATTTTACATAATTGAAAGTCATGTTATCCTTGCTCTGTTCCTTTTGAATATGTGTCTACATACTCAGTTGGATACAACGACTGTACTTGGTTTCATTGTTTACTATTCCCACATTCTTTTAGCTAAAAGTAAATAACAGATGTGCCATGGGTAACATGAAAAATTTGCAACTATGGTGTGTTGACAAATGGTCAACATTTATAAATAGCGTTTCTTTATCAGTTATATATCAGTTAAATGCTAACTGTCAAGTGTAGATATTTATAGATTTTTTTTACCAATAACAATCACACAACACTCAAACGCGGAATCACATGGGTATATTTCAGGTACTCTTCTTTATGACAATTTAACGAGCAAATGCCTATAGCTAGAAGATACAAATATGCATAATCTCATTATATTTTTAGCATAATGGTTATTTTATTTTATTTGATTTCTTTACTGGATTGTCGCTTTGGTGAAAAAAAGTGCGAAGCATAAGGTTTTAGTTTTTGAGCCTGTATTTTGTTTTTTAATCCCGATATATAAGCAATGTGAATATTCAAACTCTCTGTTTCAGCTGACTATAGATCCTGTATCTTATAGTATTGATATTCAGTCTAATACTTTTGAAAATGAGATTTCAAACTTGCATTATTATGGTCACAGAAACCTTGTCTTGATTTATTATATCATCTTTATGTCATTCAGATGGTACCATTTGGCAAGCCGGAAAACCAAGAATGATTCAAATATAGAAAATTATGATAACTGTAACTCATAGGATTCAGTGCTACATGACAACCTTAACAAAACAAGTTATAGAAATGTGGTAAAGAAGAATTTTGAGGATCAAAGTTTTAACCCTTGAATGCAAATTAAGATGGCTAAATGGAATAAGTCACTCGAGTCTCGTTCATCACATGCAAAAACTTAACCTCAATCTAAATGCCTCAACAGAAGGGTTCGTTTTATGTCTATGCCTTGTTAAGATTTACATGTTTACGTGTTTTTCAGAACAGGACACCAAAAGATTTTTGATGTTTTATTTCGCTCAATTGATCTCGACTTTTAACAAATTCTTGACATGCTAAGGAAATGGACGCTAAGTGCCTTTCCAAAGGACGTTACTAAGATAGCTGTCAAAGGCTTGTCGTACGCGTGAGTCGAACATGAAATTCTTGGATTACTTGTTCATGCACTGCCAGCTGCGCTCCCGAATAAAAGAACTTATCCAATATCAGGTAACTGTATATAAAAGAAATTGTTACGACTTCATCTTCTTCACCAGAAACAGCTTCATTGTAGTAGAGCATATTTTTATCAGGATGATTTCCGTAAATTGTTTGCAAAGACGCTAATGTTTCAAAACACAAGTGTATCTCAGCCTTTTGCCAAGAGATTTGATTAAAACTCCATTATCAAAATTGTAAAATATTTGTATTGTGAAAAGAATATGTTATGTAACAAAATCACGTTACGAGTAGAGGTAGCATAACCTTCCCCCATAATCAGTGTACGAACAGATCAGTCTAGACTTCCATCCTCTTGTCAGGTTTACCCTTCGTGCAATCACATTTCTACTTGGAAATTCAAAACCTATCAATAAACAGTGATGAAATTATGAAAGTCTACTGTTGTGGTTTTATTGTCTGCTGAGGAGTTGAAGTATGTTTTTCTAATGTCTTTGGCCTGATATCTTCTTTCTTAATTAAAACAAGTTAATTAGATTTTGAATAAATACCATGCAACCGAATATTTTATCATTATTGAAAGTAGTAGTAGTAATTTTAGTAGTAGCAGTAATGCCTTATTAAGATTAATATATGTGCAGCATTCACAAAATCCCATAATACGCGAAAATATTGTTCTCTTCAAACTTTATGTTTCACACAAGACTACTGTATCCTCTTAGCTATAGCCTATCCTACACATTCAATCATCATGGATTGAAACAATCACTAACCTTATTTTGTTGTTTGAAGCATGATAAAACACACCAGTGATCGGCATCTTATATATGACTGTATAACAGAGGACTGAACCTTCATTTTACAAATTTGTTTAATTTAAATTTGAAAATAGCTGTGCCCGCTTCAAACAATAGATCTATATTAGTACGAACATAGATCAAAACGATACATGCATTATGCAAACGTCCTCATCCGTAGACACTTGTGATGAAAAGGGAATCATAAGAAACCATATAAGACTATAATTTTTTACTATACATTTAACCTTCGTCTGACTTTAGAGACCAGTTTTGAACATTGATATCAAACCCTGACCCTAATGAAAACGGCGTAGGTCGGATATTTCCAAATGATGATGTTTTTCACGAGATAGCTGGATTTTACAGAAAAATAGATAAAGGTAACAAAATATGTCAATACCTTTCTCAGTGACTTAAACGATGACATCCGATTCTGCTGAATTAATACCACTAGTCTTGCCAGCACACAGAAAGTGAATTGATTTCACACTCTTCTCAAATCTTTACCATCACCGCAAAGCAAAACACGGAACTAGTTGAGTTAGTTATTTACAATGATGATAATAACTTCCTCGTTTATGAATTTGACATATTGACACTTCTGATAACGTGCGTGGCGTACGGTGAGCACAAACAAGATAACAAATGTTTGCACTTAGATTACAATTACGTACAACAGGAGTCAAACTGCCAGATAAACTTATTACAATTTTCTAAAAATTTATTAATTAAATATGAAAATGTCCGAAGGTGTCTCTCTCTCTCTCTCTCTCTCTCTCTCTCTCTCTCTCTCTCTCTCTCTCTCTCTCTCTCTCTCTCTCTCTCTCTCTCTCTCTCTCTCTCTCTCTCTCTCTCTCTCTCTCTCTCTCTCTCTCTCTGGAATATCGTAGAAAGATACGGGAGAAAATCCGTGAAAAGAGCAGCGTAAAAAACATATGAATGATGGTAAAAGTTATGTCAAACCGACCAGAGTGAGAGAGAAAGAGAGAGTTTGATGATCGGTGGCACTGTTATTCAAACAAAATAATGATTTAGATCAACTGTAAATATATTAAAATATTTTAATTATCTCTTGATGGCTCGTATTTACGATAAAGTTCGAGTCCAAATTAATTACCATGCGCCGGTACGTGAATGGATTAGCGTTCATGTGAATGGCGTAGCTAAACAAGTGTTTGTGGTGTTCTACTTTCTTCATCTTTCATGTCTAAATCATAAGTTTGTATTGTACTGATTTAATCAATATGAAGAACAAATGAAATTAAAAAAGAAAACAATCAACTTATCAATATGCAAAGGTGATTGTGAATAACCACAAAAGGCATAGTACTAAATTTTGTAACGGACACAATCAGGGATGTGAGTAGTTCATTCAATCGGTCAATTTACAGCTGCCTGTAGCAAGTTTTAACTCCCTTCAAAGAGCAAATATATGTATTTGTATGTGATATAACTAAAATAACATGAGATAAAATAACTACTCGTTGTATACATTTTTCATTGAAACGAATCTCGGCAAGTCTCGTTTTCTTTTAATGAAACATTTATACATCTACTGATATATTATTGATACAGCGTACATACTACACACAGACATACACACGCACACACACACACATATATATATATATATATATATATATATATATATATATATATATATATATATATATATATATATATATATATATATATATATATACTAGCAATTCATCAATTCACTTCTATTAGTTTCATATACTTACGTATATAAAAATTGCCGGATGCTTAAATTATATATAATTATTGTTATATGCATGCAATTTTTAAAAAAATTGATATTATAGAAGAACATGCGTCACATTAAACGAACATCTTCTATGGATCGTCTGCTGGTAGTACCAAGATTCCATTATTGTAAATACAAAGAGTAGACTTATTTAATCAAGCGTCGCCAGAACTGACGTTGTATTTTTAAACATTATCAAAAAAATTAAACTTTCACCTGAATGTTTTTAAATTCCCACCTTAAATATGCAGTTGAAAAGCTGAAGTTACTGACCACTAGCAATATATAATTTTGACATGGTTCATTAGATGTCATGTCTCCACAATACATGATTTACTAATCCAGGTGGGAATAAAGACCTTAAAGATGGACCTTTTTCTCTGGTGTTCTTTGTCGATACCAAAAAATATGTTGGATAATATTTGATATGACTGCAGTGAAATTATAAAATCTGCTTGCGGTTTGTGATACAGTTCGATGTATCCTTTCTGTAAAATTTCAAAACTTGTAATTAAATCGTATGAATGTCGAAAATAAAAGACCTCTAGCACAAAGATTCTGTATCAAGAGAATGCGGAGTACTTCGGACCCTTTTGCGGTAATTGTGCGTGTCATCCAACTGCAATAGTTGGCAATAATGGCCGAAATCTTTGCAGAAATAAGATCCGCTAAGAAAGAAATGAACCGACTTAAACTGATACTGCCTCGAACTAACTTTGCATAGGTACCCGCTTGTTACTTTTCAAAGTGAATATTTCCAAAATTTAAAATAAAACAAACGGCCCAATTGTTTCTTTAAAGATATTTACGTCTCAATAGTCAGTTATAACTGTAATCCCACACTTTTGCTGTATGTTGATCTGTAGATTGAGTTGAAAATACATTGCTGTACTGATTTTCATGCAGGTTATCAGTTGTAAGGATCATAAACAGACGAAAAAGCCTGCGTAAATGTTTATGGCGCAACTGTTTTATTTACACGGTTTATCTATCCTTTCTATCATTACACATATATATGTGACCATATTGTAATCTACTTTTTTTAAATACCCATTTAAACTTACATGGCTATCTTGTGTTCTATACATATGTTGAATCCGTTATTCACTTTCGGACTCTCCATGTTGCACACCTAACATTTCCGTATTCCGTACCCATCCTGGAACTACTTTTACAACGTAAGCTAATCAATAATAGTCCATATGTTAGTGAGACACGAATCTTTGATTTTAGAATTATATGTTTAAATGATCATTTAAATAAAATGCATCAATTATTTCTTGCATTAATTGGAAACACAAAAATAGAGGGCTTTAATTTACCGTATGTGAATGAGCTTTTAGTATAAACTTGATGCATTTTATTAATGTTAGCCTGTCAACTTTACCCTGAAATGTGCCTAGAACAAAGTGTGTATTCCGCAAGAAGAGTGTTAGAGTAGAGGCCCCTTACTGCTTTAAAACCTGTTCTATTTGAAAAGTAAGGAAACATTCACTCACCCGTGACTGCAGTTAAAATCTACTCTTACGTCCCAAATATCATTTCTAAAAATTCATACCTAAAGTATACATAAATATGTGAGATAAAGGCAGAAGACGCATTCGCACAAGTTTATACAGGCTTAGCCAAGCGTACGTACATATGTATGTCGAGGGTTATACATTACCTTTAATAAAACGCCAAATAACAAATTTGTTTTTAAGCATACCTTAAAATATTTTTTCAAGAATATATGATTAAAAAGTGGATAGGTAATCAATACAAAAAACTGAAGTGTTTTTTTTTTCTACCGAATCCATGCAATATACTTTCTTGATACTGTGTTGGAACATAATTTCGGCCTGACGGCCTCAATATTCCTACGCCGTATCAAGCTCCAGAACAAAACATTAATGAAGTTTTGTTTTTGCATCAATTGATCTTAACCTGATATAATGTATGCAACAGGTTATACGTGAAAAATTACTATTTAACACGAACTAAGATTCTTAAGAATCCCACCTACATCTATCAGTGTGTCTGTAGCAGATCCAGAACTAATTAGAGCATATCCTAAAGAGAGATTGAGGGTAAGGGATAGTCGTGTATGTGTTAATGTGTTATCGATATGTATATATGTTTTACGAAAACGATTCTTTATCAAACTTTTACGAATCTGTTTTCGTAAATACTTAGCAATGTTATATTCCATTACCAGAAGGAAAGATAGAAAGAAAAGGGAGAGTTCAGTCTCTCAAACATGAGGTGTCACTCATAACAGTGTAGATACGGTTACATTCCTTGGGGACGCTCTGGCAATGCGAAGAAGGTACGGTATCTACAAACGATACAACGTCTTTTGAGTTCTGGCGGAACAAACTGATCTTTATTAAAACACTCAACATACAAAATTACATTCAAATATTAATTTACATAAACTCAAATTACGGATATAAGAGGTACATATAAAACTACGATATTACTTCGTTTACAAACGACATACATTTGTATAATTTCTGCCTTTTAGAATATCATATAGATAACTAAATATTTAAGAATAATGCCTCAATCATTC
Source organism: Potamilus streckersoni (assembly GCA_016746295.1). Taxonomy (NCBI): domain Eukaryota; kingdom Metazoa; phylum Mollusca; class Bivalvia; order Unionida; family Unionidae; genus Potamilus; species Potamilus streckersoni. The sequence continues at coordinate 2,517,635 of JAEAOA010000895.1, read as the reverse complement.
AGTAGAAATATATTTTACTGAGTGTAATCTAACATACCAACATATTAAACACTACTATTTAAAGATTATCTCATTTCTGAATTAATTGTTATGGAGTATGAAGTTGGTAGCTAACGTTGCCCTTTACAACAATCAACTATAAAAATTACAAGTAAATCTAAGTTCTTCAAACGATTAAACTTTTCAATATTTATATTAAAGAATAGTAAAGAAAAATTAAAATAATCCAATGTTGCATATGTACTGATCTTAGACTGAACTCTTACTTTAAAAGCTTAACATAAAAAATCCTTATACTATATAGAAATTGTAAGCAAACTGTATCTTACCTAGAAACGATTAAACGTATTTTAAGTTCTGGTTGAACAAACTGATCTTACCAAGTAACCTCCCTTGCTTCTTATACAGTTCTCTCAAGACACAGCCAGATATGGTCATAAGACTGTGTCAATATTTGGGTTCCGCCAGAATTTCAAAGTGAGGCTTCATCGTTTCTTACCGACTACCGTCTGGGTCAGCAGACAGTCTGTTTCATGAATACATGAAACGCTCGTGATATACACTCAGGAGAAGGGAATTTCCTATAATGTAGCTGCAGACCTGTAAATTTGCCAACTTAAGTGTTAAATACAATGTATAGGATCCCACATAGAAAAACATGCTTTATTGAAATTGTACACATTTATACTACAAGAATAAAAAAAATGTTATTAATACAGTTTGCTTAAATATTCCATCCTAACATATGCATAAATCTATGTATTCATTTATATATGTAGTTCACTAGTTAAGGCAATCCTCTTTCTCGCCGTATAATAGATTTGTCTCCGAACTCTAAATATCAAAAATACAAATAATTAGAATAAAACCAAAAATAAAACAATCAACCAGTTCAGAAATTAGACGTAAAATAGTAGAATTTACAATTGTTTATTTCAGGTACGGTGGTATTTCTTTGTTCTGATGATATCACGTCATCCACCTGCGAAAATAAAAATATTGTGCAAACTGGATCTACTGAAACATTTTGCATTAGGTAACATAAATACTTCCATAGTGAATATTTTGCACAACAAAAACAGTTTACAAGAGATTTATTGTATTGTTTATGTCAATCATATTTATTGATTAAATAATTTGCCTATCTTTACTTGTATACACTGCCATTGATGTTATGCAATTCATTGCAATAATAAAGACCTATGAATGTGTCTATTGAGCCTGTTTTCCTCGTGTCGTTTCGCAGATGATTATAGTTTGTTTTTAAAGTCTAAAAAGTGACAGAAATCCATTATCAGCGACCTTTGGTTATTAATAATTACTTTCACACACCATCAATCTCCTTGTGTCAAATATATAGTGCTACTAATGAATTCCAGGTCTTAAATGTGTTAATGTGTGAGCAGATTTTAAAGTGCCGACATGCCAACAGTCTTAATGTGTCACAATGATGTAATCTAGAATGCCTTTGAATGAATTCACATTAATCCCTAAATAGCGTTTAGAAGAAACAATCATATGCGTACTATGTAATTCAAAATAGTTTAAAATGAAAAATTGTAACTCAAGACACCTAAACTATGAATATCAAGATAGGAATTGGAATGAATAGTTGTTATTTCTTATTTCTTAGATAAACTCCACAGATGTATGAAACATTACATCCCCACCTGACTTATGTCGCAATACAACTCAGTCATTCCAGCAAAAAACATTATCCCAAACTCTAAACAGGTTCATTATCTACAGCCTTCTAAGGCCACAATCAAAGATGGATGTAGAACTGAAACCGAATCAAACAACCTATTTACAGCTTAATTTTTATCATTGTCTTAAAATAAAACCTAAAATCATAGACAAAAAGATAGATATGAACATGTTTTTTACAAATGCTTTCTATAATCTACAATCATAGACAAAAATTAGACATATTATTGACATACATATCAATTTTTGATATATTATTATTATTATACATCATATCGGATGTTATTGATGAAAAAAGGTTTAACTGTAACTGATAAGATTAAATATATAGAATACTTGATGAAAGACAAAAATAGTCTAATATTGTTTTTTACAATCACAATATACAAGAAATATATAGCGAAGAGTAAATTATGCAAGTGCTATAAAAAGAAGAGAATAAATGTTATGTATTCCATGATCTACTTTAGTATGAAAATTTGTAAGACTTTATTATATTCCTATTGTACATTTTTAAAGTCAGTATTATTTTGTCAATTTAACTCAGTTGAATGCTACAGTTAACCGAAACCTTGTTATCTTGCATAAATATTGAAGGTGATGACTATCTAATATAGAAAACAACTTTTTCACATTCAAGTCATTAAACATTTGTGGTAGTTACATTTAAAGACTTGGCAATGATGACTTTGGTAATAGATCTAGAACACAATTTGAGATAAAATTATCGCATAATAAATTAAGCTGTGTAGTACGGCTGGCAGCAGCTAATTGAGGAATTTCTGATTTAATAGGACAAATATTCAAACTTTTGTAATATATATATATATATATATATATATATATATATATATATATATATATATATATATATATATATATATATATATATATATATATATATATATATATATATATATATATATATATAGTTTTCTTCCAGGTATGAAAACAAATATCTGTATGTCCATTATCATTGTTGTTTAGACAAAATATAATATAATCCGTAATAAATTTACCAATCCGCGAAATCACTACTGGAGATACATTAATACTGGCCGCCATAAATAGCCTATCGTGTGCTGATAAATGGCGTAAAGCCAAACAACAACAACAACAATTAATTAATATTTCATTCGTTTTAAATATTTTTCAAATTTTCGTTGGGTTGTGAAAAGTTAGCAGTTAATAGAATATAATTTCAAATCTGCAAATGACTAATTCTTGGTATTGCAGGCATATATTGCATTTTTGAATAATTCTTTGTTTGATCCTATCCCGGTTGTCGATGCAGAAAATTACCAATATGAGCCGTAAACACTGATTATAACCTAGGGTTATATACGACTATTTTATGTAGCTGCAGAGGATACTTACTTTCTTACACAAGTTCTTACAAAATTTTTCACAAATTAATAGCATTATGAAAAACGAAGATAGATCAAGTTTATTAAGTGTAACGAATATACGCGCTTGTTAAACCTTTTTTCTTTCAGCTGAAAAATGAATACAGTACACATATCAATCATCGAAATAGATTGAAACATAAAAACGCTATTCTAACGCGGTTATTGTTTCTTTTGGATTTTGTGTTGTTTCTTTAAATTAATAATTCTTCACTTTTTTACAGAATGCACTTTGCGAAAAATTGCAAGGAAAGGAGCATATGCGCGCACGTATGTGTGTGATCTGGAGTTTTAACGTAGTCTTAACAAGTTTTCAGTCATATTTCTGGGATCTGCAGTGTGTTAGTTTATTGCGCTATCTAGCACTGAGACATCATGACGTAGACATGTATCATCATGCCTCACCCAGGCACATTATCCTGACAGCAGACTGATCAGTCCTAACACGAACCTCTTTAGTTCTGAGCGCTAAGCGAGGCAGCTGCCTGTATTTATTTATGTCTTTAGTACGACTCCGCCGGGGTTAAACCTGCAACATGCTGCATTCGAGGTGAATGCTCTAACAACGGAACGGTCACAAAGAAAAGAAAATTCTAGTGACTGTTAAACCCGCATAGTCTTTGTTTTCTTTAGCTTCCTAATGCCCCGTCAGCTACTCTTCTAAAAATAGCCTGCGTCTATGACAATTTATAAATAAGAATGGAGAAAGAAAGAAATGAATGAATAAAATAATGAATCATATTGTTTAAAACTGATTCGTTGCTTTTCTTGGACTTTAGAGTGCAAGGCTAGATTTATAAAATACGCACAGTAGAAACTGCGGTTCCAATTGTTCCCGCGTTGTGATACTTAAGTAGCGACTGTAAAGCGGAAAAGGCCAACTCTACCTAGGTAGTGAACTTAGAGTATTGTTAAGGCTTTAGCGATCAGCACAACCCTGATCCAATATGTTAATATGAAAAAGTATTTTTACATAAGGAATGCGCAATCAGTAGAAATTATTAATGGGAGTAAACCTGCGCTCCTATATTATTTACAATTTAAAGTTGCTCATTTGAAGCATCTTATCTTTAATTTCCAACACCATCCTATGATAAAAAGTAATGGTTTGGTATGAAAAGGAAATTCATAAACATATTTCATGTAGTAGATGGCTATTTGTATATCGAGATGATTTTTATATGTATATCGAGACAAGTAGTCATGAAATTTACATGCCTTTATTTTTTTTTCTTTCGCATCCATATCAAAAATCAAATTAACTATAATAATTGAATTTTAAATTTGTGATACCGAAGACAGGGGATTTCAGTGATTGCGTGGTTTATATATGAAAGTGTGCTTTTATTGTATGCATACAAGAATGTTCTCGTTTGTGAAATAACAACGTTTGCCCATTCAATTTTGTTTTACTGAGATATAAGGAAACAGAAAGCCACGTTGTTATGTATGCTTGATTTAATGATTTGTTTGTTAGTTTTAAGTTTTTAATTCCATTACAAAGCACATTGCCACTTTACATACAAATTCAAGTTTTGATGTTGCTAAGAATATTAGGTTGGTGCACCCTTTTAGAGAAATAGAAGTATAGAAATGTTCTCCTCAGTTTTAAACAATTTCTAAAAATTTGAATGGGTTTATGGAGCTTAAGTCTCTTATTACAAGGAGTATATACTGGTAGAGCTAGTAATATTTACAAATTCACTGTCACTGCATGAGAGTGCTATGATCTGGTTATTGAATGAATCTTAAAGGGTTATGATTTAGTCCTGTTACGTATCGGCTAGTTCAAAGTAACGTAAAGAAAGAGTGAAGACAACAAGCTTTGTAAATGTCAACAAAAATAATTTATTTTCCTAGAAAACATGAAAAAAATTTAAATATGTAAAACAGAACTTACGATTTACGGAAATGATTCAAATTGTTTGTTCTAAAGATAAGCATAAGTCTTGTAAAAAGTTATAAACACAGTCTGAAGTTTAGTTCCCGTCCCAAATGGCGGATGATGACGTCAGACGAATGCTAACAGAAAAATCCAGAATTTACACAGTAAAGCTCACTTTGTAATGTTCCGTTCCAATTTAGAATATTTTCTTAAAATGTCTTTGTCCAAACAAGTAATATTGTTCTCCAGGAACACAATTATTTAGAAAAACGAAGTAAAATTAGCTCCACTAACACGATACATGTTGTTCTACGTAGATATACGAACAGATAACTTCTAGCACAAAAATACCTTTTCTAAAGTAATAGAAGTTGTGTAACTCTAAGATGTTACAATAAACTCCGACTCTGTGATTGACTCTACTCTACGACTTTACCACTGACTCTCTTACAAAATACCTCAGCATATAAACAAAGCTGATACGTCGTTTAAACTGCACGCGCATGGAAGACAAGAGCGATTTTGCAATATATCTGGACATTAGAAAAGCCTGACCAAGTATCAGCCAATCGTTGTCATAGCTATTCCTGAATGTTTACTTGTAATGCAGTTGCCATAATACACTGCACGTGCTCACATGAGTCACATTTACGACTCAAGTAAACACGATGTTTTAACAACATATTAGATTGATATTTATATAATCATATTAATAATTACATTTAATGAAACAAAATCAACTAAAAATATTTATACAGAATCGATTCCCTAACAAACACACACTTAAATTACATGGTCGTAACAGTCCCTCTGGTTTATTAGCAAAAATTCAGAAACTATAAACAAGAAGCTGGACAAACAGATATATAACTTGAAAGAGAAAAAGAGTACTTATTTGAAAGGTTATGCTTAGCCAAGTAAGTGGATCTAGATTACGAAAATCTCAGAGAACTTTTTTTACTTGAAGAATTCAAGAATAATGTCCATAGTGACTTATCTTGATGAGCATACGGTGGAGACCTTGGAAAATGACAAATATTTCTTAGCTTATAAAACTTCTTTGGTAGGTAAGTCTTCGACTCAGCAGTATTCTGGGAGAAAGGTATTTTAGCCTAATACGAGCCTTTCTAAATTTCAGTTTGGCACTTTTAGAAATTAAGATGGATTCACAATTCTTGTCACTTTCATGTGTATCTATTGCAAGAAAAAGGACATGTTGTTTATTATTCCTACATTATGAAGAAAGAAATGAGACTCAATACAGACCAATTTCAAATGCTCTTATTTCTAAGAGGTCACGATCACGGTCATGTATTGAAAGCAATACATTTGTTGGATCTACTAAACCCATCTGATTTTAGTATGGAGAATTATGAACCATTCATGTCGAAATGTTCTATATAACTCTTGGGTGATTCAGACAATTCCATCCCTACTAAAATTTTAAGGTTCATAGGCGCTTTTCTAGGTATTTTATTATCATATACTTTGCCTTTTTCTGAGAAGTCTTCTTCTAATGAAAGTGTTCTTATTGAGGGAATAGAGGGCGACTTTGGTAATGTTGCCCTCCATTGTGTAACTTTGTCATCAGACGTAGTCTCAGGACAAATGACTGTCAGAACAGTGTTTACTTTACTCGGTTAGGGGATTCATTGATTACAAGACAATGACTTACCTGGAGTTAAGATTGTCGTTAATCCACTTGCAACTGACAAGCCTTGCTTGGATCCGAAAGTTAAAACAAATAATTCCTCGATTTATACCACCTTGTGCAATTACTACAGCTATGGCAAAGAAAGCTCCTGAGAATGATGTTAATCAGAAAAATATTCCTTTTTCTGACACATGTATTGGTCAGGTATTTGATGAGGTCACTTTCACCCCTTGTTTGGATCAATTAAAAGGTATTGATTAGAGTGATTCTCTTTTAACTGTTCATTCTCTTTTTTCTATTAAGACTGACAAACGACAATCACTTGTCTTCGAACAGGAGAAAGATCTGAGATCTCCTGTTTGTTTCAAAGGGCCATTAGTGAAACTGAAGCCACTGAAGTACCTGTCTGTTATTTCCTTAAAAATGGAATTCTTATGAGAAACGGAGACCTCCTGAGGTACCTGCTGGTGACAAGTGATAGTAAACTATCAGAATGTAGTTCCAAAATCTTAGAGACAGGAAATTCTTAGTCTGGTCCATGAAACTCCTTTGGCTTGTCATTTAGGGAGTATTAATCAATTGGCCGAACATTAAAAGTGATGTTTGTTAATACTGCAGATCAAGTCATATTAGTTACATGATAGGAAAACCCAATCTGAAGATACGATCTGAAGATCTGCAACATATTCCTGCATTTCAGGAACCATTTAGAAGAATAACTGTACATTGTGTAGGTCCCTTACCTAAGATCAAGTCACGTAACTACTACTTGTTGACCATTATGTTTGCAGTAACAAGATTGCCATATACAATTTCTTTGAGGAATATTAAAATTAAGGCAATAGTAAAACCTTTGGTAAAGTTCTTTTTATACTCGATTTGGCCTTCCTAAATCTGTCCAATCTGATCATGGGTCACATTTTATGTCTGGAATATTCCAACAAGTTATGTACGAATTAGGTATCAAACAATTCAAGTTTTCAGCCGATCACCCTAAGAAACAATGGCTTTAGAAAGGTTTCATCAAACTTAACAAATATGATTCGGTCATATTATTTTGATACGGATAAAGATTCGGATGAAGGCATTCATTTACTACTGTTTGCTTTTAGGGAAGCAGTTCAAGTTTTTGGACATACTGTGCGTAGACCAATGAATTTGAGAAAGAAATTACATTCTAATACAGATATTGAAATCAATCTTCTCGATTATGTTTTCAATTTTAAGTTTAAGTTGCCATATGCTTGTGATGTTGGAAGAGTTAATTTGCACTCTATTCAGTCAAAACTTAAATTAAGGTATAATACAAAGGAAATTAGTTTTCAGCCTGGGGATAGAGTACTGACTGTCTTGCTCATACCACAAAATCCTCTTCTGGTCATGTATTATAGTCCCAACATAGTCGAAAAAAGTTAATGATTTAAATTACATCATAAATACTCCTGGGAGGCGAAAACAATTTTGCCACATAAATATGTTAAAGAAATATAATGAGAGAGATAGGCAGATTAATCATGCAATTAATTTAGTTGTACCTGTCCCTCTCATTGAGTATTTAAGTGGGGGAATGGAGTGGGACACTATTGAGTTTGGAATGACAAATCTTTATAATTCAGACATTATGAATAATTTTGACCAGAAGCTTTCACATTTGCAACAAGAAAGGAAATAACTTAGACAGTTATTGAATATGAGCTTTTATTTCCAGATGTTCCTACAATAACAAACAAAATTTGTCATGACGTTGAAATTGTTAATTTCAAACCTCTGAAACGACTCATAAGAATGAACCCTCTCAAACAGAAATACTTTATTAAAGATATTCGGTATTTGCTAGAAAATCATTTCATAGAGCCTAGCAAAAGTGATTGGAGTTCACCGTGTATACTTGTTCCGAAACCTGATAAAACGTTCCGCTTGCATACGCATTAGAGAAATGGGAACAATGTGACTAAAACAGATTCATTTCCATTATCCAGAGATTCATTTCCATTATCCAGAACCTATGACTGCATTTTTAAAATTGGAAATGCCAAGTATATCACTAAATTTGTCCTTCTGAAAAGATTGTGGCAAATTCCACTAACGGAACGGGCATTTGTGACTCCAGATGGACTTTATCAATATAATGTCATACCGTTTGGGATGAAGGATTCGCTAAATACTTTTCAACGTTTAATGAACAACATTACCTCTGGTCTAGATAAATGTGATGTATCATCTACAACGACACCTGGAAAGAACATTTAGCAACAATTCGGAAATTCTTTGACAGACTCACTGATGCAAGTTTCACATTTAATTTATCCAAAAGTGAGTTCTGCCGTGCTTGTGTGACATTTCTAGGATATATTGTGGGACATGGTCAAGTTAAACCTATTGATGCTAAGGTTAAGGCTATCTCCGAACTCCTTGTTCTTGTTAGTAAAAGACAACTGATCCGAATTTATGTATGGTTGGATCCTATTGGAAACTTTTGTTCTAATTTTTCCATAATTGTTGAAGTACTGACAAATTTATTAACATAAAAACAAAGTTTCATTGGTCTGAAAAATGTCAGGAGGCTTTTGATACTTTAAAAGCCATTCTTAAGAGTGCAATATTTCTCACAGCTCCAAATTTCAGTCAGTCATTTAAACTGTCTGTTGATGCAAGTAATGTTGAGTTTGGAGCAGAAATCATTCAATAAGATATAAATGGTATTCATTATCCTGTGTGCCATTTCATTTGTTAAAGAAATTGAGTACGCACCAAAGAAATTATTCAACAATCGTGAAGGAATGTTTGGCTTTGATATTCGTATTACCACATTTTGAAGTTTACAATAATCCGCCCCTTCTCCGATTCTTTGGGTTTAGTGATTACAAACCCCTTACTTTCATCGGCAAGATGAAAAACAGAAATCAGAGATTATTAAGGTGCAGTTTATTGTTAAATGAATATAATATTGACATCATGCACACCAAGAGAAAAGACAATTTAGTAGCAGATGCACTTTTATGCGCATATCAATATATTATTTCATATATACGTTGTATCATTCATAAGATTTCTTATGTAATTTTTTATAAACCTCATGTATAATTGACCTATGATATTAAAAAAAGCTTTATTATATAAAGATTACTTTAACTTGTATAGGGAAGAGTTATGTATATTTAATTTAATTATTTGTTAGTTTTAATTTTTTAAATTACATTATATGTTATTGTAATGTAACTTTGTTTACTGGATTTGTCAATTTCCATAAATTCAGTTCAGTTCTGTTTCACTTGACTGTTAATTGATTTTTATTTTTTCATTAATAAATAACTAATAATATAAACACTGGATCTAATTTCTGACCTTACCTCCAAACTCGGTGACAGAATTGGTAACAAAAAAATAGTTTGTATTTTTCTCAGAGTAAGATTCATTAAGTCAAGGTCATACCTGGAGTAAGTGACAAGTAACTGATCCGGGAATCTGTTTTACGTTTTAAATTAGAGCATAACTGTTTTATTGATAGAGGTTTATTCAGTCGAGCTCAAAACAATTGATACATTAAGTTGTGCGTACGTTGTGACAAGTTTTAAGTTGAATGTTTTTTTTTATTCAATTCCAATGATTCTTTTCATTGGAAATAAATAAGTCCTCCTAGAAAATTATAGATCAAGATTTATTGAAATTCATAAGGAATTCATAACTGGAATAATATTTTCTGTGATTCATCAATAAACTGTTGACACATCTAATTTTTGAAGGTTATAATAGACGTCATTGCCTTCCATTTTGGATTTATTCGGGACTCGAACTCGACTTTATTCAGGACATTTTATTACTAATACTTTAATTTGTAATTTTTGGATTATTTTTTTATTTAGTTCTTAAAACCGTAAGTTCCTTATTTTAAGGTTTCACATTGTGTTATAGAAAAATAAATTAATTGTTACATTTTACAAAGATTGTTGTCTTCACCATTTTCCATTACTTATTTCAAGAGTATAAACTCGTAACAATATAAAAGCCAAAATACAGCAATTTTGCATTCAGTTTAATTTCCAAGAAAATTTTATACAATCACTTGTTTAGAAATAAGCACAAAAGAAAACGTGAGAACAAAATATCACCACATAAACACATTAAATGATTATTCAGAAATATGTTTTCAACAAAATGTGAATCGTCCTTTATTAAGAAGAGTACAGTCAACGTGCGAATCTTGCGGGTAATAATTGATAATGAACTATTTATATAAACCTATATCATTATAAGACTAATATTATCATAAAATTGACGATAGCAAGAACGTTATTATTGATATTGCCTCTTACCCTGTACATATTAAAGAAAATGACGGACAGTCGCATTACTCAATCATGTACGTATATCTACTTGTTTTTTTGCATGCTTCTGTGTTGAATTAAATGAGTATGCTACTTTGATATGATCAGTCACGCACTTAACAAATCAGATGCTTTTGTTGCTAAACTCCATCATGAAAAAGAAATGGGCCAATTAAGGTAGTGAGCGTGCAGATATTCCCTTTTTGTAATTATTCTTCCGTTTGAAATTTTATTTTTTAATTTCTTAATGAAGTTTTTAATATTTGCATTAATCCTAAATTTTTATTGATGTGATTTATTTGATTACATAGTTTTTTGGTAGTTACTATTTTCTACTCTACATTTTTTCTTGTATTCACGTTGGCAAGGTAAGAACGTTACATACATACATACATACATACATACATACATACATACATACATACATACATATATATATATATATATATATATATACATGACAGACATACATAGCCAATATGGAGAGTCCATGCAGATCCAAACTTCTGTTCCCCATTTTTATTGTCTAGATTGGTCAGACCACTATTAATTTTCCTATTTATTATATATTTATCCAAACTGAACTCAAACCAGACACGTTTTCCTAGGGGTGACAGTATCATTATATATCATTCACAAACAACGAGACCTTACAACACTTAAGAAAAAGTTATCAATGTCACAATTCCATTATAGGTCAATCAAAATATAGTTTGCGACAGTCTTGTTCTGATTTATCATGTATACTTCCACCACATTTCTTGCAAAACCACAATGATATGCATCTCCAAAAGGAGAACTTTTTTTTCTCAGTTATCCCATGGTAAAAAAAAATCAGAACTTGATTAATAAACCACAATAAGAGGCATGGCTAAACCCAACCTTTAAGTTAGACGTAAACAACTAGGCACTGTCAATAATGTATTTTGTCATAGGATGGAACCAGATTAAAATATTGACATTTAGGAAGAAAAGCCAACCAATTTGTTCAACGTATGGCTAATATTTTAAATTGAAGCATTCTTGTTGAATTTAACCAAGACTGATGTGAAACAAATAATTTGATAGCAAGAGAATGCAGCTGATATGACTTTGTTTCGGCTAATATGACTTAACTGAATGGTAGCAAAGATAGTACAGATAGAAGCAAATTTAAATTGCAATATTAGGATTCGATTCGCTAATAAATTGACATTTGTTGATATGTAGAAAGAAACATTATCCATCTTAACTAAATTACTTAATGAACGATTTTATCTCCATGCTGCCTTTTTCTAAGGGGTGAATTGAACTATATTGAAACACAGTCATCTATTTCAGTGTTAATTTTTTATCAGTGACATGAAATGTTTGTATCTGGTAATGAAATACTGAAAATATGATAGATGGTATTCAATTTTACAATGACAATAATTAGAATACAGCAATGACTTTGTACAGGATATCATCCAACAGTTGTAAACAATAGAGGCTATTTGTAATTTCCGTGGAAGCTGTGGCTTTTCCTCCATAAACTAATTATTTATGGAAACCCATATTCTCATGTTAATTTATAATTTATAATAAACTATGTACAAGCATTAAGGATTATCTTCTTGACAAAACAGTTCAAGAATTAATTGGACACAGGGTATGAAAACCAATTTAGCAAATCGTTTCTCAATACGCATGACCTCATATCTGATTCCAAAAAAGATCAAATACACCGACAAAAATGAAGTCAAAAACAGATATGAAATTAAAAAGAAACTAAGGATGCTCTGTAATTTACTAAAATGATCCAAATTATCAGACTACCATAACAATTAAAAAAATAAATAAGAAACTTTGAAAGTAGCATATATGGCATACAAAGAAAACAATTAGGGACCTCCAAAATATGTACAGTGACAGACATCGAGACAGTTAACTATTGCACATATTTTTGCAAAAGTCCTTAGGAGCAGGGCGTAAACGTAACATGAATTCACTATTCATAGATCAGTATATTTGTCCATGGATCACCAAAATTCCAATCCCCATTGACCCGTCATAACTGCTGGAAAGAAGTTGTTTCTGAATGGAATCGACCCTGAAATAGAACAAAGTCAATTTACTTTCACATAACAATGACTCAAAATATATTATTGAATTACAAAGGTGTATTTTAAAACCTTTAATACAAAAACAAACATTTGTTATCGTCTAAAATGAGAAGGACATGCATATCGGGATGATACTTCCTGGAACTTTATGCTGAAATCCACATTTCTGCATATAACACTTAGTAGATATGTGCAAAAGATGAAAAAATGGATTGTCTTTGTTTGGTTATCATTTCGTCTACATTTAATGATGCAATAATACATTAAAGGTTATGTCGTTCTCGTGCATGTATGTATGTATATATATATATATATATATATATATATATATATATATATATATATATATATATATATATATATTGAAGTCAATTGCAAAGTAACACATCATTGGTTTAGCTATAATTAGTCACGGGTCCTGTATGTTAACAGGACAGTCACAGTAGCTGGTAAAAGCAAATCATACAAAATAATATACTAGAAACGAAAAAAAAACGGATATTTGACTTACAACAGTATTTCAATTATTCCTAGTCGGTCTGTTGAACATATCTCACACTTAGAACACGTAGAACTTTTATTGATCTCGTGAGTGGTTGCATTTATCTTCCTTAAATATTATTTCTTTAAAATGGGGCAAATTGTTGTGACAAAGTTCCACTTGTCCCTGTCACCAGGTAAGTAGGGTTACAGAGGACAATATGTTATACCAACGTTTCAGTTGTTATTAAGTAAATTGCATAAATACTATTACACTCGGTAAGTTTCAACTTTCATTTTTCAATCTGTTTTATTTATCATAACATATCTGAGTCAGCTTGATTTAAACTATTATCCAAAAGGAGACATTTATAATATTGATACAAGATTTATTCACTTTCCAGACTGAGTCTAGATCATAATTAAAGTAGGCTCATAATGCTTGAAAATTAAATGGACAGATATCATGACATACAACATAACTTCCTGGTGTATATTCTTTCTTTTCTAATTTCCCTACTACCACATTTGATGAAGCATCTTCAATAAAACTGCCTTTAAAAATATTAAATATTAAATAATTCTAAATATTAAAATATTAAGTTTCAGAGTCCTTTAATTTGGTTGCTAATGCTAAATATTACATACTTGTACTCTTTATCAAAATCCATTTGAATATAAACAAGTCTTCTGGAGACGATCTTCATATTATGAGCAATCTCTGGTACAGTGATTGTCGTCTCAACAAAATGCTTAAACATACATTACATTTAACTACAAGCAAAATTTTTTCCGCAACTTTCACAGGAAATAGTATGTAATTGCAATTATGGCAATGTCTCCTTACCTATCTGCTGTCGCAATCATTTCATCAAATTAAGTCTCTGAGTAATTAATCTAAAATTAGGAAAACCCTACACACCACCATATCCCTTTACTTTACAACGGTATTACAGAAGACATATTTTCTCTCTTTGGAAACATGTGAACATCCAAAATTCAATTCAATAGGTGCATTTCCTGTGCAAGCAGTATAAATCAGTATTATATGCTGTATTACTTTTAATTTTTGCCTTTTACTTCAAACTTTGAAAATTTTTTTTTGTTTAAACCTGGATGATATAGCGTGCATACCAAAAATAAATCTATTTCAAATGCTGTTCAACTTTTTACATTGTGTCTGAAATCATAAAGGCTTAAATAGTTCTCATGCCACCACACCACATCAATCAGAATGGTGTGGTTCATTGGATATATCTGTTGTCATCAGATCCCATTTGACAACTAACAAGTCACCAACAAATATGCTCTTTCTGTTCTCTGCCAAAGTGCACATACACAGAACATTCGAGTTTGATATTTTGATCTTGAATTAAAGCGGTTATGAATGAATAAAATCAATAACATGGGTAATGGATTGAAGTTACCATGCTTTCTGTATTGGTGATATAAAAGGAATCATCAATTAATAATTGTTTATATTTTACATGCTCATATTTATCTTCATTTTCATAGCAAAAAAAATATTTTGTTCAACTTTAAAGGAAATTTTCCTCAGAATATACTTATTTATCTTTACATTGACCTGCTTTAAAATGAATTTACAATGACACTGTTAGAGAGAGGAAAGACAGCATATATTTAATAGACAATAATGAACTAATTATGAAACCAGACTGCTGATATTAAACAAACCACTTTCGTTTAGCATTCTCCTTTACTTCAGTACCTTTCTTTCCTCACCAACAATAGGCCATCCTTTATAATTCAGCCTTTTAATGGAGTAATTAATTTCTTCCAAGGAAATCAGTAAAGAAATTTCTTGGGTAGATTTATGACGACAATAAAACTAAATTTATATTATGAGAAAAATTGTTGGATACAACAAACATCAATAGATAAAGCAACTATCTCCCTAAATTAATATAAAGAGAATTAAGGATTTCATTTTGTGAAACGGTATGGAAAACATTATACCAGAGATTAATTTCAAAATAGGCATTCAAGTGAACTAACATAATATTATCTTTCTTGGCCACTGTCATATTGGTTTCATGTGGAAGTGTTCATATTTCTATGATGTTGCAAAATGAAAACGTAATGTAACTTAAATCATGCCATCTAAAACAATGAAACAAAATATGGAAAATATGGACATATAATAGTGTGCTTACCCTGATGTTCTCGCTTGTGTGTCTTCATCGCCCTCTTGGTGGAAAATTTCTCGTCACAAACGTCGCACTGATAGAGTCCAATTTCTGTTAATAAAACTATGATCGTACAGTTTTTTTTCGAAATACACTTCCTGAATATTACTACTGATCCAATACACTGTTAAGCAATAAAGCACAATAATATAACTGTTTAAACTAAATTAGATATGCATGCATACCGAAAAAAAAAATCATTGAATGTTCTAATAATTCACTAATGAATACTACTGGCACCACTGTTATAAGAAGGAAATACACATATTTCGTGTCATATATATATATATATATATATATATATATATATATATATATATATATATATATATATATATATATATATATATATATATCATCCTATACTTTCTTCAATCCATTCTTTCTACATTTCTATAATCAATCTCCAGTTCTTTTCAATTTATATCTATATACTCAGACACATTTTTCGTAATGTGTTGATCTTCGACAAGAATGAAGCACAAAAATGTATTTTTACAGAGACTATGCTGGTTTAACAAAGGTTTGTAGATAAAATAGATTCGCTTTCTTTCATATCCACATATTGATATAAGAAAAGAAATAATCTCCTAATCGGAGGTTCCATGCTATCTGGAACGAAGTGGATAACAATGTACCTGCAACCACATGTACTGACCATATAGGTTTTAGCAAATTGGTAGAATATTAGCTTTCTACAACACTGTAACGTTAGTGTTAGATTTAGAAACCTCAATGCTGCATACTGACGCAATGTAAACCAGCCAGACAAACAGGAGATCATTTAAAAAAATGAAATGAACTCTGCAAGATATTTAAATAAATCTATCTTACGTTGTTTCTTCCCTCTCTTTTTGGAGACTATCTGTCCAGAAACGTCGCTCTGAGTGTGTCTGAATTCTGATTAATGAAAAAAGGACTGAATGCTAATCTTCAAAAAATACTTCCTGAGTAGAACAATCAATACCATACACGATATAACATGTAAACATCTTCTTGTTCCACTTAAATCTGATCCCCAATGATAAGGAGAATGGCTTTTCAGTATTCATTTGAATAAATTTCTTACGGTTTTCTTTAATATTGAATAAACGTTAGTAAAATAGGCAAATAGAGAATGAGTTTAGAGCACTTTTTTATAACAAAGTGTCCAAAACAATGGTCTGCTATTAGAACTATTTCATCAAAATAAATCTCATAATAGTTTATCCACTGCAATAAATATGCAACTGCACTCCTTCAATTATAATCGTATACACAGGGGTAGACTTACAAAACATTAAATCTTGAGGCCTGCCATATTCTAGTGCAACCTGATATACAGAATTACGACTCAACAGCTTTTCAATAGGGCAACTTTTGGACGTCAAACAAAAAGCTAAGTGACTGGTGAAACGTCATACAAATTACGTATTCCTAAATGAATTTGATGAATTCTAATATAATTTTTTCAAGCATACATGGAGCAAGAAATATATGAGTAATTTCTGCTGCCTTTCTGTCAAATGAAGCACTGACATTCACGCTACAAAAAAGTTTCGCTAGTTTAAACTGAGATTCAGTAAATTCTAATTTGGACATGTTGATTTTAAATCCTTTTGAGCATTAATCATTTTGACACGTAAACATTTCAACAATTTTGAAGTTTCAGTCGTTTTAAATGTGGCAAGTTTGTTTTGATTACTGTGAGAAGCAATGTTTTATTTCAAAAAAAGAAATTATAACTACTGCATAACTAAAGAGAAATAAAAAGAAACTTAAATGAGAAACATAAACACAAAACACAAAACTCATACTGTACATGGGACATTAACTTTTACATCTACTTTATGTTTACTTATACTGTATAGTCCTTTATGTATAAGATCGTTCTAGCCTGGAGAGCCAGCATAATTAAATGTTACTCTTGGAAAACTAGCATGAGTGGGGAGACACTGTATTATACTTTTCGAGTAGAGAATATTTTTACTTCTAAGGAATTTAATTTCGATAACTCGTCATCTTTAATGGAACTCTCCCATCAAGCAAATTTCTTTCCTTTTACAATCTATGTGTTATCCCTTTGGCATCTTGGGAATGAAAACTACAGTCAAATACTTTCCGAGATTGTGTACTGCAATACTAATAAATACTACCAGACTTTAACATTTTCAGTATTTTTCTTTCAACGAACCTAATGAATATCTGTCAGTTCTTGCATAAAAGACACTTATAAGATAATAATTTTGTTTCCTAAATAAATAGGTTCAATATGGTGATTCCAAATGAGAAGACGAAATGTACTTACGTTATTAAAATTAAAATTAAATTTACCGTCCTCCAATTATTAAACAACAATTAACTGTCAGTACTACGATTGCTATTGCGTAGGTAAATTTATCATTTTGATGGGAAGTTGATGAACCAGAACAGGCTTACAGAGTATATAACTACTGCGGTATGGTATCAACATGGATCATTTGTTGATGTTCTACAATCAGACCTATGGTAAAAATGCTTTCACCTTGGTGAAACAACAAGCTAAAGTAAAAAGAGATGTTGGTGAAAGATCGGTGTAATGTGGCTTTCATTACATCATGCAGACACGAATACATTAGATATGCCTATGAAGTTGCAATGGTTCGTACTTCAAGAGCTTAATTTTCATGACTGATGGGTCGCTCTCACGAAAAGACTGATAGGCTTTCCTCACTGTCATTGCAAACCACCTCCTCGAACTGATGGAAGCTGCAAAACAAGCCAAACCGTTATGAGGAGAGACTTTCCCTGCCGTATTTTCTCACTTTAGAAGCTGGCAAGTAAAGCAGAACGCTCAAGTGTCCAGCTGGATCATCCGCAGCATAAATACTACAGTGTCTGGAGATCTCAATCGTGAGTGGAGCAACCGATTTAAACGAGTATTTTTTTATATTTTATTATTGCGAAGCCGACTTATAATTCCATTGAAACTTACAAAGATTGGCTACGATAGATTATGAAATTGGTTTCTTTAACTTGCAGAAGTTAATAAGAACAACACATCATATAAAGACAGCTAGGATTGACATATTTTCTACCGCAAAAGTCTCCACAGCTTCTCCACATCGCATCGTAAACCTAAGACTAAGGCCGTCTCCTAAATAATGCAGTTGACCTCTTGATGACGAGATCATTTGCAATCAACAAAGCAAAAATGTGGCGAATTTGAGGGCTATTGTGTGGAAGATAACCCCTGGAGTAATGATAAGATAATGCTCAGGAGCAGGACGACAAGATCGTTGAACCACAATTGTTGGCTTATTAGAGGGGCTATTCAACTGAAATTGTCTACTGCCTGGACGTAAGAAGGAGATTTGTTGTTAATCCTTCATACAAATCCACCAATGACATCCTTCAATATTTCAGTAGGATATCCGCTAAAAACGTGTATAAAAACCATTCTGAGGGCTATCTTTCTTTCATTGATGACTGTTTTCCAAAATAATATTTTTATCAGGAATGTGGAAGGCATAGAGGGTAATTATATTGATGGTACCCAGTAAAGGAGGTTCCAGACCTTCACACAAAGGGAAGATTTAAAGTGTGCTGAAATACGCTACCAACTATATTTCGTCGGAAGAGTCCATCATGCAGATACATCTTATTTATTTTATCGAGGGACACATAAAGAGCTAAATAGTTTCCTAATTTCCATATTGTTGAGGATAGAGGATATTGTTTCGGACTCCGTAACCACGAAGAATCGGTCTTTCCAGCTCCTTAAGTGGACTTATAGGAGTGGGGTTCAGGGGTGTAAAAGAGGATTCAAAACTGGCTCCGATCTGTCCACCGAATCAAATGATGGTAAACTTCCAGTCCATGTAAAATCTGGCATTTAGTTGGTATCTGAATCCTTCCAAAGAATGGAGTGAACCTCTTCCATTAACTAAACCAGACCCAAGAGAAGAAAGAACATTTGAGACCATAAAAGCAAATTGAGATTTCTCAACAGAAACCGGCATTTACCTCTAAGATTAAAATGACCAGCCATCAACCTGATTAATCCCGTAAAAAGGAGGTCTAGGCTGGGTTTTAGGAAACCAAACGGTATATATATTTCCTGAAATAGAGTCCTTAGGTACGTCAACCCTTGTCCTAAGAACAGTGGTCTGGTGCCACAAACTTCCACCCGGACATTTGCAGTGCATTCTTTTGAAACCCGAATAGTGAAAGGGAATTCTGAAGTAGCATTGTGCTTTTATTTTGAGCAGCATGGCTGCAATTACCATTACTAATGGAAACTTTAGTACGACAGTATGATTTAGCTTCTTGGTCATTTTGATTTATGGAAATAACTAGTTTCGCTGGTCATTTCAATACTGAGAAACCAGGAGATGAAGAACCATCCGAAAGCACAGTTTTCGAAAGAGGTTCCTCCTTAATCATGCTGAACAACCTGCTAAATTTGGTCTTCGTGTTTGGCTAAGGTTAATAGTGACCAATCCAATTGTTCTAAAGTTTTCAGTCTTTTAATTGGACGGAAAATCCAGATCCACATGGAAATATCCACATAAGTCGCTCCGGCATTCACAGTGGAAGTTATAATTAGTCAGGAACAGGTATAAACCTTATAGCTAGATGCAAAGACAAACGGCTTTTGGTATGGGGAGGAAATGGACAACCCCTTATGTTATGGAGCAAGCGTCGATGCCATTGGCTAATTCCATCATGCA
This sequence comes from Potamilus streckersoni, assembly GCA_016746295.1. NCBI lineage: Eukaryota > Metazoa > Mollusca > Bivalvia > Unionida > Unionidae > Potamilus > Potamilus streckersoni. The sequence continues at coordinate 2,497,196 of JAEAOA010000895.1, read as the reverse complement.
TGGACAAGGTTAATCGCTTCACTGTGTTTGAAAGCTTTACATACGGTAGGAATGTAATGCGATTATAGAAAGAGTGGGAGTGCTGATCTGAAGCTATTATTCTCTTATTTGGCGTCTGTACGACGATTCTCAATCACCACCGTGCAGTTCGGTACCTAGTGCCTACTGTGTGGACTATGATCTGGTGCCCTGTGCCCGGTGTCCTGTGACCAACGAGTAACCTGCGTCGGGTGATCAGTGACCAGTCGATGACGGGATCAGTGATTGATATCTAAAGGAAGATCTTTCTCCAGAACTGCTAGACTTAGATTGTAGTGCTGTCCTTCACCATGATAATAGATCTCCTCGATAACAAGGGTACCTGGAAGGGCCATGTTTCCCTAATATGGGGTAGGTGGGTGACGCGACCAACTTTCATCTCAACAATCTGTATGACAGTAGATGGTGCTGCTTTTCCGTCACAGAGGGAGGGGAACAGACTTAATAGTTTCTTCTGATCGGTAGAGGGGGCTACTCCACCTTTACGTGTCGGCACGGGAGAGCATGATTCAGTCTGTCCTCTTAAGAAAGCTACGATACTGCTTCTCCTTCACTAGAAGGAGTAAGCCATTGAATGGGGTACTTGCTTCTCGTCCCTAAAGAGTGGGTGCGATTCATTCTGTAGTCGTTTATTACCTTTTAAAACACCTATCCACCCATCCACATCTTAATGCGAAGAATGCTGTAAAAGTGTATGCAAAAACATATATGCAAATAATTGTATAAGTGTATAAATGTATTTACGGACTAAGTCTACGCTAGCATTATGAACGAATGAACTCACCTAATCTAAGTGTATTCCTAGAGAATAAACAAAGTTACTAATACTTTAATTAAAAAAAAAAGAAATGCTCAGCTGCGAACGAACTAGCGTTCGATAACAGAACACAGCATAAAGAGAAAACTATCTTTCCGAGATAAAAATATCAAGCCACATTAAAAGATAAAAAGATATATGATGACTTTTATGTACTGTGATGAACAATAAACAGAATCAATTAGAGTGCGCAGATAAAATTTACTTACGAAAAGGCACAAACCATAATAATAATAATAATAATAATAATAATAATAATAATAATAATAATAATAATAATAATAATAATAATAATAATAATAATAATAAATATAATTAAAACCTGACATCAATAAGTTTTTTTTATTCGAGAGATGAAATAGTACTAAATTAGCAACAAAAACAACTTGGTACGATTGCTAATAAAAAGGGTAAATAATTTGGATTACTATCCCATATTTATTAGTAGAAATAACTGGTGTTTAATAACTGAACATGCATCATATCGGACAATACAGGCGTGCTATCATATTTCCCGAATCGAAACTAGCGCAATGCACATTAAAGGAATATGGGAAATAGGATGACTTGTTTTAGTAAAATAATAAACATTATCAATCTCAGTTCTGCAATTGATATGTATATTTACTAAACACCTACCTGAGCTAGAAATAAATTCTTAACAACAACAACTCAAGATCATACCAACCGTAACCACCATAAAATGCGAATAACGTGAGAGAGAGAGATGGATTTTTTATATTAGTTGTAATTCCACGCGATACAAATGGTGCACATAAAAAACAATTTCATTCACGACGTAGAATTCAAAGGGAAGATAATTTTTCTCTGCGACTTAGCATTTAAGCATCCAATGATGCAGTATGGAAAAAGAAGAACGGCGGCATACGAGTGTTTCGATTCTTCTGAAGCTTCTGATTCATCATATTGGAGGATGAATTTTCATCAAAATTTGTTTCTTTCTTTCAGAGACAAGCCAGCTGCGCATAAAAGCAACTGATTTTGTATTACTGATAGTAAGCTCAAATTTTTACTGAGACATTAGTAATCCTGGATAAAACAAAGATCATTTAATGAATCCAAACGTTTTTTTGTGTTACGGATAAAATTAAAACATACTAAGGGTTTAAAACTTGGAATGCTAGTCTAACATGGAAATATGGAAGTATATGAACTTACTGACAATAAGTGCTTAAGTGAAAGGAACGAATGTTAGCTTTACACATCACTGCTAGCTTGGTTAAATTTGGATATTCGCACTTTGCATATGGATGAGATGAAACAAATGCCTGGCTTCATAGGAATCTTTTAAAGCAATGCAATGTGTAAGATGCGGATATAATATACATTTTGCATACCTTGATGATGACGATTATGTTGCTCCAACTCACTCATGGTGTAGAATCTCTTATCACAAATGTCACACTTTTGGTGACTTAAATCTGTCAACAAAAATATGTTTGAACTGTGAATATTCATCTCCATGAAGTCCCAAGAAGTCCACGAGTAGTTAACCCATCAAAATTAGCAAATTTCATGATACAATAACCCTTCAATTATAATAAAATGCATATGGGGAAGAGTTTCTACCTTTGGTAAGCTTATAAATATTAAACATTAATCAAACAATGCTAATTGTTTCCTCTTATTCTTACGTTCAAAGAATTAAGACATATAGAGCAGTCGATTTTAAGATCTATTATTATTAAGATCTTGAACTAAAGCTTACAAGTTTCAATAAGTCTTCGTGTGGATGACAAAAGAGAACCTTAATGAATGATGGGTCTAAGTTATCATGTCTTGCTTATATAGAAGTTTTCTAGCAAACATTGAGCCTGAAATATATGAAAATGACAAGTTCAGAATATTAGTTACATGCTCATTTCACATCCACACCCTCCACAGGTTTGTTGTCAAACTTATAATATCCCTTTATATGATTTCAAGCCAAATTTATATCCATTGATTATTACTCATGAATAAAAGTTATAATGTGGAAAATTTGGACAAATCATTTTTTTTTTTGAATGTAGAAGAATAACGTTGTATATAGTGCCTACATATTTACTTCAAATGGGATCATAAAAATTATATAATTAAATAGATTGTTTTTGTATAATCATAGTCCTACATGATGAATGTTCATTACATGCAGATGGTACATCCACATTCAAATATTTTGTTTAAGCTTGGTGTCACAGAATAAGGCAAGAAATAACTTGGTTTCGTCTTAGAGCGATTTGATCATTTTCGTCGCACATGCGTACTTAACTGACTTAACTAGCATGTATCTCGCCGTAGATTGCTTGCGACGAGAGATACAAAATGCACTGTATGCGCCGGTATGTTACCTGTACTAAAACTCTTTCTCCTTTAGATATAAGGCAAGTATATGGTCTAATTGACACGAAGGTCTTTTCGGCTCTTGTCAAGGAGTGTATGTTCTCCATATCATTTTACAGCCGTTGGGGTAAGTGTTATATTTTAGTTTTGCAAATATGTAAAGCATATTTAGTTTTAATGACGTAGAGTGAATTGTTGCTTTTATCACTACGCGGATTTGGAACTTTTGAACTGTTTCTGATAATTATTAAGAACTTCATTTAGTAGAATGCTTCTATTAATTTTAATTCCGTACCTGTTATTATGACTAGTTTAGTTTCCTTTTCGCTCTGTGTGTGTGGGTTTATCAGGATGTCGGTCTGGTTGTCTTTATCTCTATTTGTATGGGGATGGAAACATGCGCGACCATCAATGTCATACAATAATGGAGGTGCGTATCTGTAAACTTGTGCACATGGTGGATCCATGAAGGGGGTATGTGGCCCATACAAGTGTGGGCTAACCAAGCATTAAGGAGAACTGTATGGTTTAACAATAGACATGTGAAAAGGGTAAAAAAAATTCGTTTACAATATTTACAAGTATTTAAATGTCATACGTTGATATGAATCGTACGTGCTGTACAAATGACTATATGATTCATGAATCATATGTTTGATACAACTGTTGTGTTTATTACAATTTATCATGATTGTTTCAATTGATTACGTTGTGTTTCAATTAAGTACATAGAACATATGTTGTGTTTCATTTGAGTACACATGAGTACAATTGAGTTACATACGTTTGCATGAGATTATATGAATCTCACCTTTATTACATGAGATTATATAAATCACATATCGTTTTAACTGTATAGTGTGTCTGCAATTTTGAACATGTGAATGACATTTTTTCCACTTTTGAATGTTTGTGTGAAGCAATTGAATGAGTCATATGTTTAGAGCTTGAAATAATAGCACTGTATATGTTGAAAAGGATATACATATTTTTTATAAATTCATTTCATAAAGTTCCATCTTTCATCACATTGTGTTTGTGTTTTCATTTAATCTAGGCATCCATTCAGGTTAAATCCTATTTCACTTGGGTTGAAAACTATACGTACCGAAGAACTTGTCTCAAGCGATTGTTAAATATGAATTGTCAGATAAAAATAAGCTTGATCCATTTGGGGTTGTTTTCGATGTTGAAGGTTAGTGTTGTTTAATAAGAAAAATTGTTGCCTTCAAAATCCATCAAAATAATTGTGCAACTAAATTCATTTTTATTTACCCCAACCATATTGTGTCAAATTAATTTTAATATGTACTTCCTATTTTGATGTCTTCCTGTTTTCTATCTCATATATCCTTAAATTCCAGTCAGTTAACACACTTACATATTACGCTTGGTAAACGTACATGTCTTTAGGAGCAGCTAGTTATAAATAGTTGTTATGTTTACGGCAATTTTGCTTCAAAACGTGTCATTTTATTTCCTAGTACTGCTGATATAGACAAAATATCATAGTAGACAAATATATCATAGTAGACCAAATATTATTTTTCCTACATTATGTTTATGTCTCAACTAAATTGAATCAATAGTATGTTCTACATAATTAAAATTTTAATGGACAAAATTACATCTCCTGCACAATAAAGAACTGTGTAGATTCAAGAACTGTGAAAGATACATACATACTGTAAAAATAGCAATGATGGATACATCGTAAATAAGTAACTGAACATGTGACCATTTTGTTAGGCCTTACAGTACAATATAAAGAGCAGACATGATTTAAAAGCTGGAATACACCAGACTGATGTGAAAGGAAGTGGCAAATAGTATGCTTGAAATTCATGACAATATTTGTTTCACTGCATTGGAAGAATGTTTAGGTCACTAAAGTGTTACATTTTCTTTGAAAGTTTTACATTTACTTTACATAGAACTTGGATGCTTTTTGTATATTTCAGAATGTGATTTTCCTACAAGACGTAATATAGCATGAGGTTGAGTAAGTATATCTTTACTTATATTACCTTTAATTATCATATTTACATATTGCATATATTGTGTACGCCTCTCAAACGGAAAATACGGTGGTTTGTTTAATTCCGTAACTATATTTGTCACATGGTTTTGCACCTAGGATTGGTCATTTTATCAACAGTATAAAACAAGTCGTTAAGCGGTGATGGCAAGCAGTTTGGTTATGGGGTGGGTTCCCTAGAACATTCGTACTGGGACAGCGGTTCGAGAAAAGAACCACAGGGGATATAAGGAAGGGATATGGAAGGAGACAAATTAGAGATAGAATTGACAGTAGAGCCGAAAGGGAGATATTTAAGAGGGAGAATATTTGTTTTAAGGAAAGAAATATAGGACCGGAAAAGGAAAGATCAGATTTGAGAATCAAACGAAGAAGGTATAGATAAAACTAAAGAATAATGCAGGGACTGATAGGGTGGGAAAGAGAAGCCAAGTTGAAAGCCATAGGGTTAGAAGACAGGGAATAAGGATAGGAAGCATGACAGAATTATAAACTAAAGTGGGGTAACAAAATTCTAGCCCAGGTAAGTTGAGAGGTCTTAATTTACCCTACTTTTAGCCGATATGGATAATATGGACAGTTTCAAAACAGTTGTTTTGGATTCATTAATTTCTATCACCACTAACATCTTAAATGTATTGCTTAATAGCTTTCAGTTATTGTAGATGATAAAAAAACCTTCATAGATGGGGGGAACCATAATCATAATTATTAGCAATTTTTAGAGTGATCTAAGAAAATATTAACATTATATGTCACTGTTAAGTAGGTTCATGTTGTAACTCCAACTTTGCATGTACATGAAATGAAACAATTGCCTGCTTGAAAAGGAGACAGTTAAATAAATATGAAAATAATTAGGCTGTAGATATAAAATATACTGTAGTTACCCTGATGATGGCTTTTATGCGTCTCCATCTCATTCATTGTGGAGAATATCGCGCCACAAATCCTGCAGCTCGGGTAGAGATGGAAATCTGTTCAATGAAAACATGAATGTCAAATGCTCTTTCCGATAATAATGTATGAATATTGTAGAAACAAAATGGAACAGAACAAGTCAATCATTTTTTCACCACTTGAACGCATAAATCACTTCATTTTAATAACTTTGAATTTTCCCGTTCCTAATTTATTTTAGTGTTCAAACAATCTTCTTCTGTCAGGGTCACTTCATATTCAAGTCCGTCAGTAGTTTATCCACCACAACCATCACTATTCATGACAGCACATCCCCTCATTTGGATTGGTTTGCATATGGAGCAGATTGTAATCCTTTGATGAACATACAAACATGGGGTCAAACCCTAACAATACTTACCTAACTTCTCCAGAAAAAAATGCAAACACCGTCAATAAGGTATTACTGAGAAGAGTGTATGGGTGTCATTATATTATGATTGAGCAAGTGATATTGCAAAAACATATTTTACTTTAATATTAAGGTTTCTTCATCAAATATATTACTAAATCCTTATACTTTAAAATAAATATGTATTGGAGGGAGTTACTTCCCCTTACCACAAGGAACATGTTTCTACAAGGTACATGAAGCAGATTCGAATCTTGTGAAATATGTGGAACAGAATAATGACTCCATATGCAGACATAGGTTAGAGAAACGTATTTACCCACCCCTTCCCGATCCTCCCCTTCCCGACCTAGTCAGTAAATCCAAAAAATGTCAGGTAACTGCATCATTCTGAATTTGTCAATTGATAGTATAGCATGTTGTACTGCTGCTGTTGTTGTTGTTGTTGGGCTTAACGCCATTTTTTAGCACACGACAGGCTATTCATGGCGGCCAGTATTAATGGTGGAGGAAGAAAACGGGAAATCACCGGAAAGAACCACCGACCCACGAGAAGCTACTGGCAAGCTTTCCCACATATCCACATTAGCCGAAGCCTAGACTCGAACACATGTTGTACTGCAGATATAGGCCTCGTTGGATCAAAATGAACTCGTTAGGACGAAAGATTTCTGAGGACAAAGCATGATAATGACATCTCTGCCTCTAAAATATGACTTTAATAATGTCACATACAAGTTATACAAGTATCGACTGTTATCAATAGGGAGATTAAAAACCCATACCATTTTGTATGAAAAAGTCTGAGCTGGAATAATAATCTGTCCTTCCTTCAAAATTAGAAATAAATTAAAGAATAATGTCTCTATACCAGGCAAGTTTTTTACAGTACCACTTCAATATACTTTTGAGACCTGTATTCTTCCCCCGAGGTACAGAATCCAATGAGAATCTAGGTTTCAAAATCGAAAACTGATTTACTTTTGATCAGAAGCTTGCACAATCAAGATGAAACTGTAGAAAGTTTAAATCAATGGACATGTATCGCCCTGGTTCTGTTAAATTAGCTAGAATGATATGATTCAGATTTAATATGAGAGGTGAGCTAAGAAGGTTCTGGGTACGTGTTAAAATATGTGTATTCAGCCATCTCAGATCTTTCGAACATAGAACCAAAGTATTCGGTCATGACAGGTCAAAGGTCATCAACGAGTAAGAGGATGATTTGTTTTAGCCTATATTCTTCCTTCAGTGGTGACAAAACAGGTCTGAAATTGTCGAGCAGTAGACTTCTATTATGTCAAGATTTTATTTTTGTTCCATCTTGGAGAATGCCTATTTGATACATTTATCTCAAACAAATAAATGCATAATGTGTCAAGAAATAAAGTAATATTTCAATAGTTTTTAAACATCGGTTGTTTCAGATGTAGATCAGTGATCCTCTAAAAGCAAAAGCGTTTCCTTTCAAAATAACTATAACGATCACATAACTAAATTGATTGTTTTAGAACTAATCATGATTTGTGTAAAATGTACTGTTAAATCCACTATACTACAATAATATACTGCTAATACTATCATACGGCACACTTTGCCAGGTCTAATTGCAGAGTCCATATACCATTACTACTAAGGCACTGTTATGTTAGATGGAGTTGTAACTCCAACTTTGCATATTGGTGCAGCGAAACAATTGGTTTTTTGAAAAAGAGTCAGTGAAAGAAATTAAAGAAAATAATGAGGCTGAGGAAACAATGTATAATACTTACCATTATGATTTTTCTTATGCTTCTCCATCTCATTTATTGTGGAGAATATTGAGCCACAAAAGATACAGCACTGACAGAGACGAAAGTCTGCAAATGAAAATATTACTGTCAGACGGCCTTTTAGATAATAATGCTTTAATAGATTTAATTATTCAATCTAGCAGCAACATGGAACAATGCCATCATTAGGAACCATATCAACGCATAAATCCGTTGCTCATTATATCTTTGAATAATTCAGTTGCTACGTTAAGCTGTATGTTAGTGTGTAAATGTAACGTGCCTTTTCCCAAAACAATTTTCTCCAGCTGAATCAGTTTATCGCAACGTCTATGAGCAGTTTACCCACCACAACAAGTATGCTACTTACAACCACATAACTTCAGTTGGAATGGCATGAGTACGGGGAAAACGCTCTGCGTTTGCTAAATATATATATATATATATATATATATATATATATATATATATATATATATATATATATATATATATATATATATATATATATATATACCGAGAGAGGTTTATTCGCTGTCCCTTCTTCTGAATATCTGTATGATATTGGGTTGTATACCGAAGTTTATTCTGAAATATGTTGATCTATTTTGCTGTTACGATCTGTATTAAGCATAAGAGTTTTTAATAGGACACCTTTTGGATGACAAAAGAAAACCCATAAAGGAACACAATAAATAATAAAAAGTTAATTGATTAAATTGATCGTACTGATCATGCTTTCTAAGCATTGCTTATATAATAGATTACACACATTTATGAAAAGCCAGACGTATGTGATAGTGACACATGCCTAATTTCATTATATACAAACATGTTAACAGTTTTACTCCCAAAATGTTTTGCTTAATCTTGGATTGTATAGCAGGCCTACATAACAATTTCAAACACTTTTTAACTGTTAATAATTTTGTCATAAAAATGTGAAGTCTCAAGCGTTTTAAAAATGATTAATTGCAGATAATGAAGATTGGCGTTGCTTAGAAGGGAAAATATTGAGTTCAGAATGAATCATAACATATGCATGACTAAAATATTTTGTTTCGAAACACATCATATTGTGGTGCGAATTATATTAATATGTATTTCGTAATTATTTTGTATAGTCCTACACATTCTATATCGGATATTCTAGTCAGCCAAATTAAGTGTTTCAGTAGGTACACTAGAATGCTTTTGGAACAGCTATTTTTACAAATTTATTCCTAAAAGATCTGCATCAAAATGTATTAACATTAATAGAAATAACACCTTCCCCTGAGTTTATTCATTTTTTTCTTTACTAATAATGATGCTTATAGGTGTTATTACTTTTGGGCATTTGTGAAAAGCATGTGCTATCAGTTTTAAGAGAAACAAGGATTTATAAATTTGATGGCCAGAGCTGCTTTAATGCAGGATAAAAACATTATATTACCACCGATAATCCTGACAAAATTTACACATCTCGAAGCTATTTCCCTTTATCTTTACTTCGATAATTTTCTTTTGAAATCAATAATATTCATAAGATGTAGCCTTCAAATGAGAATAAAACAAGCAAATACACTTAATAAGAAACTATGCAGGACACAACTTACATTATTGTATAAAACCACAATGTGAAGTGTATTATGGTGAGCACAATGTGTCAGGAATGACTATGTTTTATAATTATCTCATCCTTGGAAGATGTGCTATTGGGACAAGTGCTTCAAACTTTTTTCCTGAATTTTCTGGAGTTGCTGCAGAAATTTGATAGAGTAGAATTATTCAAAAGACTTGATAGGGAAACAGCCTTACACAACAGATTTGAATGATTACCACTTTCAAGGATTATAATTATTTTTATGCATTCCAACGTGAATTGTATGGCCTTAACAAACATGCGGGCTTCTTTGCTGACAAATGCTGCACCCACTTTTCACTTGGTCTCCAATCAACACTCGTCTGTCTTTGATGTTTTTAATATGTGTTAGCTAAAATCACTACCTAAACTATTTCATGACTATTGAATCACGAGTATAATGTACAGGTATAACATATATCAAGTACCAATATAGCAAGATAAGGTTATATAAAATATAAAATACATCATTCGAACCTTTATGATATATCCTGTGTTCATCCATCTCTCTCTTTGTGGAAAATCTCCTGTCACAAATGTCACATCGGTAGGTACTGAAATCTATTATATACATATATATATATATACAATTGTACAGTGCACTCAATGATTATATTTAAAAATACAACATCCTGAAGAAATAATGCAAGTTAAAAAATTTCCATATATACTAAAAATGATTGTTCATTCATATTCCAATAATTCAGTTACTACCAGTGTCTTCTTTAGCATTAAATATACTTGATGTTACTTAATATCAAATTATCAAAAACAATCATTTGGTGTAAAAATCTTAAAACTATTAATACATCCATTTTAACAAACACCGTTCATGGTACGATATCTCTTTGACTTAAATGAACACAGGGTAGACTTTTTATCTTTGGCAAACAAGCAAGAAACTGAAAGCTAACAAAAGAAGATCAATTCTCTTCATCTATTTTCTCAAAACGTGCATGGTTCTGTGAACATTCAATTATGAGACCATTTTTTTCCTAGGCCACTGAGATCTTTAAATTTTAGATTTAAGTTTTAATGGTTGGCATCTTGTTCATTACAAAAGAATTATACATTTCAGGTATTACTATCACAAATTGATCAAATTCATAAGAACTTTATTAGCTCATACATTAAGTGCCATGCAACTTATATAATCGAAATCAGATATATATGGTGCTAATAGCTGTTGGACTTTTTACCTTATTTTACACAGAATTTAGCCCGGAGTCAAGAAAATTCATAGCGTTTTAATTTCAGAGCATAAAACAATACAAAATAAATAAGATATAGAAATAGTGTTTATCACCTTTATGATATTTCTTGTGCTGCTCCAAATCACTGATTTCAGAAAATCTCCTACTACAAACCTTGCATTTATGACTCTTATTTAGCTCTACCTCTCCCAATTTAGAGAATATATCTTCAAAACCGCCTTTTTCATAGAGTGTGAATTCTGTTAAATAACAAGAAGAATTACAGTGATCGCTCTCTCGTAATGGATGGATGGATGGATGGATGGATGGATGGATGGATGGATGGATGGATGGATGGATGGATGGATGGATGGATGGATGGATGGATGGATGGATGTATGTATGTTAATTTTTATGATTTTTGATTGTATATATTATCATGCGCAGTGCGTGCTCAGACATGTAACAGGGTCATCATCAGCAAGATGTAGAGTCTGCAGTCAAACCGGAAACATTTTTTGGTCAGTGGACAGTTGTTATAAGTGTGTGACATGGTCTGTAGAGCTCCATAGCAACAGGAAGAGTCAGTGGTATGGCTTCATCGGACAAGATTGACTTAACAACAATCCTCTCATGTCCGAAAGCGGTTCAGCGTAAGCCACGGATGACGTGGAAATTTGAAGACAGGAAAGCAGAAAAAATGGCTTAGCTACGACGGAGTGGTTTACAACGTCTGTTGAAGACGACTCGACACTTAAAAACTAAAACAGTCGTCATATCCTCCGGCAACAAATCTAACCAAATTGAGTGTCTCGAAGTCAGGCAGACTGCTGACTCTGAGGTGATGTTTATGTATAGTTGACGTTTCTCACTGGTATAGATCTTAGCCAAAACCTTTTATTCTAGATTAAAGGTGTCGTTTACTACATAACATGTTAATACTTACTTCTATATCGTTGTGAGTATGCATTCTATAATGAGTTCATTTAATTATTGTAAAGTCTGAGATAGTTTCAGAGATAGTGAAAAATACTTTTATTGAAGTAAAGGTATTGACGAGTCTAGATCAGATTATGTAATTTGACCTCAAGATATGAGGTTTTTAGAAACTGGACAGACCTAATTTCTGACTGGTTAGAGACTAGAAAATCGTTCTAGAACTTAAAATAGTTGGCAGTGGTAATTTCGTAGATGTATTGTATTAGAGTGAATTAATGTAAAGACATTTCTGATTAAATCACTGTAATGCATCAAAACTATTGGGACATCAGCACAATAGTTTGAACTTCATTTGAATTTCCACTGGCACTCATTAGTAGTACTTGGACTTGTAATGTAACATTTCAGGCTATTTATCATACTGTAAGTTATTTTCGATATTTTTAATTTCAATTTTATGAAAACAAATATCAATTTAGAAGTTTACAAAACTTGCTGTTTATCACTAACTTTTGTTGCTTAGTTTCAGAGTCGTTATATATTTTCCGATTGAGAAAGGCGCCGAAGTGGACGTCAGTAAGGGATATGTTTAGACAGGAGTAACCTTGCAACAGCCCTGTGTACTCTCTCTCTTTCAAACATATATACACATATACAAATGCTCACACACACTCAAATATATATATATATATATATATATATATATATATATATATATATATATATATATATATATATATATATATATATATTGAGCTGCTATATGATCTTGAGCGTATATTATTTAGATAAAGGCATGTAGGGCCTGCTTGATAGCAAAAGCAGGTTTCTTCTGTCTGATACTGTCTGAGATTTTAACTCATCACAACAAACACACAATGTAATTTTAATTAGAATGACAAGGACACAGAGCAGATTTTTGGTAACCATGCAAACAATAATATGTTAACCAAAAGAGGTTAGTCCTCATATGCTATCCTTTCAACAACTACACTATATAACAACTAAATTATATAATGACATAGAAACAAATTTACCTTTAACAACTACATTATATAATGACATAGAGACAAGTCTACATTTAACATAATGATTCATATTCCTAACTGATTTTCAACGCCATTTTAGATGAATTTAGAGTGCCTCTTTAGTCAAAACCTTCATGGCTGATGGAATAAAATAATATATATTTGAGCAAGGCGATGAAAATCCTCTATTTGTCTCCATTTCTTGCATCAAAATCATGTACATCAATTTCGATAAGAATATTTACAATGTTTCCACCACATAGTGTATCATTTAAACTACTAAATATTACAGGTGTTGGATATTGATGTGAAGAGATACAGAATTTAGAATTTATTGTGATGTTTTCGTGATCGGGTATTTGCATTATTTGATTTGGAAAACGTAGACAGAAATTGAGAACTTTTATTGTCTGTCAGAAATATATCACATAATAAGAAACATAATCTCCTTGATGGCATTTTAGCGCGTAAGAATTGCTGCAGTTGATTGCATTCTGCCCATTGGGTGACCGGAATATGTCCATATTCTGCTCGAAACGGAGATGAGCTCATTTACTCTTTGATGTAAACATTTAAACCACGCTTGTGATAGGGTTGATTTGATGTCCAAGTCCCTCTGCGCTTGCAATGCTATACTTTTGACTGATACCCGGATTTTTAATTTGTAGGTAGCCCATATGGGGCAAATTTGCCATATTCCGAAAATCGTAATATTTTTTCCCTTTGGGCAACAGATTCGAAAAATGCCGCCAAGTTTGGTAGCAATAGTAGCAATGAACTTCCAAAATTCGTAGTAAGTAAAACTCCCTCTGTCGCAGCCGATCTGCCAACAAAATACAACTCAAGAACTGCATTAGCTTATTTGAACCAATCTTATTCAGATAAAGAGATATGCTAACATGTTGATATATCGAAACTATTACACTGCACATCCTAGTTATAAAATGTACCAAGTATGTGATAAGTCGAATACATCATATTATATAATTATAATAAAATCCTGACAGAAAATATGGCACTTTGAAACACATGTGTTTATAAACAGACATTAATCAAGAATAACTCTTATTCATTATCAAACCCGTTGAATTAGAAATTTACAAGTTCATGAATTTCTCTCTAAAGTTTATTTCTTTGATATGTTGTGGAACGGGAATTGATATCAACACCATCATAAGTAACAATGAAATATTAATTTGACATACAATATTGCTTCATTGCTGAACTAGACAATACTCTACGTGACATTGATACAAAAACGAAAACAGATATATACCGTTCCATTTTTACTTCGATACTTTTTATGTACATCAATGAATCTATATCACACCCTATGTCATAGTCACGTTTATAAAGATTTGCAGAATAATGCAAACAGAAGAAATGGAGATACTAGATTGTTTATAGAATGGCTTGCAAAGAAATATAGCTAAACTTATTGACAGTATGTGTTCAAGTGAATAAATAAAATACCAGCTTTCTAGGACACTAACATACTATATGGCTAAAACATGAATTGCTCTTACCTACATGAAGACTCTTATATTCCTCCACCTGTGTGTTGTTGGTGGATCTCTCAAAAAAGACGCAGCTTTCTATTGGGTTAAAATCTGTTATAAAAAAGATAGAACTCTGTAGCATTATTTCAATATTTATACTGATACAATATACATTGGACATAATGAAGCAAATAATTATAATCTTGTTCTACTTGAATTTGATTTACCATTAATTTGTAATTTTCTGTTTTAGACATATTGCTTATTACAGCATTTAGAGTATATATATATATATATATATATATATATATATATATATATATATATATATATATATATATATATATATATATATATACATGGAATCAGATAATAAGCTTTGTTATAACTAATGGATGTGACTAATATTCAGCAGTCACAGTAATTTTATGAACAGTCTCTAAATAATAATTACACAGCAACAAATACCTACATTTCTTTAAACATAATGGATTGACACTAGTATTAATAGATTTCAAAAACTAACATTAGAGTTCAAATACTAACATTACATTTTTATTTCAGCAGATTTCTTTCTGTACTAAATGGAATGGATAACATGCTGTATTTTACTGACAAATTATGTAAATAATTATTTTTTTTCTATAGCCAAAAACGTTCAAAATGTGCACATTCATGTTGAGAAAAAGCACACTTTTTTAAATACTAACACCAGAGCCATTCTAGGAACAATTAACGTTTGAAAACAAACCTACATCTTATTTATTAAGATTCACACATCAAAGTAATTTATATATATATATATATATATATATATATATATATATATATATATATATATATATATATATATATATAAGATATCAGTTTTATCTAATTACTACAAATATGGGCTGAAGCGAATTAACATAATAATAGGACTCTATGTCACTGTTATATTTTTGTTGAATTTGATGTCCCAACGGTTAGTGCCAGTATGCTTTAAACTGTCTGCATCATACAAGGCATTCAAAGTAATATTTTGAGAGTATTTTGTTACATCAAATTAAATCGACTTAAGTTCACATGTTACTGAAACTTTTAAGTTCATATTTTTATTCTTTGCTTTACCTGAAGAACATATGTTAAACATTAATATTGATAAAATAGATATAATAGTTACAAAAGACACTATTGATTAAAGACATCCCACTTGAAAGAAAGGTTAGGAGCTTAATATGAAGACAAATAGACATTTCAAAACAGTAGATACCTGACTATTGATTAAGAAAATGGGAAAGAATATATCTGAAAGTAATGACAACATGCATTGAGTAGACAATATATTAGAAGTTTAGATTACTATTGTGTTTATTTGATTTGCAGTTTAAACATTAAGTACGATATCTAAAATAATAAATTGAAACAGGATGGAAAACGAGTATATAAAATGAATTGTTCTTTCCTTTATGACGACGCAAATGTTGCCATAGGCTCATCAGCACTGAGTAGCCCCTGTCGCAAATCTTGCACGCATAGCGTGTGGAATCTATTAAAAGAAAATACTGCATAAAAACCGTCTTAGAATAAAATTACTGTACTCTTCTAAGAATACGGTATAATGTGGAAATATTGCAGAATATCAACGAATAAGATGACATTTTTATTTATATCTTTTCCTAAATCCATTATGGTGATATCAGTTAAATGGTGTTTTACATCCATGCTCTAAAAAGTTGATTAAGAGTGGTTCTATTACATGTTTTACAACTAGTAATAATTGCATTATGTAACGTATAAAGTATTGCTTTGTAAGGAAAATTTTGCATGCAAAAGCAATCATATCAACTGAGCAACTAAATATAATAATTTTAAAATCCCAGTCACATTTATATCATAAATTGTGATATATCTTGCAATTTTCTTAAATTATGGACATTGTAATTACATTATGCACTTGATAAACTAACATGAGTAAAGAAGCTGTTAACTATACTATTAGTCAGGAGAATATTTTATTCGTAAGGCACTTAGCTTCAAACTCTCATCAGTCTAAACAAACATCTAATAAATATATATATTTCTCCTTAAACTAGGTCATTATTGCGTTGGTGTCTAGCAGAGAGTGAATTGCTATTAAGCAAATATAGGAAGAAAAAAGGATAGTATTAATTGAAAGCCATTATTTTTTACTCCAGAAATAACGATTGATCCCTGTACCGCTGATAAGGAAATACTACGTTTCACATAGGACTACGAGTCTCTTGTAACGTTAGTACTATTGGACGATTTAGTGAGTTGCAAGAACATTAGCTTTCTTCGCCTCTGTTACAATGGTCAGATATGTATTCCCAACTTTGTACACGGGTACTGGCTAAAGCATACGTAACATAAAACTAAGACATTATTGTGACCAAATGAAATATGCAAAATAAAGATATAAAAAATATTTATTCTTTCCTTCATGACAATGCAAATGTTGCAAGAACTCCGTCTTTGTCGGCCATCCCTCGTCACAAATGTAGCATTTATATGGTCTGAAATCTGTTAAATGAAAAGATCTTATTGTGCTATTCTAGAACATCATTCATGAACATTTCCAGTGATATAAACCGCGAAAACAACGCCATTTAGGTAATAGAAATACAGAAAACTATGTTTGATTCTTTTATTCAATATTGGTAACTGTTGTTTAATACATGCCACTAATATAAGCAAGTAAAACCTGTCCAACGTACATCTGTATAAAACACATTAGGACAAGAAACATTCCATTATTGGACTCATTTCACCAAATTAAGTATATGTATAGTTAACACGTTACAATAATAATCCCACATACCACCACATGACTGATTATATTGGTATATTTGAGAAAGATTTACACCATTGGGAAACATGTAAACATTAATAATTTATCAAAACTGAATCATCTTTTTGTCTCTTTCTTTACACAAACCGCATTGTTTGATTACATATAGCACAATCGATGTTCAAATCTATTGATTCAACCTGCCATCAGGGAACTTGAATTAAATCTGTTAGAGTTTAATGTGCCTTCTAATATTTCAAACACTGAAACATTAAATAGATAGTGGAAAACCGCAAAGATTATTTCATAGAGCAATCATACAAATAAAATTTGGTATTGAAAGATGTTTCTCAAATCATAATGTTCATAATAAGCCAAAAATATGTTAATTATACATGCTGTATTTGTATTTATATTGTATAGTGCTTTTAAAAGTAAATTCTAAAAGTTCTTTTCTTGTTTAATCTTGGAATCTATAACGTATCTAACCAACAAATGTATCTCAAACGTCTTCAAGTTGCCACATGCATGTTATACTTTCATATATATCATATCCCCATATGTCTAGTATTTTAAGTTCTAGAGAGCCAGTATAAAGGTGTTCACCTTCGGTAAAGTAGCATGATTTAAAAAGCAGTTAAATATACTTACAAGAGTTATGGGATATTATTTTTCCTAAAGAAATTTAGGTAAGAAAACTCGTCCTCTTTAAAGGAATCTTATCGCTGTGTCCGTTATCTCTCATCGAATGTTATATAAATTATCTTATTCGGTAGGTTCCTATGCGAATTGCTACCATATGTATTATGAATGAGAACCGTAGGTATATATTTGATAAGCAATATTTTTTACTGCAGATCTAAAGAATACTTCCAGAACATTTTTTTACTGCAGATCTAAAGAATACTTCCAGAACAGATGATATACAAATGATAACAGATTCAAACAATTGGTAATATTCACCATAAAATTTATAATTGTCTCTCCAGAAAATTTTCTTTATGATTTCATTCTATGCTATTTACAAGAGAATGGACGTACTAAAGTCAAAGCAATTTTGTTCAATTCGGAAATAAATATAAAGGGAAATCCGAAATAGGAGATACCAGATTAAGAGAATGACTGTGTGAAACAGCAGAGCGCAAAAAGTACTGAAAAATATGCATTAATCTGAATTTAAAACACTTACCTAATCATATTAATAGTTATAAAGTAACTGTTATATTGGTTTGTGAATTCCCAACTCATACAATACAAAACATCACTGACATAAAATGACATATTTATAATAATCGCATTAAAAGTGTCAAAGTGAGTATATAGAATTAAATGTTCTTACCTTTGTGATCACGCAAATGTTGCCACAGCTTCCTCTGTGTCGAGCATCCCATGTCACAAATGTCGCACTCGTAACATCTGAAATCTGTTAAAAGAAAAGATATTACATTGGCCTCCCAGAACATAATTTCTGAACGCTTGTAAAGATACAATATCTTGTGGACACAATATCATTGCTTGCATTTCATTTGCAAGGATGAAAACAGCAGTATTCTGTCTGACTCATTACATTAAATTATGTTCTTAAGCAATTATTCCATCATATATAACGTTCCTCGCGCCATTCCATCCTGTAATTAAATTCCTAATTTGTCAAATAAATCGCAGTAAAAGCATCTTTACTCTAAACTAAGTTGCTGTATATAAGGAGCCATAAATATATTATAGTAATGCATGCTGTTTATTCCCGTTGTGATTCATACCGGCGTTACATTACAGGACGTTATACAATCTTACTCTAAAAGTATATGTTTGTTTAAGCTTAGATTCTATAATACTCCCATCCTACACATTTATCTTATAGCCTAGTATTAATAATTGTGTCATCTGGTCTTGTTTGGTATATAAACGTTCGAGTTTTAAACTGAATTATAACAATTGGACAACATAATTCTTTTGGAACCAATAATACAATACTGTGTACAATAAACATATATATATATATATATATATATATATATATATATATATATATATATATATATATATATATATATATATATATATATATATATATCTTACAGTTCTATATATCCAATATACTCATATTCTTGGTAGCCATATAATTAAATGTTGAACTTGGTAAACTAGCGTGGGTTGAGAATGTATGTAGTAGTTGATGGAATAATTTTATTCTGAAGGCACATAGCTTCAAAATCTTATCAGTTTTAAAACAAACACTTTGTATCGAGAACATTTTGGTGTCTATCAGATAGATAATTGTTTTCAAGGGAGCAAATATAGATAGCTATTTGCTGTAATATTATTTTACTGCATCAATAACGAATGATCCCAGTTCCACTGAAATAGAAATAGCAACGCAATTTAAATATGGGTATCATTTTTTTTTAATATTAGTACTAGTCTTTCCACACGAAAGAAAATTATTAACATAGCTTATGCTAATGACAAATGCAGTTGCAAGGCAAACCATGTCTGACATACAAAGACTTTTAAGGTAATCAATTGAAATATTAAAATGAGGATATAAAAAGAAATCTTCTTTCCTTTACGAAGACGCAAATGTTGCCATCGATCCCACTTTGTTGAGTATACCTTAGCAGAAACATCACACTCTTGGCGTCTTAAATCTGTTAAAAGGAAATAATATTTGGTAGTGCTGTCCCAGAACATAATTACTGAATATTTTAACGTAAATATTATGGACATAATGAAGCATGTTAATAAGTTTCTTGACTTGAATTTGATTTACACAGGTGCAGAAATCTATCATTATTGGCTTGAGCAATTGAAGAGTAACAATGTTATTTTGTCTGTAATTTGTCTGTTATTTAGTTTATCAGTGATATGAACAAGATGATAATGTTTCCAGTGTTTCTTTATAACAAATGGGGAAATAGCAATCTGCTAAGTCGTTTAGACTATGCTTAGTTAATCCACTACAAGCAACACGCTTCATTCCACCACATCGGTTTGATTTCTGAATATATACATGGGTAGATTTTATGCCTTGAAAACAAGGGAACACTAAAACTATACTTTAATTGAATAAGTATATATATATATATATATATATATATATATATATATATATATATATATATATATATATATATATATATATATATATATATATATATATATATATATCCTATCTTTCAAAAAACTGCTAAGTACGATGGCAGATAGAACAGTCAGTTCTAAGATGTTTACGCAAAGTGCAAGATGAAACTGACGTGCGATGTATACGCATACCACTGACCGTGCAGAAGCGAGGTAGCACGTTTTCCCATTCCCCAACCTGAAACGATGGCTACCATACAGATTGTAACTAACGTCGGGTGTATTTTCTACCACAAGCCACTTCTGTTTTGTCAATTAAGGACGTGTTTCATTTTGGTTGAGATCAAAATGTAGTGTTATGAATGACCAACGCCTGATGTCACTGTTGGAACCATACAGAGTCCACATTTATGTGAGCGACATTGAACCAGTTTGTGACGTTCTCGCACATGCTTTCCAACATTGTAAATTCATATAATATTTATATGATTTGTAGTTCCAACATTGAACAGATGTGGGAGATAAACATAGCCGCACACTTTTAAAGTAAAAGGAAATAGGTAAGATCGATATTTTAAATAATTGGTCCCTTCCTCTGTAAACCTAACAGCAGATGTTTAAATTATCCAGAGGTAATATGTAAGATCATGACATTAAATGAATTGTTCTTACCTTTATTATTACGTAAATGTTGCCTCGTCTCCTTCTTTGCTGAGTGTTCCTCATCACAAACGTGGCATCCACATCGTCTGAAATCTATCAAAAGAAAAGACTTTAAAATTTCATGCCATTACACAGTTCATGTACGCTACTAACGATACAAAATATTATATGTCAATAATTATAATACCATTCGCTTGATATAAAGTTGATTGCATTCGTGCAAAGAAAAACAACAGTTCCTCATTTGTGGGAACAAATCTGTTACACTATTATTTTAATCTAAATAAAGGTCAGAGCTTTACATACTATGTGCTTCATTGTAAAAGTTTGACAGAAACAATATCTTGCTTGTTTGCTGATTTCAGCAAATAAGATCTATGAACAGTTATCCAGTCACAAAAACCTTCCCTCCCCTCATGCCAGCACATCTCTTTTACTGGTTTGCTATCAACATGAGGCACATATTATATCTCCGGTAATATATGATCGCTAAAAATTTACAAAAATTTCATCATTCTCTTTCTCTTCTGAGAACCTGAACGGTGCTATGAAAACATTGAACATCTGATTTTATAGACATATTGATATAGCCAATTTCTACTAGTTTCTACCCTGCAGTAAATATGCGTTATGGTTTAATATTCGTTCCGAACAAGGCGCAGAATCTGTTCTATTTTAGTACTAGACTCAAATATTTGAATGTGATGACTTCATCAACCGTTATTTGTACTATCAGAACTTTAACTGTATATTTCTTTTCTGGAAATTTATACAAAAATTATTAAATGATGCAATCTGAAAAAAATAAAGTTAAGCATTTTATCTTGTAAAATTAGTTTCTTGACGTTATTTAGCCCCTGGTATAAATGGGCTACTTCCTCAAATGGTTCATTTTTCCAGGGTTTGTGATCGTAATGGTGAAAATAAAGGTTAATTCGCCGAATTGGATTCATGCGATGGTCGTCTGAGTGATACGAAGGTAAGTTACTGTATTTTGAATGAATATGTGTAGTTTGTCACTCTTCGTGCAATTCTGAGTGGATAAAAGATACGTGAGAAAAGTCGAATCGAGCGGAGGGTTGTGTTCACGCTTTCATTCCTTATGTTAATTTATAATACCGTTATTTCCTGTTGTCAGATATTTCGTCGCGCTTTATTGATAAAACTGCAGACTCCTGTGCTTTTATATTAAACGTTTGAATCTGGAAAGGCTGGATTTGCAAGTTAGTAGTAGTTCTCCTAATATATTAAGATCTAATAACTGATGTAAAGAAAACGAATTTTAGCCATCTTCGTAGTCTTTCAATTGCAAAAAGGAATAATATGCTAATCTTTAAGTCTTTTTACTATACTGACGAAGAGAACGAAACTCTTCCTAAGCCTTCCCGTTACATTCCGTAACCACCATTTGTCTGCAGTTGTTAATTTTTTGCTTGATTAATATCATGATGAGGCTGTTTGTATTTATGGTGATGTCTGTATGTGGGGGTGGGTAATGATAAATGTGGTCAGATATTATCATAGGCATATGATGTACTAAATAATTTGTTTTATCCTTGAATACTCTTCTCAGTCACAGTGATGTTAGGAAAATTGGCCATAGGGGATGAAATTACAAAACATCCTACTTCTACCATAGTTAGCCTTTGAAGGAATAAAAGCTTTCTAAGAGAATAAGCTGAGCTGCTACTACTAGATTAGTACAACTGATGGTCACGTAAGCCATGACAGTAATTAGGGGCAAAATAGTCGAATGAATTTTCTTTCCAAATAAACTTCCCATGCAAATCCAGCGTGAGCATAGTTCTATGCATGTTAAAAGCTGAAATGACATCACACTGGTCTGCCGACTTTCGGATCTGCACCCCGTGGACAGAACTGATTCAATTCTTGTCTCCGAAAAGCTAGAACACACAGAAAAAGCATGCGATTGTTATTAGATCGTGCCAGCCAACACTATCGATTATGTCTTGGATCGCCACACTCCGTTCAAATGCAATACTTCCCGAACTGCCTCTAACCTCATGAGCTACAATTTAACGATTTTTACTTGATCTTTCAAGATTTCGGAATATGTCGAAGACGTTATCCACTTTGGCCATAACGCTTAGGTTTGGGTGGTCATATATTATTTTACCTGTTTCACCAGAAAACAAGCCGAACTACATGGAGCTTCTCTGTATTTCGCGTATTGTTCTGGTGCACGAACATTGTCCTATATCGAAAACACTGCATATTTATTAATGGAGAAATTGGAACAAAGGATCAGTCATTCATTGTCAATAATGACGGCAGCCTGTTCATAGCTTCGAAGTATGGTTGTGTTATAAAACTGCCTGATCTTAACTAAAGATAGTTCAATTCCATTGATAGGTCATGCAATTTCCTCACTCTGCATGCAGAAGTTAGAACTATCAATGAATAAATTTTTGTATAATAGGAGGAGGAGATGGCTACGGACTCAAAGAGATTTGGATTGACTCATATTAACAACCACAATAAATTTCACTCACGAAGCATCATTCGTACCCATTCAAATAATATTGTCCAACAATTCTGATAATCAATTTCGGTTCTACCTTTAAAAAGTAAACGTCAACCAGTTGTGGAATAGAGATGCACAGCTGCATAATGTTTTTGTTATTGTGCCATTCTGGGAAAATCCACTATTATCCATTGTATCCTCATGGGCAATTTGTGAGTCAGTGTCGCTGATAATAGTGGGCAGCTCCAAATTGCATTAATCTGCTAAATATCGATGGATGGACTAAATAATATTTGTTAAGGGTACAACTCATTCTCAAATATTAATCAGCCAGGTCATTGACCTTCACCAGATTATGTCATTATATGTTTATTTATGTCAGCACAAACTCTTAAAACCATCATGGTATCCAGCTATGACATGTAAACATTGAAACCCCATAAGACACAGTTCACTACTCTGCACTTGCCAGATCTCTCTTTGGTCTGAAATCATCATCACAGGACGGTGGACCAGATGGATTCTGACCATGATGCACAAACAATGACAGTAGAGTCTCATGAACACTTGGTATAAGCACGTCAGGCCCCATATGTCTTCAGATGCCTTAATTCTCCTACAGTTTATGCATTTAATTGACACAGTCTATTTGGGGGTGGGGTGGATATCGAACTGTGCTCACCTACGGAAATAATAGATGCTTATTTCGTAATAAGTGAAGCAATGTTAGTAATGTACACAAAAACAACCAACGACGAGCGTTAACGATTGCCTATTGGAACACCGGGTCAGAAAACACGTAATAAAGTCCACAAATGATAAAATTCACATATCACAAATTTTATAAAATAATGACTGCAGCATGCAGTAAATAATTTACACTGAACAGTCTACCGAGTTTGTCTTTTGTTGTCTTTCCTCAGCTGTCGAATTTCATTTTCCTAACATTTATGTGATCTCATAATGTATCCAAAGAATAAACATATTTACTGTCAATACTCGTTTAAAATCATTTTGGCAGCCTTGGAAGGGATTGAGACTTACAGTTAATTCATCTTACAAACGAGAATAAACGGTATACTGATACAATAGCCTCGTTTGGTATAACATACTTCTATGAATAAAGCAACAAAAATTTTCTTGCGAATTACAAATTAATATAAAGAGAAGACTTTCCAAACTGGATGATACCAGGGTCCTATGAAATTGAGGAAACAGAATACCTGAATTTATTAACAAGTACATTGGAGAAACATTTGCATACTATGTCACTCTTATGATGGTGTTATTTGTAATTCGTGAATGATGTGAAAACAAGAAAACATAAAAATAAAAATAATAATGTGAAACATGTCTGAATAAAACGAAGACATTTAAATTAATCAAATAAATAGATCAATCGAGGATATAAAACGAATTTTTCCTTCCTTTATGACACAATTGTTGCTCCGGCTCCGTCTTTGCTGAGTATCCCTTGTCACAAACATAACACTCACAGTGTGCATAACCTGTTAAATAAAACAGACATTTTAACAGTGTTGTCCCAGAGAATAATTACTAAACATTTCTGACAATAAAATACAATGCTTTAATTTATGAATCCTGATAATACCCTGAAATCCAGCTTTGGTAAAGGATACTGTATTATCGTCCCATGGCTCTCGAAATTTTATACTAATCTGACAAGAAAACATCTTACTATTCTTTATAAGGATAAAGATTTCAAACATTATATTTGCGAATGTTCATTTCAGTTGTAATAGTCAAAAACTGCACTTTACTCTTAGCTTTTTTATGAAAGACAACAGCTCTTTCAGAAGTGAAAATTGCTAATCTGATTATAACTGAACTGTCAGCAACAAAACCATTAAGTCTTATATGTGTTTAGTGACAATGCATCCTGTGTGGAGTCATTGCATAATGATGGTTAAACAATACTCAAAATGTGCTTGATTAGCCAGCCGGCATATACAACCAAACACCAAGCTGTTGGTTGAAATGTGTTTCTCACTGAAATTTGTCTACCAATTGAATTAACTTTCCTAATTAAGGGAAAAAGGAGCTGATTATTTGGTAGTCCCACTTACATTCGGAGATATAACTCTGCTACCTTCGAATCCAGCCCTTGAAAGAAGATGATAAATTGCTTTCTCTCTTTATAGTATACAGAATAATCTATTTACATATTAACTTCCCTCGCTCTCATTAGGTGGTCAACCATATCGCAATATCACCAGTTTTAACTTTAGAGAAACATATAAAAGGAGGGGAGGGTATTGATGTTATTGAGTATGTATTTTTAGAGAAACATAATTGACTAAAACAAAATCTTTCTCTGTAAAATATATTACCCGATCGCACTGACATTAGAAGAATAGTTCGGAGGTGGCGCAGCGATAGGGACCTGCAATGAATTGAAGGGGCTATGCCTATGCTGCGTGCTTTCAGCTTTCTTCAATTCAACCCCCAAACAGAAGGGGGGACTAATGGAATGTAGCGCATGGTCACTGTTTGGTAATTGAAAGAAATTTGCAAGGGTGCATCGCTTCTTATTTTGTAGTGAGCATACCTAGTTACTCCATTGGGGATATGGAATATTGATTCCTAGACACAGAAACTTCCAAACGAAAAATTGTCAGAGATACCAAGTACGGTACAGAAGAAAATGGTCAGACAAATGGTCAGAGATGCCAGGTAGCGTCCGGAAGAAGTAGACACGATGTCTTTGACCAACTTGGACTGGGCGGTAAATACTTTCATGCTCACAGAATGGTGCAGACATGTTGACGGCAGTAATATCGGAGTCTAGGCTAGCTACATCCAAATGATAAACATCAGAATGTGGTTTGAACCAGTGTCCTGAGAAATTTGCATGCAATTAATTCTCCAAAATAGGAATCTTGAACTACAGAGATCACATATTTTATTACAGACAAACGCCTTAATTTCTGTAATCTTTAGCGACTGTAGTAAAATGTCTTATGGATAATTGTTTGCAATTATCACCAATGGTTATTTTGACCTTCTATGCAGTATTGACTGCCGGTTCTGTATATATGTTAGCATATTGCTATAAAACTACATTATGTCCTTACCTAGGTTGGATCACATTTTACAGACAAATCTGCATCGCTTTGTCATCAACCAAAGGAAAATCTTTCTGCTATATTTATTTTTGTATTTTGTACAGCAATGATGACACCAAATTGTCACCATGTGTAAATAAGGTTCTACATGTAAGATATGCTAGAAAGGCCATGATAGTCATCCATGGAGCGTGGTCCAACTGAGAAGTGTCGGTCCGGTGCAGTCCAAATAGCTCCAAATGTGATAAAGAAATGCAATATGCTGGTATCCTGTATGTGGTCAGTCCGGTTAGTCGGATTGTGGCAAGTCAAGGCAGTCAGCTGAGTAAAGGGTGTCATCGATGAAGGAACGTTCGAGAAACATGCTATTCGCCAGTCGGAGATGACATGTTGATCGAAGGTGGCAGAGAGTAAGTCCTAACGTTAACATGAACAGGTCATGCATTTCATTGATAAATTATGGATCAATTCCTGCTCAGTTAACTGGCTTAATACGTACCCGTGTATGAAACAATTCTGCTGTTGATATAAGTTTATGACTTAAATTTTCATAAAGTTTGGACAACTCAATAAAAATTATGTATATGTATATATATATATATATATATATATATATATATATATATATATATATATATATATATATATATATATATATATATATATTTACAGCATTGTCTGTCACGTAAGATTTTAGGTCATTATAAACCTATATCCATATCATCAAAATCTGAATGGATACTTTGAAATGTCTGAAATTATGGTAAAAATTATAGACATTAACAAAAATTACAGAAATTAACGTATGATTACTCAAACGAGGCAACTTGTCACTGCAGTGATAATGTTACATGCACTGCATGTGAACACAGACTGGAATGAAACCATTTAAGTTGCCGTGGTTGACTTATTTTATAAAATAATCAAACATGTTGCTCATGTCTTTGCTCTGCAGTAGTACAACTCAGTTATCTACTAATATTTGAATCAACCTAGTAGTTTATTACATTTGTTATTTTACTCTATTATATAGAATGAAAACTTCCTGGAGGTCACTTTTGTACCCATATACGAACATTTCAAGCCTAAATTAAGTTTCTCATTAGGATTCCCAATATCCAATATGGAAATTTTATTACTGGCAAGCATATATGAATATTTACATAATACAGTGCTTCTAAAGTTAGTGTGAGTGCATCAGCAAGAAATTAGTGGAATCTAGAAATTGTGAAGATTCTTTGTGCAAATTTAATTTGGAATTATTATCATGAATACATTGAGATTTGTTGTTAAAATCATATACTTGAATTATTTGCACCTTTCATGTGCCAATTTTTTAAACTTTGTCTACGAAAGAATGATTCGTTCTGAACCAAAAATAAAAAATAGATTATCACTTTCCAGATATCTCTCATTTAACGTTCTTCACTTTAAATTCATATTGGCACCACTCAATAGTTTTGCTTAGAAAGCAAAAGTGTTTCCTTCAAATGAAATCAACATAGATGCCTAACAAAGTGTTAAAACCTATTATACTATAACTTCTTTCACGGTCATGTATATTTTGTAGTCCTATACATCCAATATCCTCAGCCACCATAATTAAATGATGCACTTTAAAACTAGCATGTTGGAAGTAGTTATATATGCTCATTATATTTAATTTTATTCGTAGGGAATTTATCTTCTGAAAACCATCAACAATAAAACAAACTTTATTTCTGGATACATTTATTTCTCTCAAAAGCTCATTATGTCATTATTTTGGTGTGTTACAGAAAGGAAACCTTTTATTATAGAGAACACTAAAGAATAATAAAGTTACAGTTATAACTAGTATTTTCCTTTGTTAATATCTTTCTTCTAACTAAAATTGTAACTGCAATGATCTCTAATGTCATTGACAGTTTGTCTACCAAATTTTTTTCTACATCATAAAGTTCCCACTGTGCAGATTCCAAATGAGAATAAAGACACACATTTATACGTTGACGGTAGGTAGATAATGCCAAAACCCATTTGTTAAGATTCGCATATTAATTTAAAGCATAGTAAGGACATTGAGATTAGGAGATACCACATGAATGCAGAAGGAAGTGTAACACGTAAATCTGAAATAAAAAGGCAATGTGCTCAAGTGAATTAGCAGAATATTAGCTTTCTTGGTCATTGTTATAATAGTTAGATATGAAATTCTAACTTTTGATGACTGTCTTCTTTTTGTTTTTGTTTTCATATCACATGTAGCACGTCACTAGCCATAACAAGGCCGAGAAGGTACGATGTCAACATTGCCTGGTTTGAAGACATTCAAAGCACTGAAATGAAATATGTAAACTATTGATAACAAATACGTAACTCTTCTGTCGCCTCAGCTTCGTCTTCATGAATAATCTCTTCGTGCAAAACTCGCATTCATGGCCATTGAAATCTGCTAAATGAAAATAAAATCATATACTGCTCTCTAGGAACATTGATCTCTTGTAACATAATTCATTAATATTTCTAACAGTATTATTAACTGTGGAAGTAATGGAGATACAATACTTTTGCTCAACTTGAAATTTGATTTCCACAGATCCATAATATGGCCTTTATGATGCTTTGAATAAACTTCCGTGATAAGAGCAGAAAGTCTGTTGTTGGAGTTATTTCATCAAATTAGGTCTGAGTAGCTAACCTACCACAACGCAACTACATCCCTCGACTTTAATGGTATGCACACAAGTCTCGTGTAAATACCTTTGTTAAAGATTTAATCATTAAACCTTAATTGAAAGTGAATGAGTGTCTCTCCTCTCCTTCCTTAAAAGTACACTTTAGGACAATAGATAGAATGGTGGATTCTTAGAAAAACCGATTCCTTTTAGACGGTGAATTAAATTTTAACAGCTGAGAAAATAAAACCTTAAAAACTGGCGGAACATGATAATAATTATTTAATTTAAACAATCCAAGAAATTCTATTTACTCTTTAATGAATTGGCTGCGTCACTCTTCCCACAGTTTTAAGACAGATTCGAAGTAAGCAAAATATGACAGTAACATAAAAAAGAAAAAAAAAACATTGAGTCCGAGAGGACATCACTGTGAGAAAGATTTCCATTTTTGTGAAGTTGCTGCATTGCTTATAAACAGTCCTCAAGCATATATGGAGTCATCCATGTATAATAGGGACATAAGCCGAACTGAGTTATATGCCGATTCTACATCAACTTGTACTATATCTTAATTTAAAGTTTATACTACTACATATCCTACATTTTTATATTCTAGGCAGGCATCATAATTACATTTTGTGCATTTTAAACAAACACGTATTCAAGAGATCTAATTATACGCTGTTCATAGATTTTAAAGGACATTAGAGCTGAGTTAAAGAAATGATCTTTTCAAAGCTTCGCAGGTAATATTCCTTTGGTTGGTTATGGTAGAAAATACTATCAAAAACTGTAAGAATCAGGAACGATTATATATATATATATATATATATATATATATATATATATATATATATATATATATATATATATATATATATATATAGATAGATAGATAGATAGATAGATAGATAGATAGATAGATAGAGGCAATAAACTGACGACGAACAGTGCGAAACTAGTAACTAACTAGCCTGAGCGCTTTCAACTCTTAATGAGTCTTTTTCAAAAGGCAAATACAAAACATATATAAAACAAATAAACACAAAAACGTTGTGTTTATGAACCTCTACATATCTGTCTCCACGTGAGTTAAAACTATAAATACAACCAGCTTGTATAGACTTGTTGCGGATGCTGAAAACTGTGTATAATTCCCTAAAAGTCTATAAGCCAAAGCGACATCTATTACTTTTTTGTACATTTATGTAACGCAGATTATATCCCGGATATTTGATTCTATACCGGATATTCTTATAGTAAAAATTGATGGATACTAACAAGATTTAGAAAAAGTTTAATTCTACTAGTGCATAGTTTTCTTTTTCTAGTCTTCTTGGTTTAGACCGCTTCGTTTCAATGTTCTAAGGCGGCGTATCCAGTATGATTCCTTTTCCTTCTGGTTTCGGAACTCCAGCTGTGGTTGTTAGCAATTGCGATAAGTGTTATATCACTGAAAGTGTGGCCAGGGAAGGAGAAGTGTTCTGCGACCGGGCTTCTGTACAGCTTTTTTGTCATCCAATCAGATCTGTCTCATGGAAAATATCTCGACAAAATCCCAGTTCTCACTGTGTCTAAAAAATGTTAAACAAAATGAGGATCTTACTGTTCTCTGGGAATATGCTGTTTTATGTGGTGTGACACAAAAGTCGCCTGATTTAAAAAAAGATAATTAAAACAACAAAATTAAAAATGTAAACCATTAAAACAAAATACAATGCACTTACTGCTGTGTTGTCTTTTATGTTGATCCATCCCACTCTTGGTGGCAAATCTCTTATCACAGAAACTGCACTCATAGGATCGGTAATCTATTAAAAGAATGGAGAATTTACGACTCTTTCTCAGAACATAATTTTTAACCCGTCTAAGCATTACAACATGCTCTACTGGAGCAGAATAATATCATTTTGTTTTACTTTCATTTTATTTTGTACATATACCAACAACACTTTATATACTCCATCATGACTGTTGTAAAGTGGTAAATTCCACACTAAACGTTGTTCGCAGAAAGTCAGCAATTAAACATTTATATATGCTAACACATTAACCTGCTCACAGGTAAAACAAAATTAGTTCGCGGTTCTGATGCAATTTGTTTCTTTCTACAGGAAATTAAACAGGTTGAAAATGATGTTCTATCATCTTTAGACCTATTGATATTATTTCTACAAGAATCACATTATGAACAACACAGTTAATAGTAATATATATTTCGTCGATAATACTTACCCGATCATATTAACAACAGGAAAATAACTCCACTAATTCCGAACAATAAAACGAAAGAGTGCCTTTTTCCGTGTATAGAATATACACTACTTATAGACTACTTATCAACTGGTGGTGCACCTGTATATAACTAATTTTAACATAAATTGGAAGCTCTCATTTGCAGGGAGGTGTGAGAGGATTTTCTAGTAATTTGATCGGTTAAGTGTTCGTGCAGAAACAATATTTACTAAAATATTTACTTCTTCTTGAAATATATTCCCTGATTACGTTACACTATGAGAATATGTAACAGGATGAGGCGATGATGAACATCCTGCCATAATTATGGGGACCATTCTTAAGCAAAATAACTGCATTTCCCATGGGATTAATGATTATTCAAATATAATACCAGTATAACTAAACAACTGTAGACTAGAGGAGGGATGTTTTTCACACCTTTAAAGCCTAACTTCTTGATTGTATAGATCTGACTTGTAGATGACAGGAGTGGACATTCCGAAAGTGGCAAATCTTTAAACATTTCTATAACAGCTTAACTCCAAAAGTAAAAAGATCGATTCGAAGTACACTTCATCATTAAGATCGTCTCGCATCTGTGAAATTTACATCCTAGCCAGTAATATAGCCGGGTTTTAACTTGCCAGCCAGGTAAGTTGGCCGTCGGACTAGCAACATAGCATGTCTTTTCTTTAGTGGGGGTTGCAAGAGCAGCCAGAAAGTGTGCAGGAAGGTTGACTAGGTGATCAGCACATCTGTCGACTACATAGTCTGCTCTGCAGCTAACTGAACGACCGACTCAAAACGTGCTTGGAAGGAATGTGCAGTGAAATAGATGGACAGATTCCACTGATATCCGTATAACTCTGCATACCATAGAATGGACAAAAAGTCTGTGTCAAAGCTGAGTATTTACCTATCTGCGATTAATATTAATATAGCCGTGGAGAATGGACACAAACTAAATGAATCAGTACAATTTCAGTGATTATCTATAGCTAAAATATTGTGTATATGTTTTAAGACACGAAGAATATAAGATTGTGTAGGATCTATAAATAAATGGTTAGATAAGTGTTTACAGTTACTAATAATGATAACAGCAGTAAACATATTGTCAAGTTTTAGACTGTTTCACTTTGGATGGGTAAAGTTAAGTGAGTTCTTTTTACAACGATTTTCACATCATCGTGTCTCATAAAAAGTAGTAGCAGGATGTTTTTCCATCTCTGACACAATTATATAAGTTCCAAGAACTATGTAATTTCATCATTCTCATTTCTTGTGTTCAAGTTGTGATTAAGTCTGCAGATTATTTTATGTTGCATTTAGATATTATTTTCAGGAAACATTTGTTTGTATTATTCAATGGAAATAGGAAGTGCTTATTGGACTCAAATATTGTTATGGGAGTGTTGTGAATTATTATAAGGAGTTCTGAACAAATACTTTTGACACGTCAGGACAGTTGGCAGAGAAGTATATTCGAGGATCTGGAATTTATTTGGAACAGTTGATTCTTTAGGACATGGATACAACTTTTTAAGGATTATTTTGGATTCAATTCATAATACTACAAGTGCATCTTAAATGTTCATTATATAATACTGATTATTAAATTGCTGGTTCAGTTTTACAAAACTTGATGATTCTGCTTGTTTATGTTACTTAGTTTATGACCATAGCGTCGTAGCAACATACATTGATTTAAGTGTTCATATGCAGCACTGTTGAAGCAACTGGCTGTAGTGCTGCATTTCAAATCAAACACTATGTAGCAGCTATGAATGTTCTGCATTATGTCAATCACCGGTATGGAAATGATCACTTTAACAAGACTGGGTCCACATTCAGGTTATTTTTTCTTCTTAACAAAAATGTGAAAATCACTTACACTCATCATTAGAGTGGTAAGAAAATAACGTTCTTTTGATAACCTTACTATAATGAAGAAACAATAGCCCTGCGTGTATGACATATATTGTCAACAAGAATACCAGCTTGATACTTTAGGAATTCTCCTTCCAAGTGATCAAATGAAGCTGAGTGTAGCAATAAACAGAGATATCCGTAACCAAAAAGCATGTAAGAGTGCTTATGAAACAACAGAATGGTACACTTCAAAATAGAAGATATATGGATTATGGTATGATTATTAAAAAATTTGGAAACGATGTCACATCTTGACCTTCTTTAAAAATTAAGATTGTTTGCTTCTGCTATTTCGGGGTGTCCAATGTGCTAGTTGTTCCAGTAAACAACAACAATATCCAATATGTTTCTTACCAATTTCATTTGTACTATGATTATCAGTTGCAGAACAAAATCCAGTTCTTTTAGTTTATTAACAGTTGATTTAAAAAAAGGAATTCATATATATTTTTCGATCATCCATTCTCATTATTTCTACATTTACTTTTATCTTTTTATTTTCTGATTTCAAACAGATTTTACTTTAGTAAGATTATTAATCAGTCTTTATGTCCGCTTTCTCTCTGCTGACTTCCTTTCATTTCGAAATAAAGCTACCTGAGCTTCCTGCAGTTCAAGAATATGTCCAATATATTTGCCAATGGATTACTATTTTTACACTCATGCTTGATAACCTTATAGTCTTCAAGGTCAAACTCATCTTGTGAACAATAGTTCAGGAAAAAAACATTATTAAGGAGGTTCTTTCAGTCAAAATAGATGCGTTTTAAGATCCCTCTTGGATAAGACAGTGTCCTGGATTCTAAGATCTGTGTGGAAATCGATATACATAGCTAAACTTGGTAAGCAAAATAACTTTGCCCATATGATTTCATTTAAACAGTGGGAATAATGAGAATACGTGTGTCGGAAGATGGCTTTACACTTGGGTGAGGTCAGATATGTATTTCTGACTGGAGTCAGTCAACGAAATGTGTCCTACTGAGCATATTTTGTGTTTGAATCTGTATCAAACATGTAGCTAGTGAAGGTTACAGAGCTGGGGGAATGTGTACTCAGTTCTTTATATTATAAGAATGATCCGAGCAACCGTGTTTTGAACTTTCCGAAGTTTCAGTAATAGAAACTTATGCCGATAAGTCATCCGTTTACATGTAAAAATATTTATTTTTGGTTTATTGGCTGATATAACCTATTCATTAAAAACTGCAAAGATTTGCAGATAATTTCGGCTACCAACATCGGTGTACATGCACTTACCGGTATTTATCGTTGCTGTGGAGTTACAGTGGATTGACGGGTTTTTTTGGTGGCATATACATTACATTACCGGAACAAATCTTATGTTAAGTGACTTGTAAATCAACTTGGAATAGCACAACCATGTGGCGCTAAATATGGTTTTTGCCAATTATCGTGACATCCGATCCACATATCGTCCATCAGTATCAACACAGATTTGGAGGAGTTGATTTAGCGAGCTAGTAGATATTGTGTCAAACCAGATTTAAGCGAATTATGATAGTAATATCAAACTCCAACTACAATATTCTGGCTCTTCCATCTAGCAAAAAGCCAATCAAATTTCTTCATCACTGATGGAGCTGGTAATAATGTTAATATCACATGCCTTGAGACTATCAATAAAATGAAGGGAATTTCACTTAAACTTTACTCTTATTAGCCTTCAAACCTACTGTGGTGTCATACTGTGAGAAGTAGTAAGAGAACCATTGTAACAAGACACAGGATGAACTCTGCTGCACTCCTTTATTTGTCAGTGGAGAGATTTCCTCATTTCTCAAGAATACGTATAAATCTTCTTAACCCAAGCACCAATAAATTTTTTTCACCATTGTGGTGCAACATAATCTTTCATGCGTTTTAATTGAGCCAATGAAACTTTCTCTTCCAAACTCAGGCCCTTATCAATTGATAAAATGGTCAGATACATTAAGTGTTGAATAAATCTCATCACATGATAAAAGAGTGTCATTAATAATTCTTAACAGCAACAGCAATTCTACTACTAACACTAATATTAATAATAACAATGATGATTATTGTTTCATTTTGCTTTAAACAAAAAATAATTATAATAATAATTGTTGTTGTTATTATTATTATTATTATTATTATTATTATTATTATTATTACTATTATTATTATTTTTATTATTATTATTATTATTATTATTATTATTATTATTATTATTATTATTATTATTATTATTATTAAGCTTGTGAATAGTTTAGACATTTACCCATTTACCCATAAATTTTGTAATATTGTAATAAAAGAAAAAAAAACTAACTGACCAATTTAAAGACAACATAGGAGTAATACTGAACATCTCCAAGAGAGAGAACACCCATGGTCCCAGTCTGATAGTTGTTAACACTTGAACCAAGGATGGACCCAGGGGTCAATGACAGATGTGTGTATATTTTTGTTATTTCAAGCTAAGTCAAAGTACATGTGGCCAGTTATGGAGTGGTGTTTTCAATAGTCTCAATGCAATGTTATTACCATAGTGACAGAGAACATCTCCAAGAGACAGCACCTATGGTCCCAGTCTGATAGTTGTTAACACTTGAACTACTGATTACTTATGCAAGTTCACATACATGTGTGACATAACAATTGAGGAGTTAGTGGAAATGTGTGCAACTCCTATGACCTTGGCCTATATTCTGGGGATTGATCACATTGTGAAAAACTGGTGTCACAATCTACACCCATATGAATATTGTTTGCTCAAGTTTGATTTGTCAAGCATTAATGGCATAGCAGGAGTTCAGAAACTTAGTCACACAAGTGACTAACTTTCTGAACTCCTGCTTCACCATTAATGCTTAATTTTATCACAGTACTATTATTATTATTACTATTTTAGATGTTGCTTCTCATAGTACTTCTTTAAATTGCTTAATAGCCTATCCAGTTACACCAAACAAGGGTAACTGGAATCTATATATATGTGGTCACCTTTATGACTTGGTTAAATATTAGAGAGAAAATTCTCTGATACAAGACTAATGTAAATAGCTGAAATACATACATCATGATCAAGAGAAAGTTTTTATTGAGACGGATTTATTGACCTCACACCAGGACATTCTTATACTGTCTTATTTAGAGTTTCCTTTAACTCTTCCCACCCCAATTATGTAATTTTACCTTTTATGTTAGGGCATGGATTCATACACATTTCCTAGATAAGAACTAGATGTCACAGAGTAACAGTCTGAATAAATCAGTGCAACTCATGAATACAAATGCCACTCTCTGGTCATGAGTCCACAAAGTCCTACTACCAGTTCATGCAATGTAATGTTTACCTTGCCTACAACAACTAGAAGGAAACTGATGTCATATATTCTGAATGAAATATTATGCTATTGATAGGGTCAATATGAATTGAATTTATACTAAAAAAAACTTTTCTTTTACATACCATTTTTGTGTGAACCTTTTCTAAACCCATTCTGTCTTTTACTGGCTTCACTGATTGACTGAAATAAACAAAAATCATAGATATGAGGCCAAAATAAGGCAAAATTATTGACTCATTTTTAAAAAGAAAAGAAAAAGTTTTCATTAGTTCAACTAAGCAGTAAAATTTGGAACAATGTCTTAGCTAATATATATACTATACTAAAAACCACTAATGGTCAAAGACCAAACCTATATAACACTGACGTTCATAGAAGGGCTATAAATAGTTAAATAGATTAAAATTTGCTCATTTTTGGAAATACTGTTCTTATGTCACCAAAGCTTTTTAAAGTTACCATATCTTCTTCTGTAATTATAACAATAATAATAATAATAATAATAATAATAATAATAATAATAATAATAATAATAATCATAATCATAATCATAATAATAATAATAATAATCATAATAATAATAATAATAATAATAATAATAATAATAATAATAATAATAATAATAATAATAATAATAATAATGATAACAAAGAAGAAGAAGAAGGTGCACATATCACACTCACAAACCCAACCCCCAACTTTCCATTTGTTCACACCTATCCCCTCTCCCAACCCTCAACGATAATAATAATAATAATAATAATAATAATAATAATAATAATAATAATAATAATAATAATAATAATAATAATAATAATAATAATAAAGTTAAACCCTTTTTGAAAGACCACTCCTTTCAAAAAGCAACAGTTTCTCAACAAAGGTGATCTCTCATGACAGGACATAACACTATATAATCAATAAATTTGTGTAAGAAAAACCTGGTCAAGACAGGTTTCAATGTAATAATAATAATAATAATAATAATAATAATAATAATAATAATAATAATAATAATAATAATAATAATAATAATAATAATAATAATAATAATAATAATAATAATAATAATAATAATAATAATAATAATAATAATAATAATAATAATAATAATAATAATAACACATTGTTTCAAAAGGGCAACAGCTAGTGGCACAACTTCTATAGCACTATTGAGGACATGTAAGTCAAATAAGAAATCTTTTGTACTGTTTACACATGGATTTTGTCAAAAGGCAACTATAATCACAAATAATTAATACACCTTTATGTGCCAGATGCATCAAATCATGAAAATAAGAGAGAATGTCCAACTATGTTATCAAACTTTGATTTACTATTGGATAGGTTGAATTACTCTAGTAGCAGAGTAAGTTTGGAGAGAGAGACTCTGTGTGTGTGTGTGTTTGTGTGTGTGTGTGTGTGAGTGTGTGTGTGTGTGTGTGTGTGTGTGTGTGTGTGTGAGAGATGTCCAGAACTATTGCAGATAACTACAGATATCAGTCATATGAACAGCACAAACAATAAGTGTGAAAATCTTAAATATAGTAAATTCAAGTTTAAAAAATGTTGATATTTTTCAATAATACAACAGCTGTAAATTTTATAAATTTAATCATTATTGTCTTACATTCTGTTCTTGTCATAACTGTCTTCATTATTGCACTAGGAATGGTCTTTTTGATATATTGGAATGGTCTTTTCTTACATATTCATTGGAAACTTTGATTGACAATTGGAGGGATTATAAGTAACCATTTATTGAAGTGATGCATTAATTTTTATTTGTAGCAAAAGTGATGTATTGCATTGGGGAAAAGTAATGTGTTATTTTTTACTAAGCTCTGGTTCTCATTAGACAAATGGCAAATGAGATTTCAAGTCATTTGTTCAGTACACCAAATACATAAATAACACATTTCTTATATGTGGTACTACAGAGTATAAGGAGACTTGCATGTTAAAAAGATTAAAAAAATGAACATGTCATATGATGAATTTAACAATAAGCAACCATTTTGAAATATGTTGTAACAGTGTAACATTATCAGACTCTTTGCTCTCAAACTCTCTAACTAAAATGCCATATTACAGGATACATGCCACATGATCAATATGTCTTTTTATAACATCTGGGTTGGATTTTGATGGGAAATATGATTTTGTCTGCATGATAATTGAAATGCTTGATAAACATATGGACATAGAAGTATATTCAAGCAGTGTTTCACAAGAGGTAAAAATGCACATTTGAGTGAAAAGAGAAAAGATTTACTCAGCCAACAGGCTAGACACCAACAACATTTTTAAATATTATTTTTACTATATCTTCATAAATTTTTATACTGAGCCTGAGAGATTAGAAATGCATAAATATTTATATGTATGCATTACTGAAAGAGGAAGTAGAAAGAAATCAGGTTTTACTTGATATACTACAAACCATTAAGTTAATAATAATAACAATAATAATAATAATAATAATAATAATAATAATAATAATAATAATAATAATAATAATAATTATTATTATTTTAATAATTTTAATAATAATAATAATTAATAATAATAATAATAATAATAATAATAATAATAATAATAATAATAATAATAATAATAATAATTATTATTATTATTATTATTATTATTATTATTTTAATAATTTTAATAATAATAATTAATAATAATAATAATAATAATAATAATAATAATAATAATAATAATAATAATAATAATAATAATAATAATAATAATAATAATAATAAATGATGATAATAATAATAATACTAGTAGTAGTAGTAGTATTTGTGTTCATGGGCAGTCAGACTCCTGATGTGGGTTTGTGTTTTGTTGAAGGTCAATTAAACTCATTGTGTTGGTGGGTGTTTAAATTAGAAAGAGAGATAGGTAACTTAAAGACATAATTTTGAATATCGTATGTCAGAGTAAACATTTAGATTCTCATTTTTGTTATATTTACCCAATGAATTACAATTAAATTTCAAGAATGCATTCCACACAAAATTCCATTGACACATTTCTTCTTTTCTAAGCATGGATATTGTGTTTACAAAATTTCAATAATAAGTTTCAATCCATTAGGTTTGCATAATGATACCATGTTTCTTTCATCCAATTATTACAAATCAACGCTATATCAGGTAATAATGATTTGTACATTTTTGTACAATGTCCCTGCTACATTTTCATAGTGTTGAATACACATTCTTAAATACACCTTTTGTAAGTGCACTGAGGCACACAAACATTAAGAAGGTCACTTTAAAACATTCAAAGAAAAGACAGATAAACTCCAAATGATAGCCCTGTTTCTCTTTCTTATTCTGGCCATCGTTCAATACTTCATCAAGTTTATTTTCATATCATGGATTATAACATTATCTAATTCAACAACTTGGCTGACTAAATATAACATGATTTCTTCCCTGCATCAATATGAAGCTTTATGCTATTGGTACAACCATGCTTCACACATGCCTTAGTGCAAGTGTATCCTGCATTTATGCTACTTTAGGTCTTACAAACAATTCCACCATTTTGACACAGAAGTTGTTATCTTTGTCTGACTTTACTTTTAATTTGGATAACCTGCAAATGTTTTGTTACATCCAGTTTACAGACTGTGTTGATTACATTCTATCCAAATTTAACAAGATTGGAATCATAAGTGTTATGACTTTTTGGTCTTATACTAAATAAACAAAGACTGAAACAAAATCAACACCTTTAGTAAAATCAGTTAATAATTTAACTAAGTTATAAAAATGAAATTTTAATAGGAATTTACAGCATTGTGAACTTAGTCACAATTAATCCTAAATGTTCTACAATAAGTTCAAAAGTATAGGGTGTTACAAATGAGCTGATTTAACAGCAGTCTTGATGAATCACAAGAACATAATCCAGATGATCCTTGAATGAAATCACAATAATACCAAAGTAAAGTTTTAGTCCAAAATGACACTGATCACTGTGTAATTCCAATCAATAATTTAAATAAGCAACTCCTTTCAAACAATATATGCATACAACTTAATATGATTCCACAAATACTGATATTAAAATAGGAATGAACTCTTTGTTTACAACCTCAGATTTACATAAAAAAGCCTACAACACAATAAGATAAAAATGGCCATTTTCCCATAATTTAACAAGTTCACTTCTAAAACTTTCTAAGGTCATAATTATTCAAAACATGCAATGCAAACAAAGTACACATAGCACTAAGATTATTTGTTTGCATGTCTCTGTAGAATTTTAGGTTGGTCCACAAATGGCAAAACTCAAAGTTGTTCCCAGTGAGTAACTTGTGTTCCCAAAAGAAAAATGCAGTGTTAAGTCTGGCAGATTTCTTAACAAAACCTAACCATGTTTACAAATAAACCATGTAAATGCAAGACAAGCAAACCCAAAACTCTTAGTACATTAGCATATAATATTTTGCCCATTATAAGATTCAGTTTAATGTTAGTATTGATGTTGAAGATATGTGATTTTCCAAAACTTTAACACACAGCTTGGACATTATCACCATGATACTTATGCAGGAAACATTTGCTTATAATGGCATAAACTTCAGGGCTAAATTGATATTATTAGAGTTTAATTTGCAGTTGAATGTACTAACTCATGTAAAAGAAAATGCTTACACAAAACTGTAACATTTCTCTCACTGCCATCAGAAAATTAGCTATTATATCTGAACAGGTGAGAAAGATGAATAAAAGTACAAGATATCATATGATATTAAATATTTGCAGTATAATACAGAATTTTTGTTAACAAGACTTGTGCTCTTTTGGATAGTTCATTCTGCTATTTATGACTTTTGTACCAGATAAAAAACTTAACATGATTATGCTTTCTTGCTTTTTCAATGGCATTATGATGAATTTGCCTTTTGCAGACAGAGAAGAGAGGTTTTTGGTACACAGTTTAGACCTTAAGTAATACTATCAAAGTGTTCATTTAAAGCAGCATCTGGTGTAGAAGATGTTCAACTCAAGATTAAAATTTTAGCATTGTTAATGAAGAAAAAATAACAGCATAAGAAGGTTACAAGGAAAAACAAAATCAAAAGAAAGAAAATCTGTTTTAATCTTTCTTTCCAACTCACCTTTAGTTTTTTTAATTCTATAAGGTGTTTTCTTGCATAGAGTACACATCTGCGTGGTCCACGAATTAATACATCATTACTAGTGCTGCCCTTAGGGGGGAAATGGATAATTACATCACCACACTCATCCATAATTGAATGTATCAAGCAACTCTTTGCACCAATAATGGAGGCATGGAGTTTGTGTGGGATCTCAATGCGAATTTCTTTTATCATGGCCTAAAATGAACAATAATGACAAGATTAGAAAAAAGTAAGAAAAAAATATGTTTACTGTTATGCAGATGTAAAATGTCAAACTACTTAATTCCATTTCTTATCTAAATTACACTGATCCCATGATATTGGACATTCAGAGAGTCTTGGACCATTAAAAATACCATGAATTCATTATTATTCAAGGGCTGCCAAAAAATTTAGTCAAATTGACCATCCTGTTGTAAAGCAATTGTAAAGCATAACTTGTTCATTTGATTACTATCAAGAGTATTTATAGTGATAGTAAATAATATATAGCATAAAATATTTATGATACATAAGAAATAATGTATAATAATTACAATTTATTTTACAAGCTAAATATCTGATGCTAATTTAATAGATGCACAATTCCTCATGGTTTGTGTCTTTCTTTTTGTCAAAAGACATAATATAATTATTTAGAATTAAAAAAATCCATGAATTGTTAAAACTTTGTGATAAAATAGAGAATAATAGTTTTATTACTTTTTATTATCATCTATAATGCATTTATTTATAATATATTTTGACTTGATAAAAAAATGAACATCACATTAATCTTTAAAATGTTAAAAGTTTTAATTTTTAATTTATCTGTCATTATCCAATTATTAAATGCAACATAAATTGTTTTTTTTAAAAAAAATCTTAAATAAAGTGATATTTAATTTAATTATTTGCACTGGTACAATTATTTAACAAGAATTCAAAATTAATTTAATTTTTAAAAATAAAGAATGAACAAAAGATAAAAATATTATAAAAATATTTTAACAACATGGTTAATAAAACCTTAACATCTCATGAATTTATATTATAACATTTATTTTGTAGAATACTTCTTTATCTATATTACTCTTAAAATAAGATATGAAACAATTAAAATTATATTATTTAGTTACAGTGGCAAAACATGTTCTCCTTACAACCAAGAACATATTAATACAATAAAATGCAAAT
Organism: Potamilus streckersoni; assembly: GCA_016746295.1. Taxonomy (NCBI): domain Eukaryota; kingdom Metazoa; phylum Mollusca; class Bivalvia; order Unionida; family Unionidae; genus Potamilus; species Potamilus streckersoni. The sequence goes on along the minus strand of JAEAOA010000895.1, from coordinate 2,453,981 downwards.
TATATTTTGAATGTATATTTTAATGATTGTGATATAAATCTTTTGAATTTAGACCTTTGGTATATATTATCAAAACTGTGAATAAAAAGTTTTTTCTTGTACAGATGTCCCATCTTCAAATTAACTATATCAATAGGCTCAAATAAAAGATCATTTAAAGTGTCTAAACTGCTCAACTTGTGTTAATTTTAAAAACAAATACCTAACATGACTGTGTTTAATTTTAAGAACATAAACTGTCAATGAACATATTCTTGCATAGTTTTAATCACAATATATGGATAGAAAAATCCATTTCCAGGGACAATTAAAAGTTAACATTGTACAGCCATTTTTTCTAATGTGAAAGCCTTCGCTGGCATCAAAAATATATATTTTAAAAACTTATAATGCAAAGATTATACTTAAAGTATATATATATATATATATATATATATATATATATATATATATATATATATATATATATATATATATATATACATGCATACATACATACATGCATACATACATACATACATACATACATACATACATACATACATACATACATACATACATACATACATACATACATACATACATACATACATACGTGGCCCCGCTATAGCAAGGTAGTTGGGATCCATATAACCCGACCGCGTTATGAACGAACCGTGTAATAAGCAACCATGTATGTTACCAACAAATTTGCAGGGTTATGGGGGGGGGATAAAATCAGGTTCTAAAACGTGTGCTTCATTGGCACAGTTACCATTCTAAATCAATGTATATTAAATGAGAAAAACATCTGCAGTGATAAGAGATTGCATATAAAATATATTACTTTATTCAGATAACCAAGCATCGATGTATACACGTGAATATGTGTATAAATACATGTCTGATCTATAATATGAATAGAGTATCAACACCGTGTATTCACCCGTGAATCCACCATGCAAATATTTTCATCGAAACAATCTGCACACATATTTAAAATATTCAGCAATGTTATCACAAATAGGTACGCGATTGACTACAATGGGAAAAAATAAATAGCTAATAGTATGTAACGAATGATTAAACAGTTCGTCCGAAGGTAAAATAACGGTGTCTGTATAAATTTTACACTGCTAAAGTTTTTCATCCGTGATTTGTAATACTTTATTAATGTTTGAAAAACAACGTAATTTTCAACTGCTTTCTGACTACAGCAATAAACAAGGGGGTTATATTTGTAGGGACTGGACTATTATTCACTAGTTAACTGATTTCATAAAACACCGCCAAGCCACGTGCACATGTTGGCGGCTTGCGTTTGTTTGATATTTTATAAATCCTTGACCCATAAGTTTAACATGTTTAACCCGTTAATTACTTTGATGATGAGCAACGTACTTAAATTAATTGATTTATAAATTCAGGTGAGAATCGTTTATCAACCGCCGCATTGTTTATTGCTTAGTTGTGAATGCAGCTTATAGAACACATGTCGGATAATATTTGAGCAATGATTGTATAGGGAATGCATTGTAGAAAAACAAGGTAGATTTGATGGCTTCATTGCTAATGCATCAGTAATAAGAACATTAACACTTATGAGCTAGCATCTTTCAACAATAAACAAAGACCAAGGTTCTCAAAAGGCCCAGACATGAGTTCAGATTCTCATATTTCCGATGGGGGGTTTTTTTGGCACAAAACTGTAAGAAATTTGTTTAATTTAAAAATTTTAGTAGCTACGCCACGATCGTTTTGTAATATAATCCATACATAATTTCCTCCCCATAATGATAATAAACTTTCTAAATGTTATTGTTTCACTTTTAAGAAGATATGTTTTCTGTGTACGAGAATAATACATATATGTGATATTTCGGGAGCAACGCCACAAACGTGTTATATTCAAATTTATAAGCAATATATTTTCCAAAATGAAACAAAACTTTACTTAATTTACTTTTCGTATACCATTTCTTTTATTTACGACAAAAAATACCGATAGTAAGGTAAATGAAATTTCGCGAGCCATGCCACGATCGTTTCATATTAAAATCCATACGTAATTTCCTCCCCAAAAATGATAAACTTTCTACACGTTATTGTTGCACTTTTTAGAAAAAATGTTTTCCGTATACGAGAATAATATATGTACATGTATATGATATTTCGGGAGCCACGCCACAAACGTCTTATATTCAAATTTATAAGCAATCTCATTTCCAAAATGATTACAAAGAGTTACGTAATTTACTTTTTGTACCTAATTTTTACGAGAAAAATACCGGTAATAAGGTGAATGAAATTTTGGGAGCCACGCCACGATCGTTTTATATTAGAATCTATAGTGATTTCCTCCCCTAAGTGATAATAAACTTTCTACACGTTATTTTTTGCACTTTTAAGAAGAAATGTTTTCCGTGTGAAAGAATAATACATGTACATGTAAATGATATTTCAGGAGCCACGCGACAAACCTCTTATATTCAAATTTAGAAGCATTTATTTATCTCTTTTCCAACATGGTAATAAAACTTTACGCAATTTACTTTATGTATTTAAATTATTTTGTTTACGAGAAAAATATCGGCAGTAAGGTGAATGAAATTTTGGGAGCCATGCCACGACCGCGTTATATCCGAATTCGCGTTATAACGTAGCGCGTTATAGCGGTGTGTCTGTTTGTCTGTCTGTCTGAGAGAGAGAGGGAGAGAGTAATGGGAGTCTATTAACAAAACTAGACTACTCGAAAGAAAAGCCTTCATCAAATATGAAGCCTAGAAAAAAAAAACAAGCATGTCCCTTTCATGGCAATTTTCATCTACAATGATCCAGGCATACAACGGACCATCCCATACATTGGCACCAGGATCAGTAGAAGTTTCTATCGGTTGAGTACCTTACACTAAAACTGACTCATAAGGACCATCCAGTAAGTGCTTTGCAAACATATGCTTGTGACCAAATCTTCCAGAAATTTGACAACAGGAGTTAGCTAAATGATCAATTAGAAGCTATGACGCCGAACCAACAATACAACTTATCTACTGACAAGTAAGATAAGTGCAACTTAATATGTTTTGAAAATCTGTTGATTTCAAAAAAGAAAAACAAAGACATAATCACAACAAAATCAGCAAGAAAGTCTCCAACCATCACTGCTCAAATCAATATTCTAGTTCTTCAAGATAATTCCAAATAAACCAAACCTTAGGTTGACCAATATAGAATGGATACATAAGTAATGATACTGGATTTTACAATTGAAAATTAATATGGGTAGGACGAATTAAATAATCTAACCTCCCCATAATAGTCTTATGACCATTGCTGCCAGGCATTAGTTTATTTGCCTGTATGCAGTTTCGTGATAACATTTACCCAAGCAATTACCTATATTATATTTATTTAAATATTATTATTATTATTATTATTATTATTATTATTATTATTATTATTATTATTATTATTATTATTATTGCTTTTGCCATTGTCCATTATCCCACTACACAATTTCCTAGACATCTTTAACTTAGAACACCCATGCGTAAATCCATGGACTCCCACACAATGGGGCATGTGAGAGGACAATTGCCCCCTCTCCCAACATCAAGATTTCAAGCCTTCACCTCTAAACATCATTTTGCCAACATCCATTAAACTTAATAGCTGACCAATAATTTTTGCCCACCTCCCCCACCCCAATAATTCTATGAATGCCCTAGCAAAAATCTATAGGCATATAAGTACTTTAGCAATTTTGTAGATTGTATTGCTATTTGCTCACTCAATGTTTCCTTCCTTTTTCACAACCTGGAATTTGGACAAAACATAATGGTTCTCTACGAGATACAACACAATAACCCACTCATTAATTATTGAAATGCAATTTTTTTTTACTATTATATCTCATGTTTTAAATTCCTACATGAAGGTTTCCAGAATTTATCTTAGATTTTGTGTTTAGTGTTAGCCTTGTTTATGTAAGCTGTTTTTTCTCTTAATGAAAATCCTTTACAGATCCCCCACATGTCATCCCTGTCTGTGTAAGTTAGACACCTGACATGACCTGCATAGATATATGACAGAGCATGCTAATAACTTTTCAAGGGTTCTTTCACTGGTTTTTCCTCTATTAAATATACTAGACATCATGTACAGCCTATCTTATGCTGACAAAAAGTATTAAGCTTCATAAAAAGAGACAAAATTAAGCAAATGCAACTGATACTTAAAATGTGATAAGACAGGTGCCACTGCAAACAGAAATATTGCAACAGTGTATATTTTTATTCTAGAACAAAAAGGGTGATTGCTGTGTTTAGCAAACATACTATTTTTATGTCATTACCATCAGCTGCTGCTTGGCTCTCTGCACTCCCTTTCTTTCTCCTTCAATGCGGATAATGGATCTGTTTTCTGCATCTGAGGGGATGTGAACCCTGACACAATTCTCATTCTTGATTCGTTTAACTGAGTAAAGAAATCAAAGTAATAACCATTTTAGTCTTTCTGTGGCCTTCTTCAATTATCCTTGTTAATTAATCACAAGGACATAAGGTCTAGAAATATGTCTATGCTACATGGCTTTTCTCCCAAATATGGTGTGTTATGACTTTATGGTTTTTAACCACATAACAAGAAATACCAAAACTAAAAGGTTATATATAATTGAAAATATAAATGTATTTCCCTAAAGTACCAATTGAAATAATTATAAATAATATTCATGATGGTGAATGAATTCCTCAATTCCTAAAAGTTATATTAATTGCAATAGTTCCAAGTAATCCAATTGGTTCCAAGCATAATTACAAATGACATTGTTACTATATTAATACATCAACAGTACAGAAGAAATCACGGATAAAACTACATATTTTCTTTAAATAAATTTAATATAATTCAAATATTCAAATTAAGCCAGATGTCTTTGAATGCATTTACAGAAATTATATACAGTTGTTATATCCAAATGGTGTTTATATTATTTCTAGAGCACTGTAATTCCAATGAATGGTTATGTTAAGTAAATGAATCATCCTCCTCTAAGTAATTCTTCCAAGACCAATACTAATCTTAAGAATGTCTGATTCCACATAATAATAGAAATATAATATGCAATAAGTATAATGTTAAATTTAGTCAAGAGGAAAGAGAATCATGCGATGGTCTACTTACAATTCACGAATACAGCATGTTTATGTAATGCATGGATAATTGTGATAATCCTGGCTCTGATGGATTTACAGCAGAGTTTTAGAAATTCTTTGTAAGACTATTGGGGATCTCTATGCAGATCAATAACTTAATGATATACCATAGGAAAATTTTCAGATATTCAGACTCAAGGAGTCATAATATGTCTACCAAACGAATACAAAGAAAGACGATATTGGTGACCTAAATCACTCCTAATATTGATTATAAGACAGATTCAGGACCTATTTCAGCTAGGATCAAAAGCGTTCTTCCATCAGTAACAGTTGATAATAAAAACGATTTATTAAATATAGATTCTTTGGGGAAATACTAGGCTATTATTTAATATAGCGTATCAGTTAAAACTAGATCTGGTTTATTATTTTAATAGACTTTTAAAAAGTCTTCCACTCAATTAACTGGAGCTTCGTGGAAGAAAGCGTCAAAGTACTTTAAAGTTGGTGAGTCTGTTAATAAGTGATTTAAGCTGCTTTCTAATAAATCTGAAAGTTGTGTTATAATTAATGGAACTATGTCATTTTTTACACTTGAAGGAATATGTCATCAAGGGGATACTCTTTTGTCTTATTTATTTATTATTGGCATTTAAATTTTATTGAGATTTTAGCTTTATATATATATATATATATATATATATATATAGCAAAATGCTGATGTACGGGGGATGTGTTTGATGTCATTGAAGATAAATTTGGTCAGTATGCCGATGACTCTTTCAGTCGTCTCAATAGATCTCAACATTCTCTTCAAAACAACTATAAATATCTTGCATGACATTTTATATCATCTAACCATGAATGTAGCATAACAAAAACATATGTTATTCAGGTTAGAAACGATCAATTTTCCAATTATAGAGTATATCCCCATAAGGAACTACTAAGTTGGTCTTCTTCCAACTTTACACTGCCTGGCATAGTTTTTTCTACACAAATAGTGGAAATTAATTTTAGGAATAAACAAATAAATGCAAAAAAGAATTTTGGCAAGCTGGAGTCAACGACATCTTTCAACAGTAGGTAAAGTAATTGTTGAAAAAACTATTGTCCTGTCCATATTCGTACATCTTTTTCATTATTTTCAAATCCATCAGCAAATACTAAAGCAGAAGTCATGCTTTATTTAAGTTTATGTGAGTGGAAAAGTAGAGAGAATTAAACGTGGTAGTCAGGAGAATGATGAAGGATTAAATATGATATACATTTATTCATTCGTATATTAAGATAAGGTAGACTAAAAGATTGCTGGAAAACGAGAATTGAGCGTGACAGAACCTAGTCAATGTAACTATTCAGAAAAATGAAGGATGTTCGGAATTTAGATAAGAAAATTATTGGAAGAAATTGGTAAGATCCTTAAAAACAGTTTTTGGAGAGATGTAAATTTAGCAGTATCGAAATGGAAAGATGATATGCAAAATCCAAATGAGTGTTAATTTTTCTGAGGTTTGTTAAAGTTTGTTCCACCTAGAAAATCCCATAAATACGAATCATTGAAAGATGCCGGCATTGAAAGTCATAGTGATTTAGCTGATGATCGCGTTATATTAATATATTTTCAAATGATACAATGAAACACCGGACGCAATGATTTTTAAATATGGTTCATTAATATAAATAAATTCCAAAATCTTGGAAAGATGCAATCTAAATCCATTAGATTCACAGCATCTTCGATAAGCAGGAGGATAAAATAACGAACTTGCAAAAACAAAACTCATTGAAGTTTTTTTTAAAATAATCGTTAAAGAAATGTAATGAGGCAACAGACAGCTAAACAAGAAATGTGAAAAAATTATTATATAAAAATAAAAGTAACAAAGAGTGGTCTAACTTTATAGCAGAGCGAAACTTTGTACTAAGAATATAAACTTGATCTCTTTCGATTCATAAAATAATTGTCACACCTTTTGAAAAGAATGAACATAGTACTGTATATGATGATAAAATGCAGTTTCTATATGAGTGAGAACGAACGTGTTGAATATTTATTACTATTGCAATATTACCTCAAAAGTTTGGCTCTTTTCCACTAATCTTGTTGCACCCTGTTGTCTAAATATTGTACATTTTTTTCTAAACATGCCATATATTTTGGAAGTGAACAATTTGACATTTTGTGTAATCTTTTATATTTTTTGGCTAAATATTATATTTACCTTTCGTATTCAGCATGCAAAATCCTTCGATTTATGCTTGCAAGCAAATATTTGAAGCGCGTAAGAACATTGAAGAATATACTGCTAAGTTAAAAAAGAGGACCTGTTGTTTGTTTGTTTTTTTCAAAAATGTGCCTCTATCATGAAAATGTAACTTGTGTAATGCGGTTAACAGGAACCAATACAGTAATATTGCGAAGTCGATGTCAACTAAACACGATACTGGTTGGAAACAAATTCTAGCAAATTTTTTCCTGATTTTTATTTAAATCATCCAATAACGACATGAACTTACTCCTGGGCAATAGAATAAATAAAAAAGGATGTTCCTTTAACAATATTGCTCCTCGTGTTCAATGCGAAATCAGCAACATGACCTGTTACATGGGGACCGTATATAAAAACGGTGTTTGGGATGCTGGAGATTCAGTACCAGATGTTGAAAAATGATGATCCACTCAGACCATATTAGTAAATTACCGTTCTTATTGAATTAAATGAAAATACTAAAATTTTCAATATTTAAAATTTATGTTGTGTTGCTTTGTAATTCAAATCGATGTTCATTTATGTTTTAAAAGATATGATAGGAATGAATGTAGTTGTACTTATTCACAGGTTTAAAAAACGGGAAAATTGTGTGACACGGTGTGATGTGAAAAGATTGTAGTAACGTTTACTTAGTTTTAATAACTATTTCGAAGTAGTGAAGTTTCATGAGTCGAACACATTTAATTTGAAGTATAATAAGCTATTAACAGATCTTTTCCTACGTTGAACTTTGTTATCATTTTCCGTGGAACAACGAGGTGTATAGTAGAATCATTGCCTTAGTGGACACCAATTTTATGAGCTTCTCACACAGGGTCTTTTAAATAATTATGTAAATATGTTTGACAAGGAAATCTTGAAAGTATATGTAAAAGTAATAACACGAGACGAATAGAATTATAAAAAATAATTTTAATTTAATTTGGACAAACAGATAAAAGCCACACACTGTAAAATAAATTTTCATCATTGTAACATAAAAGAAAATGTATTACCGACTTATTTATTGTCAAATAATACACCTGGTCTTCATTGATCAGGCAGAGAGTGTAGATTAATTATGTTTATCTTTGCCAATGACACCACAGTTTTGAGAATATTTTCCAACAAAGGATTGATGATACCACTGTGGATACGTGCCACAATGAACACATAATATTTCTTTAACCTCATCTTTATCAGACTATCCCACTGGTGGATCAGAATACTTGTGCTCATCATATATATCAAAATCAGGTCTATATTTATTTATCATTCCTTTCAAACATTTTCGTTATTTTTTGTGAGCATTTTTCTTCTTCGGTTTTTTACTGTGCTTTTTCTTCGGTATTTTACTGTGCTTTTTCTTCGGTTTTTTAACTGTTTTCTATGTTTTCTTTTTGCTCTAATCTCCCCTACATAAATCGTTCTATTTGTTCTTGCCTTTTCTTTTCCTTTCTGGACTTTCCCTCCAACCTCACATAAAAATCATTTCATGTTAGTACTTTAGAATGTAACACCAGTTTTGCTTTCCTAACTTATGGTTTAACTGGCACTGACAGAAAGATGTTACATAAGTGATGTGATATAAGAGCTTCTGCTACCAAAGGATTAGCTCCAAGGAAACTACCACAGGTTGACAGACTGAATCTAATACCTTTATTTCTTCATCATGATAGAGAGGGTTGACAATTCATCCACCTCAGAGTTTTACTGACAAGCTATGTCTTATCAATAACGTCAGGATTGCATTGATGAACCAAAGGTTTTATAAAGACTTCCTTGATCTGAGAAATTAGGAAAACTGATATAGGGCATAAGACAGCAGCGTTAGAAAGTTGGCCTTATTTAACATTTAATTAATGTTAATGTAACATAAATTAACTGCAATTTAAGTGAATTTTGTTTTCAGTGGACACATGATATGAATATCCAGTAGCTGTAGAATGTAGATTTTATGCGTTAGCAAACCATCATGCAAGCTTGATGACATCTAGCATTGTGGGGCTGTCATATATATCCATGATAAATAGCACTGGTCTTGATAACCCACAATGACGTAAAACCATTTCCTTAAACTAATGAAGGAAGAATGTTCAATCCATACTCCCATTAGCAGAGTATCCAAATAACCAGGAACACGGAAAACCTTCCTTATAAATCATGTGGGGTAAACATCTTGCAAAATTGGAAGGAAGAACGTTCCCAGATATATTTACATGTGCAGTTATATGACTTAATGCTGTAATAGATTGTTGCTAACTGTGTTGACCTTTGATACAAATAACTTTTATGTCTATTGTTTACTTTTCTACTAAATCCTGTCTAGTCACAACTGAACATCTGATCTGATTTGTTTTCTAATCCAATCCTGTGCAGTTTTTCTGGAAGAAGAGTGAATCATTATATCTGTATTTGTCATTCTATTCCTGCTTCGGTCCTGTGGCCAAGCGTGTTTTTCTTTAAATTCAGGATGTCTCTTAAAATCATTTCTCTGATCATTTGTCATTTATACGTTTATTCATGTTGAAAAGAAAAGAACACCCATTTTCCTTCATGATGGGAAATATGCATTGCCGGGTAATTTTTCTGGTCAATGGAAAACTTTCTGAGCCCAATACTTCATATAATTGACAATGGACGATTCTTCATCTCCTAATTAGAACATCTTCCTGTGGTCTTTTCTTGCATATTCCCCTTCACATGGTCATCCATAGATTTTCGAGAGAATATAAATTCCCTTGAGGCATGTGCAATTGTTCAGGTTTTGTTGCTTCACAGATGAAACTGATGACTGAAGGTTTCTGTTCTATTCCTCCTCTTCGGCATCACTAAAGAAATAAAATATTGTATTTTCTGTTGTCTTTACTGTTCTATATAACAGTTATCATAAATGTTTGATATTTTAGACATTTTATGCTTCTTGTATTGTAGTGTTTGGAAAAATATTCATAATTTCTCTTTATCTCACTCGAGTGAATTATTAAAATTGTGACAAAAAATATAATGAAACAAAATTATAATACATTAAGTTAATTGTCAGCTGAAAATTTTTTTCATATCTGTTTCATATACGTTTTTGATAAGCAAACTAAGCATAAAAAACATTCAATAAAGATCAGTTATGAGGTAGGGGTTTTCTAATGTCCTAAACTAGTACTAATGTAGTAATTTAGAAATAAATTGGTATCGCTTAGAAAATTAGTATTTGCTTTTGTGTCAAACGTAATAACTATGATGTACACTGTTAAATAGAAGGGCAACATTTGATTTCAGTATGTTATTTTCTTAGAGTTATTTCCCTATTCTGGGCAGAAGAAAAAATCAAAGTCCCTGGCTATTAACCCTTGAAGTTTCTTTGCAAATAAAATATGAAGCCTGGCGACCCAATGATTGCTAGCGTAGTTATGTAAACAAGATCAGATACCAAACTGGAGATGATTGTTCCGGCCTTGCTGTTGGGTGTACGTTGTGGTTAAGTGTTAAAAAGATAACTCAGGATGTTTTACTGTGGAAAATATGGAAATCTCATTTGTAGCGTCTGCTATAGAAGCTGGTCTTATATCAAGTTATGGTTATATGACGTACTTCTTGTTGACCCATGTATGTTAATTGTACCACGTCACTGCCCGCGTCCGTAAATTGGCGCGAAAGGAGCTAATGTGAGATGTTTCGTTCCTTTCCTTACTTAAACAACTTACTAACTCTTATTTTCGCTCGAACTTGTCAGCTTCAATCACTCATCTTATTTTCTAAATAGGAAACAAAACGTCTTGAGCGATCGCGAGTTATTATTACTATGGTAACAATTAGTACGCAGCAAGAATTTTTCTCCAAACAGTATACATGTGTCAGCCTAATTTGTGTCAAAACAGATGGCGTGCAATATGCACGTTTGCATTCGAGTGTGTGCGTGCGCGTGAATGTGTGTGTGCGTTATTTATGTGCATTGTATGAATTATCAATAGATTAATTAATAACCAGAGATGCTCAATTGTAACGTGACCATGGGATGGTGGTCCCCGAACCAGCGGTCAAACTATTACGGGGATAATAATAATAATAATAATAATAATAATAATAATAATAATAATAATAATAATAATAATAATAATAATAATAATAATAAACGCAATATTACACAATGTCAAAATTGCTATATAAGGCTTGGAACATATATATATATATATATATATATATATATATATATATATATATATATATATATATATATATATATATATATATATATATATATATATATGACTAAGCTCAGTTATATGGTGATGCTAAAATAACAATATTTACGAATATCATAAATTTGTGGATAGCGAAATAGATGAATTTTTAACTATGAAAATCGATTATAAAATTTGACTCAGGGTGGTACCTTCGAAACTCATTGTCAACATGCTCAGCAAAGGATTGTATCCAGCCAAAGAAAGGTGAATATTATTAAGCCAATACACTGGAACCAAATGCCCATACTTACTATTAGCACCTCCCTTTCCAATGATGTGTTTGAGAAATTGCCATTCAATTTCAATTTCTGCACAATCCATGCTACGTTGCTGAAAATATAAACTGCACAACTTTAAACTTGTGTTTATTTCTGAAACTGAAAACTGTAATTTAGAACAAGAAACAATGGCGGTGTAAATATCCTTAAATGTTTGTCTTGTTTATTTGAAGAAATTCAAGCATATATTATCGCATTCATTCACGTCATAGACTTATAAATTCTTGACATATTCATTTTTGCAGTATTATGTTCCTTGCATAAGTCGTATTATGGTTTGACTTCTACTGACAAAAATAATCATGTTTAATTTTCAAGATGCAAAATTTTAAAAACCATGAAAAACGACTGACTCAAGAAGAGTCAAAACATATAATAGATAATTTCATATTTAATGCAGAAATGATAAAGTCGATGAGCCAAGTGCCTGTGACTATAATCAGCCTCGTCTGTTCCAAGCCTTCCATATTGGAAATTTAACCCGCCATACTCGAATAACCATCCCTCCAGAACAGAATTTGGTATGGAATAGAGAAGTCGACATTGTTTCTTCCCGTATTATCATTTGGAAATAAATGCAGAGGTTTTTGTCTATCTAATTTTGATATTTTCTATTAATGATCTTCAACCATTGTCTCTCAACAAAATCGGCCAGATATTTATGCCAGCCAATGACTTATGTCATTTTATGCTCATCTGGCAACACGCGTACATAATTCAGCAAACCTTTCTTTAATCTTTTTTCTGCCCCAAGAGTGACATAGAAAGAACTTTCTTGTGCAAGGATAAATGAAAGGTCATTGATTCAAGGACACAGCTAATTAGGGTCTTCAGTGAACAGTTGCTGTTGTTGTAGGGCTTAAAGCCATTTTTTCAGCACACGATACATGGCGGCCAGTATTAATGGTGGAGGAAGAAACCGGGAAATCCCCAGAAAGAACCACAGACCCACCAGAAGCTACTGGCAAGTTTTCTCACATATCCACATTTGCCGGCTCCTAGACTGGAACCAACGCAGACAGAGGTAAGATGGCATTGATCCGTAACGAAGAGCGCTTTTTGTGATTTTGTTTTCGGGAAAAGTGAAATTAATTTAGGTATGTAATGCTTACTTGTCACTATTGCTTGCTTATCTCTTTTGCGACCATAGTATGGTCAAAGCGTATAATTACAGCCTCTAATTATACGTAAAATTTCAGCACATAAAGATCACGGGCCCTATCTGACTGACAAAGACCTATGTAGGATACCCTTTTTCTTTCGCTTGAAAGTAGAGTAATATTAGTTACTCAGTGTAGGGGAGGGAAGATGTAATAGTAACAGGTACGTATTTCATAAATAAAGTTTGTCTATTTCCCCAAAAAGAAAACTGTTGTACTAGCAGTAATCCATTATATGTCACTATTGCCTTCCTAACATTGGAATCTGATTTGGAAATTCATGTCCTCATAAAACTGATTTCAATTTCTGTGCTCTTCCTCGTGGAAGGAGTGTCCACTACATTACTTTTGTGGCAGACAACAACGTTTTGCTAATATATTTGATCCAAGAAAAAGATGATTTCGCCCAGTGAACCGAAGATAAAAGGAGGAGAAAGTATTATGTGTGTGCCAAACGCAGGTTCATCCAATGAAGAATGATTAAGATAAGTCGTAAATTCATATGTTCGATTCTCATGAATAGAAGATACTCATAACCATCAGTGTATATGGTGATGATATGGGATACAACACGTCCACCAACTAATTTTTCTCTGAAACCTTATTATTCAATGCTTCAAACAAAATAAATATTTGATTTTATTTCAAATTTGAATTTCCGATCAATTTCTAAATGACTAAATGACCGTCGAATTGATAAATTATTTTCAATGAGATCTTGTTCCATTCAAGTACAAGTTTTTCTATCTCAGAAAGGTCGCTAACTCTGTTTTGAAGTTTGGTAAGTGTGACGTTGCAATAACAAAGTGGCAACCGTCCAACATGGTCAGGAAATAGGTAGGTACCATTTTCATGGACAAACGAGACATCAGAAAAGTCTTTATTCTAGTGAAAACTCCACGTTAATACAACAATTCATTGAGGAGAAGCAGTGATACAGTTTTCTTGCCAGCCATTAGAATGAATATTCTTTAAGAACAGTTTTCATTTGTAAACACCTGACGCTTCAACGAATTGGTATGTGTATGGCTTCATAACACTCCTGCAAGAGGTTAACACGTAGTCAGAACTGGTTTTAACGGACATACTGATTAGACCACTACAAAACTCTTCTTGTCTTTAACCAGTGGATTTAAAATCTGATTTGCTGTTCACGTTTATCTTTTCCAAATTAGAAAGAAAATTGTACAGAGGAATGACTAGTTCTAACTTTGCATGCCTTGAAGAGATCAAATCATCCAGAAATTAAATGTCATTTTGCAAGGCAATTATTTATTTAGATGGAAGGTAGTGTACGATTTGAAATAATTGGATCCATACTAAACCTACTATACCTAAAATGGATTTCATTAAATGTTTGCACTTTAAGAGAGATATCATACACTGCAAATAGATTTCTACTAAAATTTAATTCTTACCAAGCCCTTAACATTTGCTTGAAGGTCAGCAACAGCATGCTTCACTTCTTCGGTGGGGCCTTCCACTTGGATTTTGTCTTGGCCTTCCAAAAATTTAAAATGGACCTTCAAATACAAATGTGCAGGGGTTTTATTTTTCAACTATATAAAAAAATGTCCTAACAATTTGAAAAAATATTTTACTGGCGATAATGAATGCCTATATATATCAAATTAATTTTCTGATCATGATGGCAAGATTGAACAGACGAATATTTATCACAATTGAATATAATAACATAAAATTAGAATCGTATTGCGAATAACTTCATTATCATATTACACCACATATTCTGTGGCAAACGAAGGGGTAGAGAGCTTTATACAAAGAAAGCTTATTCTTCCTGCAGAATGTTACCAAGTGAGCTCTGCTTTAACATATTTAATATGTAATACAGAACTCCGAGCGAATTAAACATGATTAAAACTTCATAATGGTCAAATCAAAGGCTTTTGTAGTCAACACCTTTATAAATTAATTACCAATCAACAACAAATGGTTACATAACAGGAGAAAATTATTAATCAAATGTAGGCAATGTGAAAATGAATCTTTGTCCATCAGTTTTACCTTTAAAATGCATCACTATGAAAAGTGATTTTGCATAAGACCACTGATAAAACACTGTCCATCCCCTATGTTATCATTCCATCATTTTCAATTCATACATTTTGAGAAAGACATTTTTTTATCATCCCGATAAACAATATCTGGATGTACTCCGTGTAGTTTGATGAATATGAATATTAAATATTCCACAATATATTCCCAACCTTAATAGGCAGGAAACTTTAAACAATGCACCAGACAATTTAAACTGAAACTGACACTATTTAGTATTGCTGAATACCTTATATAACCTTGCAAAACAAAACTTGCCTTGACTTTAAACTGCACAAGTTGTGTTGATAAAGCTGAAAGAAAACTTCCATACGTGCAGAGGCTTGTAAACGATAACAATGATTAAAACAAACAGACTTGGAGTGTCATACAGTATATATAATCATGCCTACAAACAATACTTATATGATAAGATCAATTGACTTAATTAATTAGGAAACTTATTAGAAACTCTATGGTCTTCACTTAAACAAATTGAAGTGCTAATCGAAATAATCATACATGTTTCATGCACTTAACAAAAATGTGATAGTCATAGAAACAGGATGAAATATATAAATTCTGTGAAAAAATATTTGTTCTGTTGTCATTTTAACAATTCCAAAAGAATTTTTAATTTAATATGTTATAGACGATGCATTGATGGATTTTCAGAGATAAATAGTCTTGATAATTCATCGGAAATAAAATTATATTATATTTCTGTCCATCAGTAGACACTGATATCATTATGATAAAGAAATTTTAAATTATTCTTACACGCTTCCTTTGTCGAGCAGAAAGTATGACAGCTTCTCTCTGAGGCAAATCGGGTTCATATACAACGAAGGCAATTTTTTTATAATGAGCTATTTTACTTTCAACATCAACAATAAACCCTTGACATCGCGCTGAATTGAGTAAGAAATCAAAATATGGTATACATATTGCTAGCACATACAATTAAGCACAAAATACAAATTATTCTTAGACGTTTCTCGTCGAGGAAAATCTGGCTCAAATACAACGAAGGCAAATTCTTTTTTATAATGAGCTATTTTACTTTGACTTGGGGATGATAATCATGTTACAGTTTATATTTCTGCCAAATATTTTCCTAATTCAAAGCAGAACATCAACAACAAACCGTTGACATCGCGCTGAATTGAGTAACAAAACTGATATATATATATATATATATATATATATATATATATATATATATATATATATATATATATATATATATATTTATTTTTTTTTATTTATTTATTTATTTATTTATTTATTTATACATATTGCTAGCACATACAATTGAGCACAAAATAAGACTGAATAACGGATATATTTTATCTCTGTACATAAATATTGAGTTTTTCACCCATTCAATGAAATATATCCGCAAGGTTGTCCTTCTCATATTCTCAATGTTTACATGGATTTATTACGACACCTCATTTCTGATTTCTTCAAATTGAAATATAGGCATCAGAATCATGATAAACCTATCCCAAATGCTCTTATTTCTAAGAGGTCGAGGTTGGGTCATGTATTGAAAACAATACATTTTTAGGGTTTGAAAAAAAAAACAGTCTGTTGTTATGGAGAATTTTGAATTATTCGTGTCGCAGGGTTCTATCACTCTTGGGTGATTTGGCCAATCCTATCCCTATTAAAATGTTAAGGGATACAGGAACTTCTCAGAGCCTTTAGTTTCGCGTATTTCGCCTTCTTTTGAGAAGATCTGTTCTAATGAGAGTGTTCTCATTCAGAAAGTAGAGTGCGGCTTTATTAATGTTCCTCTCCATTCTGTAAATTTGTCATCAGACTTAGTGTTTGAACCTGTGAGAGTCGGTGTAGTTTATACTTTACCCTTTGAGGGCATTCATTTGTTAATAGACAATGACTTAGATGGAAGCAAGGTTGTGATTAATCCACTTGTAACTGACAAGCTTTCTTTGGATCATAAAGTTGATCCTATTGAAAAAAAGAAATCACTGATTTATAAGCAATTTTGATGCTTATATTGGTGATATCATTATCTACAACAACACCGGAAAGAAAATATAGCCACAATTCGGAAGTTCTTCGACAGACTCACGGATGCAAAATTGACTAATATTTTATTTAAAGGTGAGATCTGTCGTGCTTGTATTACTTTTCTAGGACAATGTCAAGTTAAACCTATAGATGCTAAAGTCCAGACTATTTCTGAATTTTCTGTGCCTCTCAGTTAAAAAACAGCTGATGCCATTTTTAGGTATAGCTGAGTAATATCGCAAATTTTGTTCTAATTTTTCTGATATTGTTGAACCTCTGACAAACTTAATGAGAAAGTAAAACAAATTTCTTTGGACTGAAAAATGTCAAGAGGCTTTCAATAGGTTAAAGGCCATACTTGAAAGTGCACCAGTTTTAACAGCTCCAGTTTTCAGTCAACCATTCAATCTATCTGTGGATGCAAGTGACGTTTGGATTGGAGCAGTTTTGATTCAAGATGACAAAAATGATGTTGATCGTTAAGTGTGTTATTTCTCTAGAACATTAAATAAGCACCAAAGAAGGAATATTTGGCTTCAATACTGGTATTACATCATTTTGAAGTTTACATCAGCTCAGCTCCTTCTCCGGTTGTAGTATATTGTGATCACAACCTCCTTACTTTCATCGACAGAATGAAAAATAAAAATTAAAGACTTTTGAGATGGAGTTTATTTTTGCAAGAACACAGTCTTAACATCCGGCATATTGAGGTAAAACTTCCCATTGCATAGAAATATAATTTTCATATGCAACATTATATATTTCATAAGGGTGTTTCTCATGTAACTTATATACCTCGTGTATAATTTGCATCTGGTGAAAAAGAAAGCTTTGTATATAAATCTTTCTTTTTTCTTTATTGGAAAGTGTTACGACCATGTAGTTTAATTACATGTGTGTTAAAATTTGAATCCTTTCTATTTAATATTTATTTCATTATTATATTTTTTATTATGTTTCCAGTGTATGACATTTTGATAGAAGCATCGTCTTTTTTTAAAACGTAAATGTGACTCGCGTTAGCACAATTTTTGCATGTCGGTTTGTCAATTCAAGTAAACAGTCAGCAAAGCTATGTAAATGTATGGTTGTGATCACGGTCATTTCTAATAATACTTTCTGACATTCTGTACTCCGATGACGAGATCTCTAAATTGACATGTGTTCTTTGTGCGTGTCCATTCAATGACGTTTTAGTTTTAGTTCGCTTTAAATATTCTTGTACCTGCGACATAGTCTAGAGCCATATTTTAACATCTTAGAGAGTCACAATTTAACATGTTATAGAATTTCTAATACCTTGAGAAGAAGGTATTCTTTTGTGCTGAAAAGAGTTGTTCGTTTGCATGTCTGTAAAACGACTGTAGAACAACATGTGTTTTGTTATGGATGATATCTGTTCTTCATCTAGCTTTTTAACAATAATTATTTTCCCTGGAGAACTATACATAGCTGGCTTTGGACAAAGACATTTAGTGAAATTAATTATAAATGGGAATGGAACAGTGCAAATTTTGATTCAGTGAAAACGCTGGACACTTATGCAAAATTTTCATCTGACTTCATCATCCGCGATATTGGAACGGAATTGAAGTTCATACTACTTCAATTAGAACTATTATTTACAGAACTTATGTGTTTTCACAATTTTAGGACAAATGTATGTATTTTCTTCGCAAATCGTAAATTCTGTTTCATATTTTCACCTTTTCACAGAGTTTTCTAGGGAAATAAATTATTTTCTTAAAATTTACAAAGCTTGTTGTCCTGGCCTTTTTCTTTATGTTACTTTAAGCGAGCCGATACGTAATATTTGTCAGCTGCTCCGAACCAAGGCGAAAAACTGTAAGTCACCAAAAGAGAACACGATATGTACTGCAAATCCCCGGACACGTTCTGCTTTGCAAACTCAGGTAGTAAACATACAAACTCTGATTTGTAGATCAAAATAACTAAATACATCCAAAATATTATAATATAAAAAATTAATTACTTTTCGTTCATCCAAAACAAAACTGATTAAAAAGAATATCCTGCAGATCCCCTCATCCAACATAAAATAGTCATTCCCTAATTATTCTCACAAAGATGGATATTTCATATCAAATTTTAAACAATTTTCCAATGCAATCAACCTTAACTAAAACATGTACCTTTTCGGATTTTTTTCACTTTTGTTTTCATTTCTCAAAACATTGCAGTGATTCTTTTCCAATGTTTTCAGAAAATGTTTTGGAATTATTTTAAAAATATAAAGTACATAACGTTTCTCAGAGGTAATGTTACAGTCCTGCCAAAAAAAGGTGACACAAACGATGGACATAAATATATTTTTGTGTCTTTCTAACAATGTGAAGTCATTTTGGGGTATATATATATATATATATATATATATATATATATATATATATATATATATATATATATATATGCTCATGTTACATAATACATTGCTTTATTGTTGCAATACATTTTCATTTGATGATACCTAAATTATAAACAATCAGGATGCATGACATCTTTTAGTACGGTGGAGCAGTGATATATACATACATACATACATACATACATACATACATACATACATACATACATACATACATACATACATACATACATACATACATACATACATACATACATACATACATACCCAGTTGGATGCGTGTGCGAAGTGTAAGATGCACACAAGCGCCGCCGAATAATGTGCCAAAACTTCTGAATGGCGCAAAACAAAGGTTTGGAAAGGCGCCAAACATTCAGCGCACGCACAAGAAGAAAAAAAGAACGTGCGCCCGGCTTGCATTCATACATTATATATATATATATATATATATATATATATATATATATATATATATATATATATATATATATATATACACTAATTCTGAATTCGCTACTGACGGAAGAAAAAATGTAGTGAAAAGGAAAAAATGTGCATTTTGTTATTTATATTTGAGAAAATGGGTACCTTATAGACCACATAATGAAGAGTTTTCCTTTTGTAGCATTGGCATTGATCGTTTTTTACTATTTCACTACATATGAACCATAATGATTATTTTTGTTTTAAATGAAACTACTCGACAAGAAATATAGTTTGCTTTCTTTTAAAAGGCAAATATATAATAACAGCTATTGAAATATAGTTTCAAAAACACATTTAACATGTACGTAATGATACTCTGGGGTTTCATTTTAAATTTATCAGTTATGATAGAAACAAATGTAAACTTAATAATATTCACACTGTATGAAATAATGTTCAAACGTCATAAATAATGTTCTACTTTGATCACTTTGTTTATGTTGATTCACATATATGTTGACCTGTATTGTATTACGACTTTGATTCTGAATAATACTGAATGGCTGATCAATGACCATAAAGTTTGCTGAAACAGTTTATGGCAAACGTTCAGGTTATTTTATATCAGTATCAGAATGGTGGTCATAAATCAAACATTCTGGCAGTGTCAGCCAGATTTCTTAGTTGTATTTAAACAGATAATCAACCACAACAAGGTATAAACTTGCATAATCCAAACGAATCAGCCAATTGATCTTATTAACATTTCAATCCAACAAATAAAAATTCGAGGGATTGAACAAGTGTAAGTGACTCCTACCTTTGGACTGTCCTGAGTGATTCTCTTGATATTTTCTCCTTCCTTTCCAATGATGTATTTGTACAGCCATTCTGGTGCTTTAACATCAGCAGAAATTATACTAGCTGCCTGAATGCCAGTCGTGATCTTGTGAGAAAAAACAAACGGTATGAAGTGGATGCAGTTATCTTTCACAAGCAAGGAAAATATTATTCAAAACAAATCACTTCGTTGACTGGTTCCAGTCCAATATACCCGTATGACCGCATCCATTCCACACATTTTATATTCTTGCTACCCTTGTATTCTCATTCTTTCCACTGTAAAACTACTTCATTCGGACAACGCTCTTTTGTGTACGTGGGCCCAGCTACTTGCAACAAATTTCCCATGGATCTTAGAAACAAGGAAACTGATCTCATTCAAGGGTGCTTTGCAAACGCGCCTTTTTCGACTACAAGCAGAGATGTAAAAAGCTTAAAAATGTTTACTTCTTTAATTATTGTTATCCTGCTTTGGTTCTGTAATTTTGCGTTGTTTGCTTGATAATATTGTCGGTGCGTATGATTTGTGTTATGTAACAGTGTATATCTTTCAGAGTGCGCCGTATTAAGTCAACATTAGTAGTAGTATTCGTAATTTTGTTGACTTTTGATACTTATAAATGTGTGAGAAATTTATAGCTTTTATTGCTTTACATATATTCGTGATAGACTATAAATTGTAATTTACTGATGCCTTCAGTAAATATTTGTGCAATTTGTATTAAGCAGAAATTATGATTAATTTTCACCCTGTTTACAAAATATTAATATTTCCGGAGAACTAATTAAAGTATAATTTGGGGATTAAATTATTAACCTAATCTTCATATATCGACATGATCCATCTAGAAGAACACTTATTGGCCCATTTTAGATTTTTTGGCTGTCCTATTTTATATCTTGATGGGCCAATAGCTCCATCAGGCTTAATTCTATACTGAACTCTGTGTCGTTTCATGCTAGAATAGATCACTGGACAAATCGATACAATCGTCTAGTGAGATGATTCTTGTATGAACAGAACTTGAAGTCAATGAAGCTTGGCATATTAGCCACAATGACCAAATTTTGTAAGGATATTCTTGCATTCATCAAGTTGTATTGTCATGCCAAGTTTAAAAATTATATTGTAATAGTGTTTACAGTGTCCAAAATACCTCAACTAAACCAAAAATTAAAAATCCCGCGTAATGTATCTTATGTATAAAGTTATACTCCTGCGTTGGTGAGTGCAATGAAACCATTTCGAACTGTGGTAAATGACCTCAGAGGAAAGAATGGCTAAAATGCATTAAAGTTGTACATGTGAGTATACTTTCATTTGTGTTGACACTAATACAGATGGCGTAAATGAACAAGAGATCATCATCAAAGGGGTAAGCTAACGGGGGTTGTCCAGACGTTTATTCTGAAGAAACAATATTATGGAAACAACACCATATATTATGTAAACAGTTAATTTAACGGAAAACAAAACTATAAACCCATGATAAGCTGTGATAATTTTCAACACTTGATACCTTTGAGTACACCATTTTCAAACCTAATCCGAGGTTTTCCTGTTCACCACGTAGAGTTATTCTTTCTGACGGGCTATCGCTAAAGGGAACTTCAACTGACACTCCAGTAATATCCAGGATCTCCTGAAGATTGCTACCCCGAAGTCCAATCACGTACTTATGTTGGGACTTCTTGATCTCAACTGATATTGTCTGGCACTTTTGCTTCTGTAAGACGATACAAACTTTATGTAATATCTCTGTAATCTCGTTTGTCATCTGTCATCTGAACATACAGAGCACATAAAAATTTCAGTCTGCCAGATACGGTTGAGACCACAAACGTTTGCAATTTTATACAATAATAAGGCTTCATACAGAATAGCTGCTGTAAAAACAAATGTGTAACCTTCAGCAGAGCAAGCATGCTTACCAATAGAAATGTCAAGGACGTTCAACACTAATGTGCTCCTCCTTTATTGATTTAAACGTGCCAAATAGTTTAGAAGGAACAAAAGATAAAATTAGAGTAAGGTAATGTAACAAATAAATTTCATTTATAAACTAAACATAAGTTCTATTACCTTTTCTTGATAGATTCTCATGATGGTTGCCTTACACCAGGTCACATCGTCCTTCTCACCAGAGATGACAATCTCGTCCTTTTGAATTCTTGGAGGTGGGACATTAATTCTGGCACCAGTTTCTTCCATCAGCTTCTTAATGATAGCATTGTTTGGACCACAAACAAATGGATGATAAATCTTTTCAACTGGAAGACGTTCAGAAACAATCGCGGCCTATACCAAAAGAGTTCAAAGTTAAAGCTTTACAAGCAAATGATTTACAGTGTGGCGGATACAATTTTTAGTTAAATTCGATCCACACTCATTCTAATGTTTATTTTGCACAGGAAATTGCACTCTTTGTCTATTTACAAGCAATCTTACAGTATTGCTTTTCAAATTTAATTAGACACGAATATGGTAATAGTTGTTTAAAATGAATTCTATACAGCGAAACCCCTCAATATCGAAAGACTATTTATACCAAGGAATAACATCAAATGTACATGACTAGATACCAAACGGATAAACAAAACTATTTTTTATCTAAGTCATTTAGTTTAAACATTTAACCTTCCTAAGGTGTAAATACCTCAAATAAGCTTATTATCAACCTTTTCCATTTGCCTCCAGCGTTCTTAGGGCATTTCCGAATGAATGACAAAGCTACGCTTTTTAACGGTAAATAATATATATCAGTAATTGTATTTAATGCATAAAAGAATACTCCTTTGTTGACTATACATATTAATGTTCTAATGAACTTTTTCAACATAAATACATTTCAAGGTTTGAAGCGAGTTTTGATTGTATTGGGTTTAGAATTCAACTTAAATTTAACAACGAAAAGTTTTGCCATCTCTTTAATAAAATGGCTTCTTTTTCTTGGTAAAAAAAATAATGATATTATAGAGACTGTATTTATCAAATGTAATACACAAATTTTGTGATGACGTTTCATCTGTGCATTGATACAAATATGATACCAATGGTCACTGGTTAATTGTAGCCATAAAGATATGTTGGCTGCATTCATGCAATGCAAATTAAATGGCTTAGTGATTCTTATGATGCATTTTGTGTCACCTTACATCAATCTGCAGTAATGGAGATCAACGCAAAGGTTGTTGTGGAGTGTGAAATGCAGGTCTCAGTGGATGGAGTGTAATAATGCTCAAAACAAACCGCGTTACACGACTCCAGTGACAACAGTGTCTGAGAAATTCAGCTAAACACAAAGATTTACATAATTCACTGTACTATAAAAAAAAGGTATTTATGAGCATGTATTGCCTGTAATTAAGCAAGACCGCGCAGAAGATGCCAAAGAGCGTGGGGGCAAGGACACAACCTTCTTTCACTCAGCTGTGGATGTTGAATGGTTCGGACGATGAGCCATCATACTGCACTGTGCCTTTAATGTCTTCATGGAAGGACTGGATCATGCTAAACAGCTTTGGGGGGCATCCAATCTTCGTCAGGATTTTGAAGTGTCTGTCTCTGCTGACCAAATCGAATGCTTTGCTGAGGTCTATAAAAGCCAGGAATAGGGGTCTGTGTTGTTCCCTGCACTTCTCATGCAGTTGCTTGATGGAGAAGATCATATCGATTGCTTAAGTACGCCTTTGGGACGTCCACAGAAGGGATCTACCTGCACACGCGTTCGGAGGGCAGACTGTTCAACCTGGCACGACTGAAGGCAATGAGCAAAGTAAGGAAAGCAACCATTAGAGACCTGCTATTTGCAGATGATGCTGCTATAGTCACTCACACAGAAGCTGAACTACAACGCCTGATGGACCGCTTTGCTAAAGTATATGATGAATTCGGGTTGATCATCAGCCTAAAGAAAACCAAAGTGATGGCTCAGGACGCAGACCCTCCCAGCATAATCATCAACAACTACAAACTAGAAGTAGTCATTGAATTCACTTACCTTGGCTCTACCATCACCAACAACCTCTCACTCGATGCCAAGTTTAACAAGTGGGTTGGAAAGGCGTCAACAGCTCTCTCTAGATTGTCGCAGAGAGTGTAGAACAATAGCAAGCTGGCATTGAACACTAAGATCTCCGTGTACCGTGCTGCGTGCTTAGCACTCTCCTGTACGCCAGCGAAACGTGGACCCTGTACGCCTCTCGGGAGAAATGACCGAGTACCTTTCACATGCGTTGTCTCCGTCGCATACTCGGGATCACCTGGAGCGATCCTGTGACAAACAACGAGGTGATTCAACAGGCCAAAATTCCCAGCATGGTCACACTCCTCCGCCAACGTCGCATCAGATGGCTGGGCCATGTGCGTCGAATAGATGATGGACGGATACCCAAAGTCCTTCTCTACTCTAAGCAAGCAGGATATGAAAGCTCTTGGGATCGAGGTCAACACCTGGGAAGAGTTTGCTCTCGACAAGTCCAGCTGGCGACATGCTCTGTTCACAGGTCTGAAAGCCAGCGAGGAAAAGTTACGACTGCTCTCCGATGAGAAAAGATCTCAGAGGCAGATGATGCAGTTCCAACCAAGACCTGACTCAAACTTCAAGTGCAGAAACTGTAGCAAGGATTGCCACTTTCGTGTGGGGCTTTATAGCCACAGAAAGCGCTGCACAACTACAAACTGGGACACCTTTCATGGGCGCATTTCCATCGACTCTCGAGACTAACGGAAGCCAACCTTGCCTGTAGAAATTTTATTATGATATACTGCAATATAAATTACAGTGTTGCATGTCGAGAATTTATTTTGATATACTGCAGTATAAATAACAGCATTGGAAGCAAATGATACTAACTGTAACATTGAGTATGTAGGCCACAAAGTTCCATTATAGTAATACAGCAAACAATTGATAAATGCCGCATCATTGTGTTTAAATATAATTTTAGCTACAACCCATCTTGTCTGTCAAAAGATGGAAACAATTTGTGTCATCCAGAAAGGGACACAAATAGTACCAAATACCCCTTCTACAACATAAAGCATAATTATGAAAGCTACAGAGTACTTGTTATTCTGATGCCAGAATTCCACGCATTGTTTAATCAATACTTTCTGTGCATAAACAGCAAGTAGCTAAATCAAATGCATGAATCTTGAATTTATGGCAACACAAACGTGTATAAAGATTGAAACTAACCTTATTCTGGATCCTTGCAAAAATATCAGCCTGTACCTGTAATTGAGACTGTTCCATAGCATCACATCTAGCTTTCTTTAGAGCATCTTTTTTACTGGTTGCATCTACAGTCAGACTCTGGTATCTCGACAGGCTCATTTGGGTGCTCACCTCTAAAACATACCATTACAAGAATTTTTAAAGGGCTTATACCTACTATCAATGTGTTCACCGGTACAATGAAGTATAAAACTGCAAACAAGTCATTTTTTACTTGGGTGTGGCATTATATTTATCGTCGCAATTTTCATTCAGAACCAATTAAATAAACATGCATTATGTACATTTGTACACAACAGGTTTACCGTAATGACTACAAAATTTAGCTTATGAATAATGTTTACTAACACGGATTCCCAGATTTTAATTATTTTAGTTATGATGTGGGTTTGCACACAAACCCAAACCTTTAA